>CM050205.1:11170000-11182500 GCA_027475355.1 Coilia nasus
TCCTGCAATACCTGTGCAACTGCCTCTGTTACCATCCTTCCTTAGACAGATGCGCCCGGCAACCCCAAATGTCCCGTTTACGATTTAAAACCAAGAATTAATCCTTCTAAAGCTAAATGTGAATCACTCAATCCCCCCCCCGCCCCTCCAACACACACACACACACACACACACACACGCCCACACACGCACCTCAATAATACTGACAAACCCCGCGTACACCATCCATTTGACACAGCGCACTTTTAGTCCGAGACCGCTGGCAGGCGTAAACATCCTCCGCCATCCGTTGCCGTTCACAATGCAGCCTGACAGCCGCAGCGGCCGATGCATCTGATGACAGTATATTTAACGAATGGAAAATGGGTGGATGGGGTGTGGCGGGCTGGAGAGGGTTGGGGGGGAGTGGGGGGCGGTGGTGTATGTGCAGGATGGCTGCAGAGGCATGGCTGGCGTGCTTTTCGCCCTGGCCCCTGGCCCCTGGCTCTCGGCCCCTCCGGCTCACCTGGCACGGCTGCGTTGCGGGAGGTGGCTGGTCAGCGCTTTGATTGATGGCCGGGGAAGCGCGGCTTTAAGAGTAGCCCGCTGGGCGAGGTGGACGTGAGACGAGACCTACTGTCGGACTTTAACCTTGCAAAACTCTCTTGCCTTTTTTTTCCTCCTCCTAAATGCCCCCTCTGCTAAATAGATTGATGTGTCGACAAACGCAACCGCGCTGAATTATAAAGGTAGCGTTTTATAGGGATTGTTTGGGCGACTGGTTTACCACAATGTGTTTGCGGAGACGTACCCTCTGCTCTATCGCTTTATGTTTGTTTGTTTGTTTGTTTGTTTGTTTGTTTGTTTGTTTGTTTGTGCATTGGTTTGTTTTGGTTTTCTGTGTGCCCGTTCAACCATTATACTTCTTACACTTCTCCCTATTGTGAAAATAATCTGTGAGCCTGCATGTGATGTGTTTCTGTCTGTGCTGTGCGTGTGTACGTGCTATGTGCAGTCATGCAATACAAGAGCACACACCGAGCTCTCACACACACACACAGAGCACAGAAACCTGCCCAAGGATACGTGTGTGTGTGAGGTTGTGTGTGGGGCTGCGTGTGAGTGTATGTATGTGTGTGTGAGTGTGTGTGTGTCTGGGAAGTGTCTTGTCTAGCTCAAGGGGAGGTGGCAGGGTTCTTAGCGAGGCTAATCATCTCCATAGTGTCGAGGAGCGGGGCTGTCAAGGCTACTAAAGAGATCAGAGGATGGTTTCCAGTGTGCCCGTGGACTTGGCCCTGGCGAGCCCACTGAGTCACCACACACACACACACACACATACACACACACACACGCATACACACATACACGCACACACACACACGTACACACACACACATACGGCCTCGCCAGGGCGGGCAGGCGGTTAGCAAAGAGGGAGGGAGAGAGAGAGAGAGGGAGGGAGAGAGGGAGGGAGGGAGAGAGATGGAAGGAGAGAGGGAGAGAGAGAGATGTCAGAGTCACACTGTGAGACTGCCGCTAGCAGAGGAAAGGCACATGCTCTCACTTTCCTTCCTTCTGTCTCTCCCTCTTTCTGCTACTGCCCCTTCTCTCTTTCTCTCTCTCTCTCTCTCTCTCTCTCTCGCACACCTCCCCTATCATTTCTCTTTCCCTTCCCTTTTTCTGTTACTGAATTTCACTCTCGCTCACCTCTCTAGTTCTCTCCTCCCCTCCGCAATCTCTCCCTCTCTCTCTCTCTTTCTTTCTTTCTCTCTCTCTCTTTCAGTCTTTGCCACCTCTCCCTCTCTCTCTCTCTCTTTCTGCCACCTGATGCCATGTAGGAAGAGGAACAGTTTGTGTGCGTGACGGGGAGCAGAAGAGGTGCTGGCATCACTGTCAGAGGGAAAATGGGGAGGAGGGAGGGGAGGGAGGGAGAGAGAGAGAGAGAGAGAGAGAAGAGGGAGAGAGAGAGAGAGAGAGAAAGGAGGTAGAGAGAGACTGAGAGGGGGGCACGTACATGTCTCTGAACAGCAGAGCATTACTCCTCGCACCGGGCAGACTAGCAGGCCCGAGCTCAGCTGCCCAGCACCGTTAAATAAGCCTCACTTTTACTCCCACTGCTCTGCCCTGCAAAGTGCACTAACTATGTGAACACTGAAACTGAGAAAAATGCCTTCAAAGTTCTCATACTGCCCAGTCCAACATGTTGTAAGTATAGAAGTGCTTTTATGTACTTTCTTAATAGGAAGAAGTAAGAGAGTTAGTCACAAGATGTTATAATGTCAATTTCCAGTCTAAACTCTAGTTTTGACAAAATGTATAGTTACTGCCTTTTGGCTTTGCACGGCAGTATTGTGGTCTCATATCTCTAAACTTCTGCAATACTCACCAATTACCTTAACCAGGACTTAGAGGAACATCAGTGAGTGTAAGTGAAGTGCTGTTTGTTCGCCCCTGTAGTGGCACATTGTTCGATTCAGGAAGTGACTCACCTTGACTCAGAACAGTGGGACAATGAGATGTCCGCTGACTTGATGACAGTTGACGAACAGAGTGGATCTAGTCGGTGAGATGTGTGCCAGGTTTGAGGCAGCATCCTCTTGCTTTGTGACGCAGAACTACGAACACTGCTGCCCTTGTGTCCTGTGGGCGCACAGAGAGAGACAGAGAGAGAGATAGATAGATAGAGAGAGAGAGAAAGAAAGAAAGAGAGAGAGAGAGAGAGAGAGGGAAGAGGCGAGAGTGATCTCATGAGAAAGGTCAACACTGAGGTGTCAAGAAATGGGAAGTCAAGATGTGAGATTGTGCAGCTTCTAAGGAAGCTATTCAGGAATTGGGAACTTGGTGGCTAATGTTTAACCAATGTGACCCACAGTTTCTCACAGCTATTTACAATTGCCCACTTATAAAACACTGTCAGACATCACCAGAATCAGTCCGTTTTTTGTGTGTGTGTGTGTGTGTGTGTGTGTGTGTGTGTTTGTGTGTGACAGAGAGAGAAAGAGAGAGAGGGGTTCTAGGGTGTGTGTGTGTGTGTGTGGATGTCAGAAACAAGTGTGTCTCTGTGTGTAACATTACGAAAAAAAATGTGAAAAAGATTTCATTTTGATTGTTGTGTATTATAATATACTGTGTATTGCACTGTATAATTGACATGAATATTTCTCCAGTGTTGTCCCTGTTCAGGACAGCTTTTGTTCTCTTGTCCCGATGTTTCCCTTAACTTTAGATGTGATTGGCAGATTGGCACAGGCCTATGGGAAACTGAGTACAAGGAGAACGAGAGAGAGAGCGAGAGTGAGAGAAAGTGAGAGTGAGAGACAAAGGGGAAGTGAAAAAAAGAGAGAGTGAGAGGGTGAGAGAGAGGGGGGGGGGGGGGGCGAAAGAAAGAGAGAGTAAAAGAAAGAGAGAGTGAAATAAAGAGAGTGTGTGTGTACGTGTGTCTGGTTCCTTTGTCTTACCGGGGCCTTGCTGCAGCCTTGGGTTTTTGTTAATCAGAGACTTGGGATTGCAATCCAATCCATTTATTAATGTCATTGTCTCCTTGCGTATCAGCAGGTTCCGGAGAGGTTCCTGGAAGTGGCGCAGATCACGTTACGGGAGTTTTTCAATGCCATTGTGGCAGGCAAAGACGCGGATCCTTCCTGGAAGAAGGCCATATACAAGGTCATCTGCAAGCTGGACAGTGAGGTCCCGGAGATTTTCAAATCACCCAACTGTCTACAGGAGCTCCTGCACGAGTAATGACAAAAAAAACAAAATCCCTTTTTTTTTCCCCTGCTGTTTATTTACACCACACAGACACCACACCACACCACACCACACAGACACCTACACCACACCACACCACACCACACAGACACTGACACCTACACCTACACCACACCACACCACACTGACACCTACACCTACACCACACCACACAGACACCTACACCTACACCAACACCACACCACACCACACCACACCACACCACACCACACCACACCACACAGACACTGACACCTACACCTACACCAACCTGACATCTCCACGATTCCCTTCTCACCTCTCCTTTCTTGTTATGAAGTACGAAGTAGCGCCACTATTTTGAAAAACCCCTGGCTACTTTCTTTGGACTATTTAGCTGTATCACCTGCATATTTTTTTCTTTTTTTTTTTCTTCTTCTTCTTCTTCTTATTCCTTTCTTTCTCTGTGCTTTATCTTCTTTGGAAAAAAAACTCTGGTTGTTGTTATTTTTTTCTTTTGATTGTTTAATCTTGATTCCTTTCCATCTCATGTTTCCATGGACGCTCTTTAAGTTCGGGGCATTATTATTATAATTATTATTATTATTACTATTTCCACAGTCTGGTGGCTAATAGAACTGGAATTCCCTAAAACTTTCAGCCTTACAAGAGACCTTTGGGCCTTAGTGGCCACCCAGAAGGCATTGGCTTCACCTGTGGGACATTTGATGTGTGTGAGGGTTTTATTGCAGAAATATGACTTTACATTTGTAGCTTGTATAGATGTAATTATTATTTATGATTAATATAATTATTCCTATTGATGTTATAAATGCTTGCTACAAATTGACACGTGGTTCTCCTGTTCCTCATGGCAATGCTACATTTAAAAAAAATAATAATAATAAATTATTCTTTGAACAAAAAAGAAAATAGAGGGGTATAAATTTTCTACAAACAGAAAACAAAAACGTATATCTGACGTGTTTTTTTGAAGGGACTGTGATAACTGTTTTCTCCATTTAGCCTTTTTTTTCCTCCGCTGGCATCGTTCCAGTGTTTTTGTGTTATTGTGTCCACTTTGATAGCGTAGGCACCGGAGGAGGCAGGCACGCTCAGCGGCCGGCCTCCTTGACAGCGGAGCCTTTCCTGTAACCAAGCAACATGGCCATTTCACACTGGGCCAGGCCAGTTTTTGCACAAAAAAAGATGGATGCTTTCCCACAGAGAGAGACCATTCTTGCCCATTCTAAAAGCACACTGTCACAGGCAGCCGTACGCGTGCTCTCACAAACACAAACACAAACGCACACAGGCACACGCAAGCGCTCTCTCTCTCTCTCTCTCACACACACACACACACACACACACACACACATGCAGACATGAAGGACCCTCCATACCCCAAGACAAGGGGTGTGTTATTGTTGCTCTTTCCACCTGCTGGTAGGGAAACACCTCCATTAATGGACTGAATTCTGTTTTTACAGAATGGTGGAGTGTAAACAACAGCCACCACCATATACAGATCGTGCTTAACTAAAACAAATTCATTATTATTACTATTATTATTATTATCATTATTACTTTTTAGTACAATTTCAAATGTGAGGTTTAGAGTCCTTTTTTGTGGATATTTCATTCTAATTTTTAAATGTCTTTTCTGTGTTTTCATGATTTTAGACTTATTCTTCACAATAAGCTATAAATGTGTACAGTTTATGACTGTCGAAACAATTTGAAGTTTATTTTGGTGTGGACAAACAAATCAAACGACAAAGAGAAGAGAGGCAGCAACAGTGAATAAGTTGGTGTGTGTGCGTGTGTGTATGTGTGTGTGTGTAAGAGAGAGAGAGAGAGAGTGTGTGTGTGTTAGAGAGAAAAAGGGGGTAACATAATTCATTTTTACATTAGCAGAATGGGTACTTGAACACAGATGGTCATAGTTCAGTCCTCCTTATAATGGTATCTGTAGACAGCAGAGTTCTGTCCTCGCTATTTCAGTGCCACTGTGTTTATATCTCTCCACATTTGTCTTTTTTTAAACGTAGAAGCCTCATCAGTGAGTTGTCAAAATGTTGTCCCGGCAAACAGTCAGTCACCTTTTCCTCCCTCATTTGTCTCGCTTACAGAAGTAAGGTTGGCTTTTTTGGAGGGCAAGGACTAGACATGTGATCTCTCTCTTTCACTCTCCCTCCCCCCTTTCTCTCTCTCCCTCTCTTGCACGCACGCACGCACGCACACACACACACACACACACACACACACACACACACACACACACACGCTGTCTAAAGTAGCAGTGCTGTTTGCATTTGTAAAATACAGCTGATGAATTGAAATGCAGGACCTGCAATTATTGTCAGCACAATGCCTTAAAAAACCTGCTGACTTGTAGATTAATGGGCACAAAGCAGGGTGAGGTCTCGTCATTATGCTCCAAGCACTGGCAGGATCTGCAGGCACTGGACAATGCAGACAATGGTAGGAACAAAGTGCCAACGTTTTCACTATGCATTGTACTAAAAAAGAGAAGTGAAGTTAGAACGCACACTGGAAAAAAAAATAAAGGCTAAAGAACCAGACAGCCACTGGTCTTCTCAACCGACAGCCCCCTTCGCTCCGCTCCCCTCCCCTCCCCTTGTTGTTGACACTCAACTGCTTTTGTGACGCTAGCTTTCAATACTTTCGACAAAATACTGGAAACACTACTACATGGAATATCAACATGAGCTTGAAAACTCGTATTAAACGTGATTATACCTCTTCTGCAAATATGTAATCAGACAACTGTACCTGTGTTAGTACGTTCGAGTCACTTCCTTTTATTGTAATGCTGGGTGTGACCGTTGGCCTAGAGATGGTCAAAGAAGCATCCATTTTAGACACTGAAATCAGCACAGAGGCTTAGCTTAGCGTTACCGTGACGATAAGAGGAAACACGGTGTGGTGGAAAAAGCTGAAAGAAACCATGACGTTTTTTATAAGCAAGTCATGTCATTCATAAACTTCGCACAAGACTAAATCAGGCAACGCCTTGGGAAAACACACTAATAATACTAAAAGAGTTTGTAGTTGAGTGTGAGCTGCCTCAAAGTATAATTTAATTTAATGACAATATATATCTGTGTGTGTGTGTGTGTGAGTGTGTGTATTTGAAAAAGCGACAGATTTAAATAACAAGCTCTCTGTGCCTCAAGTCATAAACACCAGCAAATTGACTTTTTTTTTAGGAGATAGCACAAATTTAAATCAGATTGTTTCAGCATAGACTCCCACTGATTTCACACAGCTTGTTAAGTGCTGTCCTCTTTTATAAAAAAAAGGCTTCATTCTCTTCAGTAGAACCACATAATCATCATCTGCAATAAGAACGCGCCGACCATCATCATTGCATTTCTAAATGGTGACGGCTATGCATTAACTGTGAGTTTTTAAAACTGATGTACATGTCATTCAACATCACAGTGGTGGAGAATGAAGCCTTTTAGAGAGGGAAGGCATTTTTAGAACACATATTTGTGTGCTGAAACATTTTTCCTTGAACTTTCAAGGTTGAAATTTGCAGTAGGATCTGATATTTAATACAGGATAGTTTTCTCATATTATGAAAGGTAGCACAGAAGCAATATTGTGTGAGTGTGAGTGTGTGCGTGTGTGTGTGTGTGTGTGTGTGTGTGTGTGTGTGTGTGTGTGTGTGTGTGTGTGTGTGTGTGTGTGTGTGTGTGTGTGTGTGTGTGTGTGTGTTGTGTGTGTGTGTGTGTGTGTCTGAGAGAGAGAGGAAGATGGAGAGAGTAAGGGATAAAGCGGCTTTTCTGTATACCAGTGAAAAACAACTCATCTCTTTCATCCGTAGATGTTATGTTATATGGCCCTTATTTGGTTCCCTTTCGCTGTTGTGCAGTTTAGATTTTATTTGCATTTCCATTGTGTTGAATCAACAGAATGTGTGCACGTGAGGTGGAATAGAACTCTTGTCATTATCCCTGTGGTCTCCTCCTAGGAGCATTAGGGCGCATAGGTTAGACGTCCACTACATGGTTCCACCATTTTTCCTCAACGGTTCAGCAGCATATGCCAGTAACACTTAATATTTTACGGTTCCTTTTTTAGTGAATCTACATGTAATAACATGTAATATTATGTACTTAGACTGCACATACCTAACACTAACCCTAACCCTAACCCTGTGGCACAGTGCAAGTACATAATGTTTACATATTGTTACACGTTTTGTAACAATCTACCTAACTGATGTATCAGGAACAGTAAAATAAAGCGTAAGCCATATGCCTCATTCCAATCGGTCCTTAACACAAGCTGAGGTGGTCGTGTGCCAGAGCTATCTTGAGTATATAACAGTTCAATGTCAGGCTTTCCAACGGTGATTGGGGGCTTCCTGAATCCACTCTCTGACTTAGCTATTAGTCTTTTTGGCCCCCTTCTAACTTAATTACTGATAAAAAATAAAAAAAATGTGTTGTTTGACTTGTGACATCTTGGGTTGGATTGGTGTGCTGTTAGTTTTCCATTTAGGCACGGTCAGAGTTGAGCATTTATTCCTCACGTACCCATGTAGTGTTTCTTTTCTTTCCTTTGACCTGAAAAGAGGAAGGCCATTTTTTTCTCTGAGTAATCTTGAATTATCTGTATCATATATTGTTATTATCCTTCTGGTTTAAGTTTAGCCATGAGTATTGCATCCATAACTTTTGTAGAAGTTTTCACAAAAGAAGTCCACACAACACTCAACGCAAGCTGATTTAAAGAAAACAAGCAAGTGTTTTTTGACATAAACATTTCACTGTGACTGTTAAGATTGAGACTCTTAGCTCTCTGAGTTTGACCATTTTCAAGGTGGAATGGCTATTCTCAGTTTAGATGGAAGAATGACATTGTAGTCACACATACTGTCACAGCAAACACTGTGGAGCTCTCGTGGGGTTAAGCGTTCAGCTTGCTGAGAAACCTGGCAACACCCAGTTGAAGGAGTGTCTTTTGTGGGAGATGTAATAGTGATCGCGTTATCATCCTTTTAACTGTTTTGACAGTTCTGGCCAACTCCATTGGGAGTGTATGAGATGTTCCACAACAAAGGGGACAGTTATACTGGTAATACTGGTATGAGGGGGGAGAAAAAAAGTGTAAATTATTATTTTTCCTTTCATTAGAGGGCACGGTGGGTGGTGGGGTGTGGGTGATTACATGTATATGGAAACGTGTTTCTCAATTTTTTTCCAATCTTTGTAAATGTTGAGCTATATTCATACAGGGTGGGGTCCCTTAGAGTGTTTTTAAACCTAACTCACCCTGGTTGGGATGGGTGTACATAGAACCCAAGAGTGAAAAACTACTGCCTTTCTTCTCCCATTAGCAATATGATGTAAATAGCATTGTTACGCTTTTTTGTATTAAAAGAATTGTTTGATTCTAGTAAAGTAATTCCAGCTGGCGATTCATGACACAGTACTTTTGATGCATATAAAAAGAAGAAAAATACATGAATTATTTGATCTGTACACATTCATAGGTGACAAGTTGCATTGTGGATTTTTTTTGTTGTCAATTCGTCTTGCAGAATTTTCATAATTTATTGGTTTAATTTATCCTAATTTATTTGGTGAAGATGTACAATTTTTGTTCTTACCAAGGACACACTGTAATATTATTTGGTAGAATCAAACACTACAATGCTCTACTCAGTAGTGGCAAAAACAACACAGCACTGAGAATATTAGTAGCCAATGGAATACCATGACCTGCTGTTCATGAGGAAAACTTGACATCTGTGGACAAAAAAAAAAGAAGTATGTAAAAAAAAAAAGTTTTCTTCTGTTTTGTTTGGAAGGTAAAAATGATTTTTGTGTGTGTGTTTGAGTTTTTTTTTTTTTTTCCTTTTTTCAAATTCTTCAATCAAATCTTTACCTTTGCTTTGTACCACCTACACAATACAGTAGTTGAATTGCCTGGTGTGCCTTCCATCTTCTATGAACTGAATGTATGTGCAGTACATATGCAAGCTTGTGCAAAATAAAAAACAAAGTCCAATCTGTTGGTCCTGAACAGTCTGTTACAAATCTCCACCACTGAAAACAGTTAGTCTTGCTCACACCCATGCAAACACAGTATTCTCATTCTCATTCATGCACACACGCACACAAGCATTCACACAGCCACGCACACACATTCACGCGCGCACACAAACAGACACAGAAACATACACACACAGGCTTGCACACACCCACACATATGCACATCGCCGACACACACGCACACACACAAACACATGCAAGCACAGCTAACACCTACATGTAATTAAACTTAATTACTGATCTAAATATGAATGTGTTATGTAGTGCTGGAACAGTTTTATAAGACCTTTTCATAATAAGCTACTGGATTTAACAGAATCCTACGAAGCTTATCAGCACTCAAATCAACATATCTTATTGCAGTCAGTGCGTTCGACATCACAAAATGAGGGTTTTCAAACATACTTAAACACACAGTCACACTCTCTCCCTTTCTCTCTCTCTCACACACACACAGCCTGAACATGATAAAGGGACACACTTATCAACAAATAGAAACACAGGCAGACACAGACACAGACACATACACATACGCACACACACACTCTGAGGCTGAACCAGACACACACACACACACACACACACCTTTACTATCTGTTAAAATTCACAAAGAGACATGACAGGGTGCGTGGGGAGAGAGGAGCAGGGCAAGGGGACAGGGACAGGGACGGAGGTGGGGACAGAACGGTGGGGGGATGGACAGAGGGGCAGGATGAGAGGGTGTGGACAGCATAGGACAGCACAGGACAGGCCAGGACAGCGCAGGACAGGACAGGACAGCGCAGGACAGCACAGCACAGGACAGGACAGGACAGGACAGGACAGGACAGGACAGGACAGGACAGCACAGGCCAGGCCAGGCCAGGCCAGGCCAGCACAGGACAGGACAGCATAGGACAGTACAGGACAGGCCAGGCCAGGCCAGGCCAGCAGAGGACAGGACAGCATAGGACAGTACAGGACATGCCAGGCCAGGCCAGTACAGGACAGGCCAGGGAGGGCAGGGAGGGGCCACTGAGACGATGGGGCCCTGGCGGGATTGGCCGAGTGGCGCTGTAAATTATAGCACGATACAAAAGAGCCACTTCAGCGCGCTGGGCAGGCACTCGCACAGCCGCGGCAGCGGCAGCAACGGCGACGGCAGCGGTGGTCGTGGCGACAGCAGCCATAGCGACAGCAACAGCGGCAGAGGTAACAGTGACGGTGTTGCCGAACAGGAGGTGAGGTCATCCGGCCCCATAATGACTCGTAGTCCACCCCCCACCCCCAACCACACCCACACCACACACACACACCACACACACACGACTACCACCTTCCCTTTCCCCTCCCCCAGCTCCCCTTCTGTTTGATTTCATCGCCGGCCGGCTTTTCAGAAACCACATCTTAACAGCACAACAATAAAACAGCTGTGTTTGTGTTGGCTCCGTCATTGTTGAATTTTTTTTTTTAACCATCACCATCTCTGTCCTCTCTCTTGCTCTCTCTTTCTCTCAACACCACCCACACGCATCACCTTACAAGAGATGGCATTGCATCATTTCCTCCTGTTTAAAGACAAAAATCATCACCTTTATTAAAATATAATGACACTGAGTAAGGGAGCAAGTGAATAAAGAAAAGAAACAGGACTGTAACAATTTAAATTGCTCACTACTTTTAACAGAAAAACTACGAATATCAATGATAGGCTGTTTATTTTGTTTCTATGTTGTTGCAATGATTAGCATCTAAAATGCATTTTTTTGTTTTACTTTACAGCGCAACCAGCTGTGCAAATTTTTTTTTAAATTAATCCGACACTGTCTCTTGACATGCCATTGAATTCTTAAATGTTAGCCACATTTCCAAAAGAGGTAGCAAACAGGATAGGGACTGCAACACGGATTTAACACGGGCCCTTTTCACAAGTGCTTGTTTTTTTTTTACCATTTCCATTTAGCGTGTTTACTTTCTTAACATGTTGATTTGGTTACACCAGAGGGGTCTCATTTGATATTAGTGCCACTGCAAACACACTAACCCCCTGCAGAAGAGCCCCGAGTCGCTCCCTCAGAAGTCCCATGTCAGATCAAAGAGTTCAGTCTTAATTGCGCTTTAAAAAATGAAAATAACTGCCGTGCGTGACCTTGTCTTTGTGCGGGAAGACAATGACCCCCATCATTCCTTCTGGCGGTGGAGACAAGTGCAGATGCTGGTGCATCTGTTTGAAACAGACATAATCGCTAAGGAGACAGAGGGCAGTGAACACATACCCGCCGCATTTCAAGGCAAAAAGAAAGGGAAAAAAACACACAAACACGCACAAACACACACATGCACACACACACGCACACACACACATGCACACACCTCACTTTCAATATCAAGAAAAAAATAACCAGCAAACAGCTCTGTTATAGATGAATGGCATGACTAAAAGGCGATGCTTTTTTTCTATTACGTCTCTTTTTCGGTAATTTGTTTGTGTGCTCAACGCCGGCCATGCTGAGCAATCTTCTATCGCTCGCTTCGTCTCTTTACAGCATGAGGAACAGCTGAGGAAGAGGAAGGGAGGAGGCAGGAGGAGTGGAGTAGGGGTGGTAGAGGGCGGTGGGGGGTGGGTGGGGAGGGGGGCAGAAACACACCCCTGGTGCCACCTGAATCCCCCAGCCTTGGACAGACAGCTCCTTGCGGTTGGGCTGAAGCAGCATCTTTGCATTA
>CM050205.1:11185000-11237500 GCA_027475355.1 Coilia nasus
AGTGAAATCACGTGACCCAACACTTTAATCTAACACACTCAAGGCCGGAATGACAGGGCCTTGCCAAAGTGCTTCCAAATGTTTTGAGAAGGGGCCTGCACGACTCTAGCAAATGATCTTCCAGGACTCATACTTTTGTAATTATTATTATGTTCTCATTAGCAGATCTCTCTGCACAGCTCTGCTCTGCTATGTGCTACACTGACAAAGACCATCACACAGTGCTTCAATGACATGAGCTGTGCTACCCAAGAATGCAGTCTAATTTCTGAGACTCTTCTCAGCAGGCCTTGAGTGGGCCTCCAAGGGGGAATGAGAGAGGACTACATGCCGGTAGCAAATGGCACAAGGATCAAGTGAGGAAGGGCGAAACGTATAGAGTGCCCATCTCGCAATTCCTTTCAATTACCATCTTCAGCATTAAGTTACTGCTCCTCGTGTAAAACAAGACGCAGGCGAGGACTATTGACCAAGACAAGCCGTGGCATGTCTGAGAGGGGGGTCCTGTAGAGCTCTACAGTTTTACACACCTCAAGCTCACTGCTGAGAAGAGCACTCTAATTCTTAAAGCAACAATGCTCAACGTTGCTTTATTTCAAAACAATTGTGAAAGAGGAAAAGAAAAGGAAAATACACCTGTTTGTAAAATTTCAAAAGAATGTCACACAATATTTTCTCCCTGACTGTCCACAATGATTATAAGGAGGGAGGATAGGCAAAGGCTTTCTCTCCGGGTTTCAGTGTCAAGAAAATCAATTTTGCTTCCCAGGAAATACCCCTTACAGTTTTAGGTTTAACGACCAGACTTTGTTTTTTTTTACCAAAATTCTTTCATTTCCACAGAGGAAAAAAAAAGAAATGAAAATAAAGAGGATCAGCTGGAGACACCAGAGAATTATAAAACACAGACAACTCACATGTCAGCCAGTGCTCTACTAATTCTGAATAAAATAGAGGCTTTACATATTTAAGATTACACGGCTGAAGAGTGCTCTCCTAAGAAATTGCTAATAGGCAGCTATGACATATTGACCATATTGACCTTAAGTCAGTACTTTGTGGGTAAGTGGACGCAGCTGGGTGGCCCAGTTAGGGTGGCTTATCATCATACTGTAAGTGAAACACGGACACTTGTCCCCAGATATCTGTCATAGTGCACACCATGTCTGTGTCGCTGCTGTCCGGGCATCTAGCCGCAGCACTGTATGTGTTCACACACATGGCTTGGCCCATGGAGAAACAAGGACTACTTTGGCGAGATTAGACAAGAGCGAATATGACATGACCCCAATTTAAGTCTGAGATTATGCAACAGTGTGTACTGCTGTAGAAAATCAGTAATGGTCTTATTTTTTTATGGAGGATGATAGCAACTCGCTGTGTTGTGCACATGCTACCTGGGTGCATGCTGGAAATGTGGGAGCAGGGGGATGAGGGAGATTGAAATGACCGGTTGTAATCCATATCCTACGGGCTGGGGGGAGCCTTCTCGGGCCGGGCCAGTGACTTTCACAATCTCCTTCAGGATTTCCAATGCCTCAATCAAATCTATCTGAAATCTTCTTAGTTCCAGGGCTAAAAAGATTAATTTCTTTTTAACCTTCCAGGATATTACATGCAGTACCTTACAGTGTAAAGGATTACAGCTGCCAAACCTGCTTTCTTCTCAGTACATTAATATCTGGAGATGAATTTGCTTCCGCTAAGCACGACCAAACACTGGAATTCGAGGGCAAAGCAACAGCTTCCTGTGTCATGAGGCGTACAACAGCAGCAGTATCTGTTACTAATCATGACAGCATACCATTCATGATGTGAGAAGATTCTTTATCATTCACAGCAATGCTGGAAGATAATGATAGAATAATTAAAACCATTCATCAAGGGGAGTCCTGACACACACACACACACACAGTTTTCCTGCTCTGCCCATGGTGAGTCTGACAACCCAGACTCTGCAACTTGCATGCACATTCCTATTTGGGATGTTGAGCTACTTCACGACTACTGCAGTCAAATTCACAGCAGATTTACACACAGCACCACCAGGAGAATGTTTAGTTTCGCAGCCTGTTGACTGACGGCAGCCCGCAACCACTAAGGGCAGCTTCCATTCCCTAAATTATGTGTGAAGGGAGCGAGACGCTGGCCCGTAAGCCACAAGACAAGAGGCATGACAGTCCCGACAGCTGCGCCCGGCTCAACTCGCCTCGCCGCGACTCAACTTTTTCTAAGCCGCACTCCTGCACTGTTAGGCCATTGTTGCGGGCAGGGCCAAGGAATTTCATTTATCATGAAATGGATACCGCTCCTAGAACTTGCCTCCTCGGTACTTCACTATAAATAACCATCCCCTTCTCGCAGTGCAGCGGAGGACAATATCAGTCGGCTATTGTCACTAATGTCGGGGGGTGGGGGGGTTGTAGTAAGGGTGGGAGGGGTAGTGGGTCGGTGTTGTTGGAAAAACAGGGTTGTGGTTAGGGGTTAGGTGTAAGCAGATGAGCTTTACATTGTTCTGCCTGTTGGGCTGTGTTTTTTTTTGTTTTGTTTTGTTTTCTGTTTTTGTTTCGAAGTCCACTATATGTCTAACCCTGCCTGCCTGAATTAACGAGCAAATTAATGTAGCGGCACCACCACTGCAACGAACGACAAACTAAAAAGTGCGGCAACCAAAGCACCCACAGGTAGTCGACCCACAGCCATCTGTCCCCTTTTTTTTCCCACATTCAAATCGGCGAGGATCGAGTCGGGAACAATTATGTCAACCCGAACAAAAATGGGGGGGGGTCCGAGACACGGGTGAGCACTCGGGCGACGTGGAAATCCGCGGATCAAAGTGTGCGTTTGAGCAGCAGATCACGGAGGCATGAGTCAGATGACACAAGGGTTATCTCTGAGAAGGGACTCGTTCCGGAATCCGTGGCTCGTTCCTCGGCTGTCCTTGCCAAGATTGTCGGAATAGACAATGTGTATCAGGCCAGGTACTCAACAGCTGCCTGCCAACAATAAATGAAAGGGCAGAAGCATCCATGGAAGAAGTTACTGCATGTGTTGTTTAGTCACCCCCCAGCACCAGTTGTTGCTTGGCCTACGTTGACCAAGTCCAATTTAGTATGGCTATTGAGGGAGACAGAGAATTCACCAGAGAATATCTCTCTTTCCCTCTCACTCATTCTTTCTTGCTCACTCTCTCTCTCTCTTTATCTATTCCTCCACTTAATCCCTCTCTCTTTCTCTCTCAAACACAAAGACACATGCAGACACCACCTCACACACCCTCTGTGTGTTGCCCCCACCCCCCTCCCTGTCTCTCCTTTTCAGAACAATGTGCTACTTGGGATGCCAATAAGATCTTGCTTGTCACAACCACACACACACAGACCATAAATAAGACAATGACACACAGCTCCCCTTGGAAGAATGAATGTCTGGGGACATCAAAGAGGTCAGCTGAAGGATCTTCTCCTTTGCCAAAGCCTGAGCAGACACGGGAGCAACACAAGGACATGCCAGTTGCTGCCATGCCTCACCATCACTGTCAATCTACATCAAAGTTTAGACATGATATATATCTTTTGGTTTCCTTTCGTTGAGTGGGCAGGCATCTATTTTTTACACTCTCCGCTGTGAGAGAGAGAGAGGGGGAAAAAAAAGAGCAACAAGATTTTGCTCAGGGCGCTGTTTGGGGGAACATTAAAGTAATTTCTCAGGCGTATAACACCAGGAGGCAGACATCTGTTTAATACTTGGCGGCTGAGGACAGTGATAGCGTACGACAAAAGGAAATTGCGGCGTCCCCACACACTTATTTTGCTTTATCTGGTAGCCTCTGTTCCTCCTCCTAAGACCCTTAATGGAGACAGAGAGCACATATTGCCTGGTAAGAGCGGCTTTTTACGCGCAGGATGATGCCAGGAATCCGCCCACGGCACTCCGCCGGTGTTGAAGAGGTTAATTGGCATTGTGATAATGGATGGAAGGAAAGAGGGAGCGAGAGAGAGAGAGAGAGCGAGGGAGAGGGGGAGAGAAAGAGTGAGGGTGAGAAAGAGAGGACTGAGATGAAGAGCACTTTTACAAGAGGGAGAATTACACTAAACGACTTCCGTCTCCACGCAGTAGGGTCTCAGAACCCACTGAATGGAGCACATTAGTTCTGTCACCAGCCCACCCAGAACAGCGGAGGCAGGACTCCGGCCCGGTTTTGGCCCACAACCGGATGCACCAGGACCAGAGCTGTGCCAGAGCTGTTCTCAAGTCAGCTGCAGGAATTACCAAATTAACCTGACTGACAAAAAAACACGCCTTGTTAAAGTAAGGTAATGTGCGGTGGGTCCAACAAGCAAAAGTGATTTCAGAGTTGATAATCTGACACATTAATCAAAATGGGGCCGTCTCTTCCTGCGACGAGCTGTGCATTTCACTCTCAACAGCCTCTTTCAAGTCTTGAGATACGATGCAACTAAAGAGTAAAAGGTGATATGATTTAGATGTTCTGCTGTTGAATTTCTAAAATTTATGAAGTAGTATGCTTCGAGGTCTCTGGCCTCACTTTACAGCCAATTATACTCACAGCACAAAGTGTTCCTCCTGAAACAAGGACAACTGTAAGCTATAGGCTTCAGTGGAGCATGGAAGTACCTTCTGAATATTCATAATTCTGACTAAAATCTTGCTGGACTCCAGTATAGCTCATAGATTTCAAGCAGATACTGCACAACAGCGAGTTGGACCCACACATAATGCTAAGGATATTCCAAGTGATTTCAGTAAGGCAGGGCACGGTTCCATGTAATCTGCCGAAGGAGAAAGCCTTGAATGTTTCTTTCTTTCTTTATTCTTATCAATTAGATATCTTTCCTTTGAATTACAATGATTGCCCATAGACGCCAGATGAATTGAAAAGACTGCATCCTGGAATAAGCAAAATGCAGTAAGACCTTAAATGAAGATGTTCAGGGTGCATAATCCACCTACCATGATTGAGTGGGCCTTCACCTGTGTTTAATCCTGAAAGGGACCAGGCCAGCTCTTTCTCTTCAGAATCTCTCCCCTTTAGCTGAATCAAAAGGTAAATGCACAAGAACATTGGCAATTCATCATATGCAGCTTTAGATCCATCATTCCACCATTATATCAGAATACAATCAGCAACAGCACTAGCATTGGATAGGAAAAAACAAAAAGACTAACAAAAAGGTTATTGGTTCATGAAAAAGCTGTGTTGTCTAAGACTTTGAATGAATGCACCATTTCATGTGATTAGGCGAGAGGGGAAGAATCTGAAATAAGAAAATGAAGATGTTTCCCTAAAATATTTATTTATTTCTAATGTTGATCTTGTGAAGCCATAAGTGCCCTCATCCATATGAAACAGGTCAAGGCAACATCTGTAGACAGCCATAAAACAGCATCTGCTTAGAGCACATAATGGAAGGCATTTAAATGTCCAGATGTCCCATTTCATCCGTATTAATAAAATAATTGTGACAGGGAAATTAAACAAAATTGCTCTCATCAGCTCTCTACAATGTGATGTTTTGTAATACCGTGCAGCGCTGCGCTAAACTTAATGTGAAGAAAATCCTCCTACGAATTTTTGGCCATTGTAAAAGCTGTGTTAATTACAGTTTGCTTCAGGGATTCATTTGACACATTCACATTTACTTCAAATGATACACTATCAGAGGTAGTGTTAAGCTCTGCGCTGAGAGGCTGGTGATCGACATAAGCAGAGGTTGAATAAGGGCCAGTTTAACCATACTGTATTGTGAAGGGCAACTGCAGAACCACGGTCTACTGACACATTTGTGAAGGATTTTACCGAACACAGTCAGCCACAAAGGCATTTTGCAGATTTCGGGGATAAACCGATGAAAAGAGATGTGACGCATTTGTGAAGCAGGGAGTAGTCACCTCATGGCAGGCTTCTGCACCTGTCTGCCTGTAGTCACACTGACAGTTGAAAGCTAAGCCTTGCAATGAAAGCAAAGATTACTGGGGCAACACGTGCCAGAAAATGCACACTCTCCGTACCCCCCAGCCATACCAACTAACAAATTGAAGACAAATGCCTCTCAGAGTGTTTTTACACTAGTATAGGCCTATGGGTGTTTATATCAATACCAAAGAGTATGAACGTAGATACTTATGCTTCAGTGACGAGCACAAGCCATATTCTGGAGCCTATGAGTGAATATTTACTTTCTAGGATCAAAATCAAGGTCAGTCACTGCCACTGGTGACAACAACAATTCTCTTCAGTAGGCATCAAATAAATCACAACTAACACTTTACTAAACAACTGCAAGGACTGAAAATACCCAGAAATGTTCAGCACGGGTCATAAAAGTAAGAAAATAGTAGAAGACAAAAACAAGAGACCAGAACAAAAATTCCAACATGAAGATCCAAAGTGAATGAGCTTAGGGCAAAGCTAAGCCGTGCATGTTTGTCGTGGAGAGATTTAAGGGTACGGGACAGCTCTATCATCTGCACAGATTGCAATATTTTATCATAACTGAGTCTCCTTGAGCACTAAATCTACTTATATATTTTTTTCATTCCTTATCATTTTCTTTAATTCGAAATGACAATCTGTAGCATCTAATCCATCTTACTTTTTATTAAAAAAAAATTATATTCCCATACGCTCTGCCCTCTCTCTCGAGAAAAAAAAGAAGGGAAAAAAAAAGAAAATGATTTCAGACTTGTGTTCAGGAGGACTGCCAAGCCACTGGGAGGGGTGGAGGGAGGGAGGGAGGGGGATCTCAAAGACCACGGGTCGTTGGTAATCAAGACAAGAAAAATGAAAATGACAGTAATATTCATAAATGCTTCTTTGCCTTGATGGATTTACAAACAAGGGCTAAATCTTTAGATTAGAACGATTGAAAAAATTGAATTAGGTTGGGCAAGTAGGGCAACCGGTTGGCCAAAGCCTGCAGACGCAGATGCAAGCAAAGTCTTAGCGTTTGGAGGAATATTATAAACATGTAGCTGTTGTCATGATGGATGAGGGGTGGGGGGTGGGTGGACTGAAGGGGGGTGAGGGGCAGTTAAGGAGGACAGGTCCCGTGCTCCCTGTATGAATCTTATATTTAAATCCTAATCCTACAAATACAAAACTGCTCTAAGCAGTTCCCAAAGCTCATATTGTACTGTGCAAGTCAGGGTTTGCAGACAGTAACAGAAAGCACAGTTGTTAAAAAGAAAATCAACATTTAAACTGCAGGCATGTTTAACAAAATGTGGTGGATAACTATTTAATTTAGCATCTATCAGTTCAACCAGTTACTTTAAATGCTGTCTGACAAGGTAGTGGTTTATTAATTATCATGTTTAAGAACAACATTTTGTTACATGAAGTCATCATGTATTGCAAATATATTTTAGCCAAAGACATATGGGATAGCATATTGCACTGCATTTTGACACGTTGTCATTTTGAGATATTTCTAACAGATATTAGACTTTAAATTTCTTCCAAGTAGCTCACTGTGTTATTTAATATGTTTTGTATAAAGCATTGTGGCAAAATGCTTGTTTTTTATAACCTGTATTTTGGTCATGACATCTGGATTCTTACACTGGAATGAAGAGGCCAAAGCCTGGTCAAATGTTTTAAGATCTACATTGTTTTAGCCATTTCTATTAAGCCAATATTGCACCCCCCCTCTCCATAGCCAAGCTGTCACTTCGATTCATTCACTAGTTCCACAGTGCATTTGCCGGTTTGGATGCACATCCGCATACGGCATATGGCCTAACTTTTTAATAGGATATAAAAACACCTGAATAGACACAGTCGACTCTGTAGAAATATGCCATTGCCGTGTGTTCCCACCAGGAGGCAGTGCAGAGCTGCTGGGTCACATCGTAATTGCTTGTGACCAAAACAACCAGCAGAGTGCAGCAGAGGCCAAGGCAAGTTTGGATATGCAATTTCTCTTGTACTCTACATCGCATAAAAAGTTAACAAATTTACACACTGCCTTTAGTGTTTCTCTTTATTGGACAGAATTTCACACTGATGTAATAGCACTGCTTTCTCCTCAGATCTTATTTTTGTTGACTTTTGTTTCAGCTATCATTTAATGCTTTATTGTTTGATCTTTTGCCATTTCAGTCCTTCTACCTGTAGTCTAAATATATGTACTATTGCTATTACTTGTAATGATGATATCAGAAGTAGTAACAGCAATGCAATATGACATAGTGTCCATGAGAAAGAAGCAAGGGCAGCTCTGTACATTTCCTCTTACCTGTATGTATACAAATACATACCATGAGGCGTACATTCCATACATTACTGTCAGCTGCTGTGGATTAACATGCCACTGGGCACAGGGTCAATCCATCATTTAAATTGCTAGTCAAATCCCTCATGTTGTTCACTGCAATGCCCATAAGGTTGAACTGTAACCCTGTTCAAAGACCTCATTAGGAGACTAGCCTTTCACTTAAACTGAGAGAGTAGTGCTTCAGAAAATATGGTAAACATGCAACAGAATTGGATTTGTTATTTAAATATATATATATATATTGTGTATTTATTTGTTTGTTTGTTTATTTATGTTTTTATTTTTTACAAACCCAAACCTGTTAGCAGTCAGGTAGGAGAAATACATTTGTCCATGCATTATTACTCTGTGTACTGTACACGGATTTGTAAACTCAAAATAATGGTTGTTTATTTACCCATCCCTTATACTAAACCATTCATACCAAATGAACACTGTCATTGAAAACTATGAGATGGTGCAAACGTTGCAAAATAAAATGTAGTATCAGATCTAAAAATTGACTTTGGTAGATGCTCGGCCCTCCTGGAATTCCCACCCGGGCGGGACAAAGAGGGTAACACTGAGTTGACATGCGGTGTTAAAATCTGTGGGCAGAAATGTTTAAAGCCGTTGAAACAATTTAGAAGTCCGTGAAAAATGCGAAATGTCAAACCTTCCCCACAGTTTACAAATCCTATGCAACAGAGTAGCAATTTAAGGGAACATTTTACTTTTTTAATATTCCACCTGCTGCTGTGCTTCTCAAATAGTGGGGCGGGCCCCCCTGGGGGGGGTGCAGTGCCATGCTAGGGGGGGCGCGTGTGACCCTGGGGAACATTTTTTGCCGTACTAGAATAAAGTGTAATTGCAACATCGACCACAGTACAGACTAAAAAACAATGTTAATAAAGTTAGTCTTTATTATAAGTGATCTATATTTCTTTATTTTTTGTTTTCTTTATTGTTAATAAGGATGAAATGTTATGCAGGGGTGTAGTTATAACAATTTTTTAGACAAATTATACTATTATCTAGTTGTGTTGGAGAGTGGCGAAATGTTTTATTCTTCCTAGGGGGGGCGTAACACCAAATAATTGAGAAACACTGCCCTAAAGGTCTTAAACTAAGCTACTTCAGATGATTATATATATATATATATATATATATATATATATATATATATATATATATATATATATATATGCGTGCGTGCGTGTGTGTGTGTGTGTATGTGTGTTTCAGTACCTAAAACAAATGAATTTATTTGTGCTGACTGTGCAATACATGAGTCGTAACTGTGACTGAAGAGTTTGCCCAGTTATGAGGTCATTCATTTAATGGCCTCGTGGTGGCAATGCAAAAGAAGTAGGCCCAGCGCTTGTTCCACTTCTACCTGCATTTTTACTTCTTCAGGCCCGGATCTACGGTGGGGCTGGATGGGGCATAGCCCCTGCAGACATTTTTTTTGCCCCACCACTTGGTCAACTGTATTTGGCGCAGTTTCAACCTGCAGAACCGGTTTTCTTACCACACTTCACCCCGGCAGAGAACCATCCCCCATTAGCGGGCTATCGACCTGCTGCGACCTCTTTCAGGGACATCCACCAATCACTAGGCGTGTTTAGGACAGCGGCAATTAAACGTGTGGGCCCGACAACCCCCGCGGCCATCAAATCTGTGAGTCGTTGTCATTCTATTGTCCTGCCCGATTAGCATAGCTATCAACAGACCCTCCTCTGGCCCTCACCTAGTGTTGAAATATGGTCCCCAACTCAAGATTTTTAGAGCAATACAACAGGAGGAGGAATCTATGTTCCAGGCACCGCGGACTATTTTGCTGTTGTTGGACTTCATTTTCTTTATTTCTGCATTGGACGTGTCCGGATCCGAACATCAATCTAGTGTGCCATCTACAAACATTCTGTGCATCCACGAGAGAGTAAGTTTTGCTATTATCATATCGTTACTGTGTTGTCACGTGTATGCTCGTTGTTATTGTTTTGTAGCACCTGTGTCTGCACTGAGTGTTTGTCTGTTGTTTTATCCTATTTGTTTTATCCAATTAGTTACATGTAATGTACCGTGCATATGTATATAGTAGCAGGAATTACTCATTCTCCATGTACAGTTTATTTACGGAGCATTTGTTTCTAGTAATGTGCTGTTTAGGTGGTATAGCAGTATGTCCTGTGTATGCTATGCTTGTTGTTATTGTTATTGTAGCTTTGTAGTGCCAATGTCTGCACTGTTTGTTGTTTTATCCAGCTTGTTAGATATAATGTACCATCCTTATATGTGTAGTAGCAGTAATTACTCATTCTCCATGTGCTGTTCATTTGGGGAGTATTTGTTTCTAGTAATGTGCTGCTTAGGTGGTATAGCAGTATGTCAATACAGTGTACAGTTTAAGAGCTAGTTAATCTAGGTGTAGACAGACACCGTGGCGCAGGGCTTAAAGATACAGTACATTCCTTAGCAATTCATTCAGTCATCATGGTTCACTTTAGTTTACACAGTTGGTGTAGGCAGTTATGCTCTTATGCATTCTGGTTTATATAAATGCGTAGGCAGTCATTTCCCAGCCTTTGCACATATGTTATATATATGCATACAGTCATCACTGTACTTGCTATATTGTGTTTCATTTACTTTGCATTACTCGTACATGAATGATTGCTTATGTCTTGTTTCTGTCTTTTGTATGTTTCAGTAAACCACGGTTCACTTCTACGTGATCGGCTGGTCAGTATCTAAAGCAAGACAAGACAAGCAAAGACATTTCAGCAAGATCCTGTTCGGCCCCGACACCCTGTGGCGAGACCCAGCTGCATACAGTCCTTTCCGGTCTAGTGTTGGTCTCCACCAGCGCCCCCTTTAAAGATATTTGTTTCTTTTCTTTCCAAAACGTCTGTTGGTTAATTAGTGTGTACCATGCAGAGATTTTTAGTCCCAAAGGCTACACTTTCTAACAAAGTTGCTGCCTCTGGTAGCTCAAATGTGGGTTGTGGACCAGTGCCTTTGCCTTTGGTAACCAGTTCCACTGTGAATGTGCTCACTTCCCAACCTAACAAACATAGTGTTAGTTGTGTAGTTCCCGCTGCTCCCGCTGTTCCCACAGATACACGTGAGCTGAATAATAGTGCACCATCCCAGCCAATATTGAAAGTGTACCCTAAACGAAAGTTTAGTCAGACTTTGCGTTCATTTAACTCCAACTGGTACCAATCCCGACCATGGTTGGAGTACTCTGTCAACCTTGACGCATGCTTCTGCTTCCCCTGTCGTCAGTTTTCAGGCGTGAATGATAAAGACATAGTCTTCACCAAAACAGGTTACAGTAATTGGAAAGGTGCGTTGGAGAAGGGTAAGGGATTTTATCTGCATGCACGTAGTCACTCCCATGTTAGTGCTACAAAAAGATGGGCTGAAGTCCCCCCCTTGTTCTCTTGCTCTATTTTTGTAATTGACACTTTGTACTTTGCACCTTTTGTCACTTTCATAATTTGCACATTTTGTATTTGATACTTTGCACCTTTGTACTGGACACTTTGACAATAACTTTGCACTGTTCAATGACAATAAAAGTCTTAAAGTCTTGAAGTCTTAGTTGAAGTCTTGATTTTTACAAATCTGTATAACAACAGAAAGTTGTTCATTTTTGCAAATGTATACAAATAACTTTTCAGAGGACGTTCCATGGTGACATTGAGTAGCAGTGCAGTAGCAGTGTGAACCAAACTAGTCAGCTGAGGCCTACCAATATTTACCATTTGGTCTGATAGATAACTAACCACTTATGAGGAAAGCAGAAACAATTTTAAAATATATCTGTGTTCACAGTGTGCATATACTCTGATTATTTCTGTCCATGCTTTTGCCAAACATGAGTTGCAAATATGACTTTATGCCTAGTCCATATTCATGTGCCAATGCACTGACCCTTAAAGTTATGTTTTATTTGTAATTTTACTGGCGTCACATAGAAAGCTAGGCATAATCATAATTGGTTAGTAGCATATTGCAGTAGCTCTGCCATACCTTTGATACTCACTACTCAACTCTGCATAAATATTTACATGTTATTTTATTTAAAATAAATAAATAAATAAATAAATAAGGTGTGTATATATATATATATATATATATATATATATATATATATATATATATATATATATCTTATTTATTTATTTCTTTAATACGATATACGATAAATACGATATATATATTTATTTATATATATATATATATATATAATTTGATAGCAACCGTATACTGGGTGTTCATGTTATGCCAGTCACTGTGCCCCCCCCGACTTTCGAAATGCCCCCCCTGTTTGTGCATTCTAGATCCGGGCCTGCTTCTTCAGTCTTTCTACACAAATTGACGACCTGAAATTCTTTTCCATCACAGTCATGTAGTTTCTATTATTATTTTGTTATGCAACTCAGTTTGAAAAGAGATGGTTAATTACCTGCATCACAGGATTTAGATCTGCCACCCAATAGCCAACCTCTGGAGAGCGCTGTATCTAACGGGCTTTAAGACAGTGCGGATAATGCTGTAGTCATGAAGCTTCGGTTTAGCCCACTGAGTTAGCAAGGCTCTGGCTGACCACTTACCTTACTGGAGCGCTGCTAGCAAGCTAACAAGGGGGGTGGTGTCAGCCCTGGCCAGCCACGGTTACTGCAGTAGCTGGCTAGCTAATCACACTTGCAAGGCACAACAAATCTCCTGAACACCTTCGTTCCAGTGGCTGTAGGCCGCAAGGGCTCAGGTTTTAAGGCGCACGGCTGAGTGCGCTTGCTGACTAGCTCATTGTACACTTTGTAGCTCATAAGTGTGCGTAGCTAACTGTTCTTGGAGTCGTTTGCGTTAAGTTAACAAGAGAAAGATCTTGCGACAGAATGAAAACTGAAGGAATAGAGGGCACGGAGAGGTTTCTGAGCCCTGGCAAAGGCCGAGGACTAAGAGCCCTAAAACATTTCAAAGTAGGGGACCTCGTGTTCGCCTGTCCAGCTTACGCGTACGTTTTGACAGTGAATGAAAGAGCTGCTCACTGTGAATTCTGCTTCACAAGGTATGTCATTCAAGAGATTCGTGATAACAGTGTTGCAGTTGCCCGTATTTTCTGCTTGTAATCAGTTATCGTTGGCATTGGGTTACAGTGTTAGACGTTTAATGATTCAGAGACACAAAGGATAAGGCAAACATGACACTAACCTGACCTACACTGACACGTCGACCTGAAGCACTTATAATATATTTAGGGAGCAATTAACGTGTCAGTGTACGCAAGAGACTGACAAATAATGAATTATGATTGTGTCATGTTGACTGTAGTTCAACTCGGTGAAAGCTTGACACCACAAAGACGACAGCTAACATGACCGTCTGCGAAAATTAATGTGAAGTAATTTACTCAGTGTAAAAGCTGTTAGATAACAATAACCTGACGGGTATACCGTCAGCTGATTGCCACGGAAGTTAATTGCTGTCATTTGCATGCAATCTGTCTAACTGGTGTAGTCAACTGCATGTGTCTCGTCTCTTGTGTTAAGGCATGTGTTAAGGCTATGGCTTGCCATTATATGGTAGCTAATATTCATATATAAAGATGACACCCATTCCTCTTCACACTTAGATACTGTGTTGTAAATGTGTGACCAACGTTTCATAAAAATTCCAACAGCTGATTGGTGATGAATGGTTTTAAAAAGTAATTAATGTCAAAATGTCTAAGTAAATACAAAAAAAACTGACTCAGAAACTGGTTGGAGGCTGCAGTTGTATTCTAAAGGGAAAATGTCAATGTGTGCATTGTCAATAGTTTCCAAAAACTGTCAAGAAGCACTACCCAGGTTAAGAATATATGTGCATTTGCCAGCTGTTGCACTGAAAGGAGTTGAGATACCCCACTCTGCAACTGTCCACCGTTTTAACCTTTTAATGTTCACCATTTTATCTTTACTTATGCTATTGCCTGGTTTGAATAACTATCAGTTTGGTACTTCCACTGTGAAAGAGTTGCCAGTGTGTCTCTAGAAACAGCATTGCTCTGAATGGCAAATGGTCAGTGAGAAGGTTGTGTCTATAAATGTCTTGGCATTTCTTGAACATACAGTACGTCCCATAAGACCTCCTCGAAATGTGAAATGTGTAACAGCACCGATGTGTTGGTAAACTGGCTTTTGTTTTCTTGATTCCTTCGACAGACGAGAGGGCCTGTCCAAGTGTGGAAAATGCAAACAGGCCTATTACTGCAACGTGGACTGCCAGGTAAAGTTCACACATGAGTCACTTGAGAGATGCTGAGTGTAGTTACATCAATGTCATGATTATCAGCCACTGTGCACAGACAAGTGGCCATCATCCCCAGAGCTATGTCATGAGCTCATGTATTGATTGACAAAACACAGGGCCCGGTGTTGTGTCAAACTGAGCTACTTGTGGAGTTGGGCTACCACGCAAGCACAGTCAGGGAAATCTAGGGTTAGAAGTAGGGTTAGTTAGACAGCGTGTTCTGTCGATTCGGCTAGGGTAGTTCCTCTCGACAAGTAGCCCGGTATAACAGAACACTGGCGCACACGGCCAGCATCATATGCCTAAGGGCTCATTCACACCGGCTTGAGCGTGTACAGCACGTAACCGTGTACAATATGTGTGCATGTGTGACGGAATACGCTCAGATCACGCGTGCAGTGTGGATAGTCTAATTTGTTAACGTACATTCTAAATGAATACGGACAGAAAATGGCCAGTTGCAGTTGGTGTGAATGAGCCCTAACTGTAAATGGTTGATGACTGAATGGTAAGTGAAAACAAGGGCAGAGAATGTTACATTCTCTACATTTTTCTTTTTTTATTTTAAGTTTGTGTTTCTGCCCCTGTGCAAACCAGTTCTACTTCAATGTTTGACAGAGGAACCTTGCCGCTTAAAAATAATAGAAAAGAAAATCGGATTTGGGTTTTTAAAACAAAGCTTTATATGCCACCTGTTTATTGGAAAGGGTTTGCTTTTATCAGTACTTAGCTTGGAGCTGGACCCGTCGTTGCTATGGCAATCCATCCCTTTGCATTAGGGATCAATTTGCTGTTTATATGCCAAGACGCAGGATTTGGTGTATTCCGCCATGCAAACCCACCAGGAAGGCATTGTGAAGACTAATGCTGTCTGTTCAACCCCAAGATTTCCCATTAGAGGCCACTTTGTTGGGAAAAGAAAACAGGATGAAGTCTTTTATTTATTTGGCCTTTCGTTTTTGCAAAAACAAACAATGGGGGAGGGGGTTGCGCTTTTGTTTTTTAAAGCATTTCAGGTAAAGCAATGGGTAAAGCTCGCCTAAATGTACATCACGCTTTGTAACACCTGACTGGCGTCTCTCCCGCAGAAAGGCGATTGGCCCATGCACAAGCCGGAGTGCGCAGCCATGTGCATGTATGGCGAGAACTGGTGCCCCTCGGAGACCGTCAGGCTGGTGGCCAGAATCATTGTGAAACAGGTGAGGAGGAGGAGAAAGAACGACGAGGGGGGAGAAGGGGAGGGAGGGAGGGGAGTGGGAGGAGGGACATGGCCGGGGGGAAGGTGTGTGGAGGCAGCTGCTGATGATGCCAAAAGAGGACAATAGGACACTCAAAAGGTGTGTGTGTGTGTGGGGGGGGGGGGGGTTATTTAGGACACCCCTCATCGAACCACTTGTCACCTAAAGGTTTGTGGCTACAGTTACAAGTGTGAATGTAATTATCAGACCAGACAGACAGGGGAAAAACATGTAAGCTGGTCTTCTATACTGAGGAAATCAAGGTGTAGGCTATTCTGTGTTTTGACGATGTGAGAGACTCTTGGCTCTGCGCTACATTTTTATATGGCCTCAGTTTAGTCTCCAGCATTCTGGAGATGTGAAATCTCACCAGCACGAGAGCTTTAGGGTTCTTTCACACTGACAGCATTTGGTGCGCACCAAACGTCCCATTCGAACCAAAAGTTCTTAGTACGGTTCGTTTTCGTTGGTGTAAATGCAATCTCGGTACTTTGGTGCGCACCAAATCAACCGGTCCGAGACCGCTAAAAAGGGGTGGTCTCGGACCGCTTTATCTGTCCTACTTTGGTACGGTTTCTCTGGTGTGAAAGCAACCAATCCAAATTGGACGGAACAGTAGAGTTTAGTGCATTATTATTATCGAAAATGGCGCGTTTTAGTCCGGTTGCGGTGGCGATGGTCTTCGCGGTCTATTTTGGTTAGTTTAGAACTATGCATATGTGAAAGCAAACCGTACCCACGTCTGTTTGCTACATTGTAACATTTTTCTCACTAGTGCGGACCAAAACAATCGAACTATAGGTCTGAAAGCGCCCTTAGTGTACAGAATTGTATTATTTGTGGAACCCTAGACAGGGTTCCAGGTCGCTCAGTTGTAAGAATACTTAAATTAAAGAAGAGACACAAGTTGTCTGTCTCTCTCTGCTTCACTCTATTAAGATTTTTTTTTAGAGAACTTGTGAAGTTGTCGGTATTAGCTACAGCCCCTAAGAAATCTGTTAATTTGTCCGACTAAAAATAACCAGTCATCCAGTAACCAGTAATCAGTGATAAACACTTGCCATTGCCAAGAATCATTCTTTTCTAAAAGTGTGTAATTATTTTCTGGCCACAGAAAAGTGTCTGCAGTGAATCTCAGTAAACGGCCTACATACCATCAGAAAGGGGTTTGTGTATCAGTTAATAATGGTAGGGGTGTGCAATACAGGCTGCAGAACTATATTTGCTGGCTGTGACAAGAGGCCCATAAATGTAATGGGTAGATACTTGTTAAAACCATGCCAACCGTACCTGACAACATGAAACAGGAGTTCAGTGTGTGTTAGGCTATTTCCACCATTAGGGTGATCCATGTACTGCCTAGTGTAACCACTCAACCTGATTGTGCAAACAAGACAGACAGTGTTCTCTGAAGCACTGTGAAGCCCAAATCACTGTAACTAATTAGAGTATTTACAGGAGGTTTTAAATATAAGCTGTTTCAAAAATATCCTGGAAACACACCCAGAAATCCTATCCTGTTCAGCATAACTGTTATTTGTAATAGGTTCATGTTTCATTGAAACTCACGGTTTTATTTTTTTTTGTGTGTGAAATTGCTGTGGCTGACTCCTTTTTGAGTACATGTGTGGGAGAGGTGCTCGTGAACCTGGTGCTTAGTTGTCAAAGAAAGAGACACAGAAGAGGGCCCTGCTTCTGCCTTCATTCATCAATAATAGTTTTCATCTGAGGGCCACAAGTGGTCGAGTTGACAAGGCGATGCCAAGTAGCATTACTTGGCCTGTGCTGGTAGGAAGAGAATGTCAAGTCAACAATTGAGTTCTGAAGTATCAGATTAAGTTGCTCACCTGAAATTGCTTTGGCATGGCACCATTTTAGGTATGTTTTGGCTATGTCTACCATGAACCTGTTTAACTGGATGTATCTGTGGAGAGATTTATCTGTACAAGAGTGTGAGTTCCCAGGTTACCTTGGTTAAGTAAACATTAGTTTAGTTGAAAAAATGGATACCGGTTACAGAGAAAGCTTTTAACAACCCTACAAGTGGTTCCCACTGGGACAGCTGACATGCATAAAGGCTGGGTTAGCAGGATAACATTTAAGTAGTTCGTAGCAACATAGTTGGTAAGTTCTTCATGATGGCAAGCAAGCAGACAGACAGACAGACAGACAGACAGACAGACAGACAGACAGACAGACAGACAGACAGACAGACAGACAGACAGACAGACAGACAGACAGACAGACAGAAAGAAAGAAAGAAAGAAAGAAAGAAAGAAAGAAAGAAAGAAAGAGAAAGAAAAAGAGAGAAAGAAAGCTTCTTCTGGAGTGGTTCATAAGACTCAACACTCTAGAACTGCATATGGCACAGCCAAGGCTGCCAGCTGGAATGACTGGAAAGGTGCAGCGTTGTGTTTATCTCTCCTTCCACTCGTATGACTCAATGATATGACGAGATGCTGTGAAAATGAATTTGAATATTATATCAACACAAGCTGCCTATAAAAATGTGCTCCAACAAACTGTGGCATGTGTCTTATGAACGCATATGTGTTTTCTTATCTGAGAATTATTGTGAAATCATATGCTAAGCAAACCTCCCTTACCTTTAAATGAATCTCACTGCCTACTCATTGCCTCTTGTGTAACTACAGAGGAACATTGATCATTTTACCATTTTCCAATGACTGGATACAATGATATTTATTAGTCACATGCATAGGCATACTGGGTAGAGTAGGACATGCAGTGAAACTGCTGACTGTCAGTCTAAACTGTGCAGGGGGAGAGGGGAGTAAAGTGCGTAGAATGCAGTTGGGGGAATGGCTACCAGATAAAGGGCAGAGGTAAAATAGGTGATGGAGGGTGGGATAAAGTGCATAAAGTGCAGTTGGGGTGGGGAGGGTGGACTGGCTGCAGTGGCCGATAATGGGTTGTGTTTAAGGGGGGGGCGGTGTTGGGTAAACGTGTGTTGAAGTGGGGTTGGGTAAACGTGTGTGGAAAGGACTGTGGAGTGGACAGGCCTGAATTCTAAGCAAAGCTCCTGTTGTCTCCACAGCAGTCAGTTGGAACATTACGTGCCATCAAGGAGCAAATGGAGCACATCATATCAATCAGACTAATGTGCTGATCGGAGATTACTGCTTTTCCCAGCCAGAGCACCTTTAACACATCTGTGAAATACGTGTAATTTTGTGTTTTTCTCTCCATCAGAAAGTGCACAAAGACCGAAGTCCATCTGAGCGACTGTTAGGCTTGAACGAGTTTGAGTCACGTAAGTGCGCTTGCTGTTAATGGATCTTTCAGGGAGCAACAGCTCCAGGAAGTGTTTGTTTTCTTAATACACTACCAACCAGTGACCAACCTGTCTTCACTTAATAAGCATAGGAGAGGTCGAGTGAAGGGTGTTCCCTAAAGTACATAATACGTTTGATTGAACAAATGTATTTGAGCTGTAGTGTGATGCATCTAAGGTGCCGTCTCCTGCCCTCTAGTCAGAGTAGGTGCCAGAGACTTTCTGTGCATCAGACGTCTGTTGTAACATGACAATATTAATTTGATGTTTCTCAGTAATGTGACTTACAAAGTGCTCAAAACACAGCAATACAACAAAAGAGATAAAATGTTGCCAATTGCCATAAAACTTTAATTCATGGATATTCATGGATTTAGATATATTATATAGTTATTAGTTATTATATAGTATATAGATATATTCTCTAGTATTCCATAAAGGATGCCCTTTTTGGTTTTTATATTTGAGTAATGATGCCCACCGTTGACTGTCTGAAGTGGTCTGAAGTGGTTTGTTTTTGTGTAAAGTTTGTATTTCATATTCTAAAGGATCCTTTTTTTTCCAAGCAGTTTTTTTCCTCTGTGGTGTGCTGAGGTTGAGGTGAATCCTAAGGACTTTGTCATCTCTCCTTAGACCTTGACAAGCTTGACAATGAGAAGAACGAGATGAATGAAGCCGACATCGCTGCTCTCCATCACTTCTACTCGCGACACATAGACTTCCCCGACAAGGCCACTCTCAACGAGCTGTTTGCTGGGGTAATGTGGCATTCTTGTAAACATTACTCACGTAGACTCATTGTTGTCATAAGATAATGTGTTTCCAAAAATAACAGAAGCCCACACTCTGCTTTATCACTGTCCTGTGGTGACAGGCGTACTTCGAAACAGAAATTAGGGGTTATTATTTAATGATGGCCATGTCAGCAGCGACTGGTCTGAGCTATGTTAATATGTTTGCTTCCGCCAAGTCATTAAGGCCTGATTGATGCCAAGATGGCTTCGCCCATGTGGTTTGCCCATGTGGCATCCCCCGTGTCCTGTGTGTCCCAGCTGCTCCCGCCCATTCATTACCAGCTGCTCCACCCCCCACCCCCACCCCCACCGCCACTGCCACCGTCACCCCCCTGTCCTACCCTTCTCCTGCAGGAGGCCCCAGCTCCTTAAAAGGCCTATCCACTAGTGACTACTGCATACCACAGAGGCCACCACGTACCCATGTGCTTGCTCGCGTCCTCGTACGCCACTCTTTTTTTTTTTTTTTTTTTTTTTTTTTCAGTCTGTCTTCCCTGTTCCCACTGTGGCCTTTTAGTCTCTTTCAGTCTAATGCTAACTCATACTGATGAACACACACACACACAACATGGCCCAGTCACACTCAGATTTACCATCTGTGTCTTGACAGATTTAGTTGCACTATTACTTCAGGTCATCCCCTCCCCCCATTCTCACCCCCCTTCTCTCTCTCTCTCTGTCTCTATCTCTATGTCTCTCTATCTCTCTCTCTCTGTCTCAGGATCACCCCAACCTCTCCCATTCACTCGTAACCTCTCAGCTGCTCTGCTTTTAATGCAGGCAACCGTGCCCATGGTGTCAGTCGACACTGCGCTTACTCGGGTCACTGTATAGCCATCAAAGAGCTCGATTTCCCCACAGTACTACCTTAAATAAGAACAGTGAATAAAGAGTCTAATTATACATTGAATTAAACAGTGAATTAAGAGAGCTTAATTAAAAGAGTTTGGTAACACTTTATTTTACAGTTCCTTTTGTAGTGTATGTAACAACATGTTTTATTTTATGTACTTGTTTAATATCATGTACTTACACTGTACATACCTAACACTAACCCTAATCCTAACCCTATGGTGCAGTGTAAGTACGTAGTGTTACATTTTGTTACAGTGTACCTAATTGATGTAAAAGAGACAGTAAAAGAAAGTGTAACCAAAAGTTCTACAGTGGACTCGTGTTATGCTTGTTACATAATCGCTGGACTTCTCCCTGTACCAGAGTGACATGTTAATTTGTCTTGCTATCCCAACAGGTTAACAACAATGGGTTCACCATTGAGGACGAGGAGCTGTCCCACTTAGGCTCGGCAGTATTTCCAGAGTGAGTCCCCTATTATTACTACAGTGACGGCTAGATCCTCAGTAAGACCAGTCTTCATCCTAAGTAACCCAGTGAGATTAGGGGCAGTACAAAACAAAAAGTAGTTGAAACTTTATGTGGGTTTTTATCTTTTTATGTGGGATTTTTATGTTATGAGAGGTGTTGACTAAATAATGGTGCATCTACGTATAAAGTCCAATAATTTTTGGCAGTTTTTTACTCATGCACCATTACCTTTGTATTTGTAAGTGTATATGCCCAGTGACCACTTCTTAAGTGGAAAACTATAGAAATATTTTGAATGTGTTTTCAGTGCTAACGCTCTTGTCGCATGGACATAAGACAGTCCTCATTTTGAGCGACGCTGACCATGGGTTGTGAGAATCGGCTTTTAAAAGCTTTCCCTCCCTCCACACAGGGACGATTGAGTAGTCTAGCATATAAGGATAGCTGCCAAAGTGCATTGGGAGAAATGGATGACTAGTAGAGTGACTGCTGCAGATTCCCCCGTTGAAAGCTTTGCCTTTGTAATGATGTGTTTATGAATGTTACATGAGGTTTTTTTAGGTCTGTCTGTGCAGTAAGTCGATGTTATGGTGGTCCACTGTGAACAGATGACTCTGCTCTTTTTTGAACGTTGTTTGTTTTGTTTTTGGCGTTTTGAGGACATTCTATTTTAGCTCACCCTGCACAGGGGCCCTCTGCATCTCTCTGTGCTTTGAGACTGCGCTCGGCGCTCGGTCACGTCTTCCTGCTCTGCTCTGCTCCCCACAGCGTCGCTCTGATGAACCACAGCTGCAGCCCCAATGTCATCGTGACCTACAAAGGAACAGCGGCAGAAGTGAGGGCAGTGCAGGACATTAGTCCCGGAGACGAGGTGAGAACCACCGCAGTAGCCCCAGCAGCAGCAGCATCGTTTCACCTGAGAATATCATTTCAGCGGTAGGGTTTCAAGGCGCAGTGTGGAGTTTCTGAGGTCAAAAGTAAAACTTTCAGGACCCGACATCATTTTGCAGAAGTCAGTGAATATCCTGAGTTTTTATTTCAGGTGTTGCTAATGTATTCGTTTACATTTGAAATGGCCAAAGCAATTTACACAACTGTGATAAACAAAGACCTGACACAAAACAGTAAGTGTATGGGGATGTTGAGAAAAGTGTCATGCTTCTTGGCAACAATGACATGTTGCACCTTCTAGTATGTTCTTTGACTTGCCCAAACACATATACCCACTCTAACACATGTATGTAAACATATACTTCACATTACCATACATTAAAGAAATACACATCCACCTACTCCAGTAAATGTATATATGAGGATGATCTGGTTATACACTTGAAACCCTCCAAAACTTCAGAATAAACTTGTTCTACTGAATACTTTGTATCTATCTTTATTTACTACATCTTACTAATGTTACTAATCTTACTACAGACTCCCTGTTCATTGTGACTACAGTTTAACTTGGTTTTTAAGTCAGCGTTTTAACACGCACTGCACGAGAATGCTAAAGTAAAAATATATGTCTTGTTTTTTGCTGCAGATTTTCAACAGTTACATAGATCTGCTCTATCCTACGGAGGACCGGAACGAGAGGCTAATAGATTCCTACTTCTTTGAATGCGACTGTAAGGAGTGCACCACAAAATCCAAGGTTGGCACTTTGTTTAAATGAAGCTTTTTCACTTTACAATTTATCTGCCACATGTATGACTAATTTCACTTTAGAATTTGGGTAAACATCAGTGATTTTGAAAATCTCAGCCTCATATACTGCTGACAGTCTTTGTAGTAAAAGGGATAAATAACACTCAGTTTGGATAGACGCTGTTTAGTCATTGTCAATTTAAGCCAAGCGAAGAAAATAACTCTTTTGTGTCTATTTTGACTGTGCACTAAATTGGACGAAATGATACAAGGCACTACAGTGGCTGTCAACACATTTTATGAACTCTCCATCTCATCTTTCAGATTTACCTGTGCTATCAGGTTCCAGCATTTAACTGCAGAGCATTGGGTGGCATAATGAGTAACTGAAAGAGGACCTGCCGTGTCCCTGACTATCTGTTCTGCCTTCTCCTCAGGACAAGGCCAAGATGGCGCTGCGGAAGAACCTGAGCACACCCCCCGAGCCTGAGGAAATTCAAGAAATGGTGAGGTACGCCAAGAATGTCATTGAAGAGTTCAGGAGGGCCAAGCACTACAAGAATATCCTTTCTTGCCCTTTGCTTTTCTCAAGCACACAAACACACACAGAGCCTTGTGTCAGGTGGTTGTCCATACCAGTCCCTCTTCAAGACTGTCTGAAGTTCAAGGGTCATCTGAATGTATGTGAATGAGCATGTTTCAGTTCTGAGATCCACAGTATCCATGAGCTACAACCTTGTCATTTGCCCTCATTTGGCATGACTTACATTACGTTGTGATACAAAAAAAAATCTATATTTTCTACAATACATAGGAATGCTTTGTACATAAAAAGTCGATATCAAGACTAATGAAGGACTCTTGGTGATGTGGCAGCATCATATTAGTCAGTGAATGCCAAACCGAAGCTTTGCTCTGCCTTAGCTTAGCCTATGTTCAAGCCCTTGACTCTGTGTTACCCCCAAATGAACTGCTGGAGATCTGTGAATTGAGTCTGGAGAAGATGGGTGCTATCTTCGCTGAGACAAACGTGTACATGCTCCACATGATGTACCAGGCAATGGGAGTGTGCCTCTACCTACAAGACTGGGACGGAGCCATGAAATACGGCGAGAAGATCATTAAGCCATACAGGTAACACTGATCCCAAGATCCATCAGGCTGTAATATATTGAACGCCACTAACCAGGTTTGCATCCAACTTGTCAATGTGCATTTTAGTTATCCAAATTAAAAAAATCTCATTTGAAAACACTGTGCATTGTGAAATGTGCACTGTGAAATGTGCATTGATCTTCTAATTTGCAGTGTAAAACTTAACATGCATCTCTTCAAGCCAAATTACTATGAATGAGCATTACTGATGCGAAAAACTTTAATTGAAACCCAACTTGAATTGAATCCCAAACCTATTGCTTCTTGCTCTGTATTGGTAATTATTGTGAGCAATGTTTTTTTACTTGTTCCTTGCCCTTGTTGTTACAGTGTACACTATCCTCCCTATTCTCTTAACACGGCCTCCATGTACCTGAAGCTGGGTAGACTATATTTAGGAATGGAAAAGAAGTCACAGGGAGTCAAGGCTTTAAAGAAGGTAAAGTGTCCTCATTTATTATTTTAGACTGGTGGTTGTGCAAAGACAAATAGGGGCAGCTGCCAAGCATCATTGTTTGCTTGTTGCATTGTTCCAGGCCCTCTACAGAATAGATGGCAACGTCTAGGTTTAGAGAGTTCTCATGGGAATTATGCATCTCTGTTACAGTTTGCTAAGCAGAAACACACTCTCCGATGTAAAGTGCAGTCCTTGCATCTCTTAGTCTGCCAAGCTGTTCATATATCTTTTTGATGCTACAGTATGCATGTTTAGGCTTTTTTATGTTCTTACTTAGCAGAGCACTTATCCTCCCATTGTTGGATCAACATATCTGGTGTTGATTTGATGTACTTTAAATGTATGTTTTTACATCTATCATCACATCTCTGTCTTTTCCTCTAGGCACTGGCCATAATGGAAATCGCCCATGGCAAGGATCACCATTACATAGCCGAGGTCAAGAAAGAGATGGAGGAGTAAAGAGAAGAGAGGGGAGGAGGGAAGGGAAGCTTGACCACTCCGATGTTTTGCACCAACAGAGCTGCATGGCATGCCTCTTTATACCTCTACTTCTGTCCTCACAACCAAGCGATGTCAGAACAATCTTTAACCCTTTCTATTAAATGTTACACATGGACTGTGTTGGTGGAGCACATTCTGTCAGCATTGCAAGTTACTCAACTGTCTCTATCTCAATATATTTGTTGGTTTGTTAAGTGTTTGCTACAGAGCCTTGTCAGAATATTCTGCACTAACACAACAAGGGCTTTTTCTTTTCTTTTTTATTTTTTTAAAGGCAACAAAGCATCAAATTTATCATGGTTTAACAAAATACTGTAGTAAGTAATAAATCTGTCTGTCCTCTTGCATATTGTAGCAGTGGAAGGAAACACAAAACACTGTTTGCGAATCAGAATGAGACAAGGGTGTATGACATTTTCAGCATTGCCAGTTCAAACATAAAAATCAAAGATATTGCATGATTTATTTTGCACAGACCACATGCATTAATGAAATGCATAGCGTTTAATATCTTTATTATCTACTATGTGTTTTCGTTTTTCAATTGATTGTCTTCAGAACCAGACCAGACTTTGGAAATGGTGCACGTCACTTCCTCGTTTGTACTGTTGTCTCTGGGTTGTTATGTTGTTCTCCTCACATGTGGCATGGGCCATACCGGAATGCAAAAACAAAATAAAAAAAAAGGTTCCGTGTACCCTTACTCTATCAACCTTACAATAATAAACTTCAAATGGAATTTGACGCATAGCTGTTTAACTGCCTTGTTTTTTTTTTTTTTTTTTTTTTTTTTAAAAACATGATATTGTCTCCATTTCTGACCGATAAGTTAGTATTTACTTGTGTTTAGGTGGTAAAACACCTACTTGTGCTGTGTGACCGTAACCATGGCAATGATATCAGCTGCCAACGGAGCATATCCCCTCATGCAACTGTTGGGTGATGTGATGCAGTGGTCCATGGTCCCAAAGATTAAACAGCCAAAGGGAAAATCCATGAAAGTGTAACATCTGTAAAACAAGTGTAATGATTATTATATGATTTAACTGTGCTTACAACTCAACCCTCCAAGTGTGATCCATTCACCCTCAACGTTTTTGACCCTTGTCACTTTGTGTCATATCAGGATATGTGCTTGGATCTCTATTGTTATTTAATACTAATAATAATAGTAATGATGATAATTAAATTCATATTTAATGTACTACTGTTATTTAAGTTTCCTTTTTCTAACTCCTAATTTATTTATTTTTCTAAAGTTGAGCTGGAACGTGAGTGCTGGAAAGTTATTAACTGATAAATGACTATTTATGAGTGCATGATAATTCAACTGGAAACTTACATTTGGAACGTTTATGGCTTTTTGACAGGCTAAGCCGAATAGAAGGGTAAATGTGTAGGATAACAGCCCTGTCTTCATACAAACGTTATTTGATGTGTGTATCACCACTCCATCTGCTGTTTGTTTACAGTAATGCAAGACGGCAGTGCAACCCTCTTCGTTGGCGGAAAATGGGGAAGGCTGGCGACTTTTTCGCTTACATTTGCGGGGAATAGCAAGCACAGTACTACACAAACTTGCGTTGGAAATGGGTTTTGGTTGAAACGAACAAAAAAAGTTTGTGTTAATTGCTTCCTGAAAGTTTTTGCCATCGGGTAGCAGCATTTTATTTTAGTTCATGACCACAGTTTAATTGCAAACCAGCCAAACTGAGTTGACATTTTCCAGGGAACAGGTTACACACACTATATTTCAGACTGCACATTATAACATACTTACCATATCATAACAAAAAGCAAAGATGGTAAGTGCTGAAACTAAACGCACGTACACGATTCACATGGGACACAAGCCGTTGTGGATCACAATACCTGGTCAAACGACTACAATTTAGAAAGAGCGCCGTGGGTGGGGTGCGATTTAAATATTTTGACCAATCAAATTGGAGATTATGATGACGCAATGCTGACCAGCCAATAGAAAGGGTGCTCCTGAGATCACAACCAATCATATGGCTGGATTATGTTTTACGACAGAGAAGGACATTTTTTGAATTTGTACAGAACCATTCATACATACACAAGGATTTAGACAGCTTCTGAACAAGGTGGGTGCATGGATTTTTAGTTTTATGTTAGAATAACTACAGTGAAAGCATGGAAAATAAGAAATAGATAGTTTGCCAATGTTATATATTAATACGCGTGTGTAAAAACATCAGCTTAGTGTGTTAATTGCTAGCTATATTCATCGTTTACGTTTGAAGATAACGCTATAATTGCTGGCGAGTTCGCCCTTATCGTCACGATTTACCATTTTTGTGCCATTACTTGCTTCTTTCCACTTTTTTCATCCTGTAATGGTATTGTGAGGGGTAGCCAGCAAGTCAACCAGTGATACGGGTACATCCTCTCCAACTGAAGACATTTAGCTTATTTGGTAGCAAATCGCTGCCCGCTAAAGTTAATATTGCATGTGTCGTTATCCAGACCATGTCATAACGATGGGATGCGCTGTAATCTTAGTAAATTCTTTTAAGAACATGTTGGAAGTAAGCTAGTTCGGGAAAAGCTAAAGACTTGTGGAATGTGTACCTCGATACAATGTTTAAGAGTGTCATGGGTTTACAAAGCATGTAGACTAGTTGCTGCAAAGTTACCAAGAGCTTTACATGGACGCAAGCTAAGTCAACTATTTGGAAAGCCGCCCACGAACGCAACGCAAGGATACACGAAGGATACAAGGAGTTTTATTTGTCACATGCATAGACATACTGGGTAGTAGGACATGCAGTAAAACTCGCACACTCCCTACTAGGTTTTCAAAGAACTAGCTTTAGTTACAGCATATCAACAGTGACTGGTTTAATTTGACGTGAATAGTTTTTGCCTGCCCGCAGACTATGCCAGTGTAACTACAGTTATAATCTGAAACAACATGAGTTGGGCTGTGGAGGAGTGGAAGGATGGTCTTTCTGGGAAAGCCCTCCAGAAGATACAGGAGTTTGAGGGCCAGTTGGACAAACTGAAAAAAGAACGCCAGCAGAAACAGTTCCAGTTGGAATCATTGGAAGCAGCCCTTCAGAAACAGAAGCAGAAGGTTGACAAAACTTATTTTTTACAATTTACTTCTTAACAATGTCATGTCTTGTTTATTGCTTTGTGGGTAGAGCATACAGGCCCAACATAGTACGTTGGTTTTGTCTACAAAAATGATGTAGCAGCAGGTGGTGTTTCTCTGTCACTGTAATATATGCAAGACATTTAAGCCTGAATATGTTTTGTTTACATTAGTTTGACTCTGAAAAGAGTGAAGCAGTTGCTCTCAAGAGGGAGAATCAGTCACTGGTTGAGTCGTGTGACAACCTGGAGAAGGCCAGACAAAAACTTGGTCATGATCTACATGTCAAGGAGCAGCAGGTGAATTGCCTGGAGGGTCAGCTAAATGCAAGCAAGAAACAGATTGAAAGACTTGAGCAAGAGCTAAAAAAGTAAGTGAGCCCACGGTTATTCCCCAAGTGTGCACTGTTTACACTTGCGAAATTATGTTTGTAATGATTATGGAATGCACATGCATACTTCACTGAGCCTGGAAAAGGTGTGTAATGTAATTGTTTATTTGTTTGTTTATTGAAAGATACAAAAATGAACTGGAAAGATCTCACAGCTCCAGCAGCAGTGACCTACAGCTATACGCCACTCCGCAGAAGAGCTTTGCTGCCCCTGCTACTCCGAGCTATAGGCAACATGGTACAGCGCTCTATTTCCGCACTTTAGCAAAAATATAATGGCATGTGGTCACATCAGTAAGTGTTGTAATATGTGGAAAGATGAATGAACGTTTTATTTTGTTTGTTTGTTTGTTTGTTTGATATTTAAACCCTACAGAGTCAAAGTTGGAGGAACTACAGGAGAAGTACAGCAGAGAGGTTGAGGAAAGGAAGAGACTAGAAGCTGAGCTCAAGGTCTTACAAGTCAAAGTGAGTTTTGAAAGGTGTTGTCTTTCAAACATGGTAAACAATGGCACCTATTGTTGTGACTCATATCGCTTATGTTTCCTGTGTGTGCCTGTGTCTTGAAGCTGCTGAACCAGTCGTCAGTCAGTCACAAAGACATTGCGCGGCAGCAGGCTGGCTCGTCCATATTTCCATGGCAACAGGAGCAGACGCCCTCCAAGAGGAGAAATGGAGCGGCTGGCTCGATGTGGAATGCGGAAGAGACCCCACTGAGGCAGACCCAGCAGAGCTCGTTCATGGCTCAGGGAGACATGTCTGCAAACTCCCAGCAAGCTGAACAGCTCAAGACACTGAATCAAGGTCAGCTCACTTGTCTCCTGAAATGCTTTAAAATTGTTAGTAACAGTTTATTACATGTATAGTACAACACATTGCAAGGCTCCTAAAATTGGTGGCTTTGTGTACGTCAGACATTGACAGAAATATTAAGAGTGTCAACACCGAAATTATGTTGCATGTCTGATTTGTTTTACGTGATTTGGCACAGATCTTAAAATCAAGGTGGCTGAGCTGGAGAACCGTCTTCAGGCACAGGACAAGGACATTAAGAATCAGATGAACAAGTTTAACGAGACCCAGAGTCAGCTAGACAAGGCCAGAAAGGACCTCACTGAGAAGGAGAGGACCTTGACGAAGTTGAAAGATGACTTGGCAAAGATGACTTCACAACACGAACAAGCTGTGGGAAAGGTAGCGGCACCACACACGTGTTCGCTGTCAGTGCAAAATGTTTTTCTACTTATACTGTATGCACATTCCTAAAAAAAAAAAATTGGGATAGTGCGAAATGAACACTCCCTCGCCAGCATGAATGTGGGTCACTGTCTAAGGGCTCATTCACACCGAGTTGTGCGTGTACAGCGCTTGTCCGTATACAGTGTGTTTGTATAGGGATAGAATATGCGCAGATCACGCTTGCGATGTGAATAGTTTAATTTGTTAGCATGCATTCTAAACGAATACGGACAGAAAACGGGCACGCGCTGAATACGCAGAGTGTTTGGTGTGAATGAGCCCTAAGAAATGTTGTCTTTGTGTTTGGGAATTGTTTTCAGGGCACAACACTGGAACAGAAATTGAAGCAGGTGACTGAAGAAATGAACTGCCAAAGGCACAACTCTGACAGCACACGACGGGCCCTGGAGCAGAAACTCAAAGACCAGGAGAAAGACGCTCAAAAGGTTTTCATAGTTACTGCATATTAGTTGATAATCAGTTTGGGTGTACTTATTGATTCATTTAAGGTTTATTTGACATGGACAATAAACAGTAATATACAATTATAACACTATAATAAAATGTAAATGTGCCAGAATTAGTCAAGCTGGTTACTTTGGTTACTTTTCATTTGTTGTCCATGAATCAGTGATAAAAGGTCAGATGTGTTAAAGACACTGAACATCCATCGCATAGAGAAATATGCCTAGGATTAGATCCATACCTGAACAGGATTTCTCATTACCCTGTAACAGGAACTTGCACATCTGCAAAGCTCCCATCAAGCTCTGGATCAGCAGTTCAACCAAACAAAGACTAAGATGAGCCAGGAGATTCAGCAGATGAAAAAAGAATCCAACATGTTGCAGTCTGAAGTTGATAAGGTACTACTCCTGGGCCCATATTCGCAAAGCCTTTAAGCACCCCACCTACAGTACACATTAAGTTAATCTAAAACTTTCTAACTGAAAGTTTTCTTTTAAATCCTATTCACAACACTGCTTAAAACTTTTCTTAAAGGTGTTATTCCACAATAAACCATTTAGTACTTGCTCTTTTCGTAATACGATGGGTCATTCTGAGTTGCATATACATGCTGCACGTGAAATGTTCTCCAACCGTTATTGCCTCCATTAGTCGGTGAAAGAAAATATGTGAAAAAATGAGCGAATAAGAAAAAGACAAACAAAGTGACCTACGTTTGTTAATTAGAAAAAGCTATATCACAGTTGTGATTACCAGAGGAGTCTCGTTGCAGCACACATTCACTTAGCAAAATATAGGTAAATGTGTGTTTGTTTAGAATGTTTAAATCCTCAGTTTGGTGTGCTATGACGTAGGGCTGGGCGATATATCGATATTATCGTAATATCGATATATTTTTAAAGAAGATATGTATTTGGCACTATATCGCCATATCGATATATTTTCGATGATACAATACCACTTTATCAAAACTAGTGGTGGGCATAGATTAATTTTTTTAATCTAGATTAATCATAAAATTAATCTAGATTAATCTAGATTAAAATGGCTCATTTGAATTCTGCCGAAGGCATTCAGAATATGTGTGCTACCTAAATAATGACTAAGTAAGTCTTTGAGAACGGGTTTCTTAAGCCAGGTGGCACAGTAGACCAGGGGCTCATCTCCTGTTTCCAAAATGCATCACTAACTGCTTGAAAAAGCTGTTCTACTTTGATACTTGGTGATGGAAATAAATCATGTTCAATAAAATGTACTTGTGTTTACTAGCTGTTTATTTAGTTAAACATGAACTAAATGAAACATGAAACATGGATTTTGAACTGTAAGCCTACATAAGAAGTTGTGATGAACTGTTTACAGTCAGTAGCTTTGTGTCAATCAGTCCAAGCTCTATTTCTCCTTCTTCCACCAGTCACTTAGGCAGACCAGCTTGTTCACATTTTCTGGTGGCAAAGTAGATCTCCTTTTCTGCACAATATGGCCTGCTAAAGAAAAAAGTCTCTCGCATGGGACAGTTGTGGCAGGAGTCCCCTTCAGTTCAATTCGGCTAAGTATACATCCGCACTAAAATATAGAGGTAGGGTATACATCCGCGCTAAAATATCAAGGTGAAAGCAGAAAGTGTTGAGGAAGGGAGCCGTTTGCTTCCGTGTTCTATTTTCGCAAGGGGGAGGGGGGAATCCCCCTTTATGCAGTGCAGAGCAGATTCTAGGTTCGTTTTACTGAAATGAATGGGACACATGTGGAGTTTAACTAATAAATTGGTCATTACGTTTTTCTGGAGTTGTTAAGGGTTTTTTGGAATCATGTGTCACAATCTGCAACTATTTGTAATAATTTCAAGCCTAATAGTGTAAGTTGTTACTGTTTGGATTTTGAGAAAATTAGCTTTATTTCAGGTCAGGCAGCAACCACTTACTATGTGGTTGTTAGCGCGCTAACGCTAGCGAACTACGCTAACGTAATGTTTTGAATTGAAAGCTGTCACTAACACCCACCTAGATACTGTTACTGGTTATAGTGTAAGCAGACAAAGTAATATAAAGTTATAGGGCTACAGCAATGTATTAAATTCAAGGTGAGCCCAATCGCTGTTAGCGTTTAGCACATGATGTTGTTATAGTTACTACTATTCACTTGAATGAGCTAGAGCTAGTTCGTTAGCTTGCTAGCTCGCTTTACAGACACACTAAATTATTTTGTAAGAGTTCGAAATAGGAATTTGTTGGCATTTTGGTCCCATAGTAACGTATTATGTTGGCTTATCTTTGTAGAATCTAAGATCTTTGGAGAAAGTCATCATAGTTTGTGTAGTATAGACCCAGCTCCCAACCCAACTTTGAGAATAGATTAACGGCGATATTTTTTTTATCGCGCGATAAGAGTCTCGCGTTAACGCAGCACGTTAACGCCGATAACGGCCCGCCTCTAATCAAAACCACTTATCCTAATGTGTTCACACTGTTCAGACAGCCGGAGCTTTCTCGGATCACTCAGCTGTACCCCTGTGTATGTTACTGTTTACTTTTTCATTTGCACAGCTCTTTTAGAGCAGTCTTAACTTAACATGAAACACTTTGCTCATCCTGTTTTTGAAATATCGATATGTATCGTATATCGCCAGTCAGCCCAGAAATATCGTGATATTAGTTTAGGTCCATATCGCCCAGCCCTACTATGACGGAATGGGCTTTGAATGATTGTAGCCTGTGACTAGCATAGCCAAGAACCTGTCATTCTCCCCGCTCCATCTCCTCCACCAAACTAGACCAGCCTGTTACAGGAGCACTAAAGCATGTTTTTTTCCCTATCAAAACCGGTTCATAGGACATTCATTAATGCTATAGACCACCGCAACATTAATGAAGAAACGATGCAATGACACCTTTAATAACAACATGGTGTAACTTTTCACACTTTACACACAATATCTGTACCATAACACACTTGATATTGGAAGCAGCAGTAGGATCATCCAAACTTGACACTCTAAAATGATTGTTATTGTAAAGGTAACTGCACTAAAGAATCGCTTGGAGAAGGATCTGGAAGAGCAGAAACAGAGGCTCTTCAAATCCGAGCAAGGTCTGCAGTCTAGTCAAGCAAAGGAAGCGGAGCTGAAGAAGAAATGTGATGTATGCAATCAGCTTCTTTTAACTGTTAATTTATCCATAGTGTTTACTTTTACACAGAACAAAATGTCCATGACCTCATTATCCATGTTGTCCCATGTGCATTATGTATATGTCATAGGAGATGCAAAGGGAGCACAACAACCTCAGCAGCCAGCTACAACAAGGAACCAAAAGACTGAATCAGCTTGAGGAGGAACGAAAAAGTAACGAACAGAGCCTCAAGCAGAGCCGCAACATGCTGGATGACCTGAAAGGTAGGGTGTGTGTGTGTGTGAAAATTGCTGCTTTTCCCTCTGTATTGCATTTGATGAAGATGTGCTTTTCATACTTTGTTCTCAGACAACTTGTCATGCTACTTTTTTTTTTTTAGGAAAATTATTTAAGGTACATTTAAATTATATTGCAGAGAAGTTTTACAGATGGTTGGCAAACAAAAATGCATTAAAATTAACATGCCTGCCTGTTGTTGTTTGACAGCCAAGGCTGAAGCACAAAGTGAAGAACTCAAATCCCTGAACAAAAAGTTGGAGTGTCAAAGCCAGACCAGTGCTCAAGACATTGACAACCTGAAGAAAACACTCAGTGCTCTGGAAGCAAAGGAGAAGTCATGTCAAGAAGACTTGAACAAAGGAAAACTAGAGGTTGAGCAACTGCAAAACCAACTCCAGGCCCTTCAGAAAGAGAAACATGATGTTCAGGTGTCCTCTGAGGCAAAGCAAAAAGAAATTGAACAGGTTAAGCAGGAATACGAAAAGATTGTCGAGTGGAAAAATGAAAAGGCTCAGCTGATTGAAAATGTAGAGTCTGAGCGTAACACAATGCTGAGCAAAATTGAGGAACTGCAAAAAACCTCAGTGACATTAGATGATGCAAACAAATGTCTCCAGCAGAACCTCCAAGACCTAGACAAAGATAAGCAGTCTCAGATTGATTCCCTCAAAGGTGAGCTTCTGAACAAGTGCATGGAGCTCGAGGAAAAGGGTCGGATGTATGACGAAGTGCTTGAGAAGTACAACGAGGAAAATCAGAAGCACGCAAAGGATGCCGAGAACACGTTAGCACAGATTAAAATGCTCCAGGACCAAGTCAAGGATGTGGAAATGAGGCTTCAAGTGGAGATTAACAAGACTAAGAGGATGGAGCAGTCTCACAGCGAGCTCCTCGTACAGTACGAAAGTGCCTGCGACTTGGCCAAGTCCAAGGATGCCATCATTGAGCTAAATCAAAGAGAAATTTCCCACCTCCAGGAGAGTGCGTCTCACTCCAGTGCCCATCAGGAACAGCTGTTAACAAGGCTTGAGGAACAGAAAAATGCTTTGGTGAAAGATTATGAGGAACGCTTAGCAATAAAAGCCAATGAAGCGGAGGAAGCGAAGCTGAACTTGATGAAATGTGAACAGGACACTCTTTTGTTGAAGGATCAGGTAGCCTCACTTGAATCTGCGCTGACACTGCAGAAAGGTTTGAGTGCTGAACTGCACACAAGACATGCAGACCTTCTCCAGGTAAATGAAAGTCTCACACAGACGATCTCTGAAGGTGAGAAGAGAGAGGAAGAACTTTTAAATGAGGTAAAGGCCCTGTCTGACCAGGCAAAGTCCCTCGGTGCTCTCCAAGACCAGTGCACTGAATTTGCTACAGCTGCGAAAGAAAACAAACTGGCGTTAGAGAATCTGCAAGAAATCCACAATCAGACTGTGGAGGAATTACAAACTCAAAAAACAACATTAGAGAAATTTGAAATTCAAATCGGTGAGGTAGAAGGTCACATATCCAGTTTAGAGGGAGAGAAATCTAGTTTGATTGAGAATCTTGAAAAAGCAGAATTAGAAAAAGAGGATCTGTCTTCAAAGTATCAAAACATATCAGAAGCTCACAATGCTGTTTGCGAAGAGAAGCTTGATTTGCAAAAACAGATTTCATCAATATCAGCTGAACTTGCAGAGAAAACAGCGATGCTTGAGGCTGTAAAAAGTGATCTTAGCACTTCAAATGTGTTATGTGCTGAACTGAAAAGCAGTGCTGAATCTTTTCAAATGCAGCACGACACTCTTGTGGATCTAAATTCAAACTTGAAAAAGAATTTAGAAGAGAAAATGGACCGAATTGGATCATTAGAGGCAGATATCACTCAGTGCTCTGCAAAGTTCAATGAAGCAGTTGAAGGTCATGTTGCTGAAATGGAAAAACATCTTCAGAAACATAAGAGCCTGAAAGAACAGCTGGATGTCCTTAAGGCTAAGTTCCAGGGAAAATGTCAGGAGTCTGCAGACTTTGAAGAAAAGATGGCAAGTCGCTTATCTGAAATGTCCAAGCTGAAGGAGGATCTTGCTATAAGTAACACCAAACTTCAGGAAGTCAGTGAGGCCTATGACAGGACCTGCCAGGAGATGTCAAGCTACAAACAGTCTGCATCCTCACTTGAAAAGCAACTGGAGGAACTGAGAGTTGCTTTGGACACATATAAAAGCAGAGAAGAAGGAGAAAACGGTGAAATTCAGAAACTTAAAGATCAGTTGCGTGAGGCAGAACTGGAGAGATGTAAAGCATCTGAGGCTCTGAAAGAGAAAAATGTAAATATGAGCAAAATTAAAGTGCAGCTTGAAATGCTGCAAATGGACCTGGAGGACAATGAGGCCTGCATTACTTCGTACGACTCCCAGATTGAAGAACTCAAAGGCACAGTTAGTATTCTTGAGGAAAAGCTGGATAAAACTGAAGCTCAGAGGTCCAACTTGGAAGTCGCGCTAGATAGTGCTCAAGAGCAGCTGTCAACAAAAACCAGTGAGATTTCACAATTGACTGAATGCCTGGAAAATACCCACAAAGAGCAGCTTGATAATTCTGCCTTGACCTCTGAACTGCAATCTCTGCAAACAACAAATGAAGGTCTTAAGATGGCTTTGGAGGCAGAGGTTTGCAAACGTACAAATATTGAGACAATTTACAACAATCTTGCTGAGCAAAAGTGCAAAGTAGACAAAGATCTGCAAGAGCTCCAAAAGGACTACCAGAATGCTCTTGAGGGGTTGGATTCATTAAAACAAAAGAATGACGGTCTTCAGGAAATTATCCAAAATCTTACAAATGAATTGGAGGCCCTCAGATCTGCCCTAGAGCAAGCAAGACAACAGATGCAGAGCACGTCTACGAAAAATAAAGAATTTGAGGAACAGCACACACAATTGTCTCAACAGCTTGTCATGTTGCAAAATGAACAATCTCTCTTCAGTGACAAGTACAGCCAGTTGCTGTCACAGGTCGTAGAACAGCAGTCACTCATTGCACATCTTCAAGAAAATAACGACCAGGGCAGGGACTCAAATGCTGCCAGTGAAATCCAACAGGAGTACACTGGAGAGGAATGTGATGGGGCCCAGTCATCTGCTTGTGAGAATTTAGACACGTGCACTCCTGAGGTGAACACTACAGTTTATGAAAGTCTAGAGACTGAATTAAAAGTTCTCGAAGGATCAGAGTTGACAAATGAGGATGAGCCCCATGCCTCAACTGAAGAACAGCTGCAAGCCAAGTCCAGGGAGCTAGATGAGCTCTCCCACGCCTTCGAGGAGGCTGTGCAAACCCTTGAGGAGCAACAAGAGGTTCAGCTGGAGCAGCTCAGAGTCCAGCATAATGCTGAGCTAAATAATTTGCAACAGAAAATGGACAGTGTCAAGCTTGAGATGGAAGCAAAGCTTGTAGATGAAAGGCAGCACACAGAGATGTTGTCTGCACAGCTAGAGGTTGCCAGACAACAGATGGAGGAGCTAAACCTTGCCTCACAGTCGCTGCTGTTGGAGGATAGAGATAATATCCCACAGGTAAGATATAATTGATATATATATGTATTTTGTGTGTTTATGTGTGTGTGTGTGTGTGTGTGTGTGTGTGTGTATATGTAGAAGATGTATTTTCCTATGTCCAAATACTATTGTATATGTTTGTATTTGAACATTACAAGTGAAATGCATTATTTAACGATTTCATATATTTAAATCTTTTTTATTGCTTACAGATCATGACCGTAGAAGGCTCCTCAGAGCTGATCAAAGAGGAATGCACTAAGGAAGAGGAGCACGATGATGGCGAATTTTTTGACGCTCCAGGTTCTCCAGATAAATCCACTGTTGCAGAGACAGTAGATGATGCTGTACCACAACCCTTGACCAGTTGCATTCCAGGAACCCCAAAAAAACAAAACCTGTCACCGGTGAAGCTGCAGGCAAGCAATGACACAATTAAGCAACACGTGGTGGACCTACAGGAGCTACAAGCTCAATATGAACTCTTAACAGCCGAAATGGCTATGCGAAAAGATCTATGCAATGATATGGAAAACAAGGTCCATGAGTTGGAAAAAGAAAAATGTGAATACTTTGATAAGATGGCCTCTACTGTTGGGGAGAAACAGGTGCTTAGCTCTCAGGTTGAGGCAATGACTGAAGAGATCAACTCGTTAAAGCTCCAGTTGCAAACCTCAAATTGTCAACTCTCAGATGTCCTCGAGATGGTTGAGAGCTTGGAACATGCTAAAGGTGGCTGGGATGAGAAGTTTTTTCAAATTGAGAGTGAACTGAAACGGACAAGATCAGAGAAGTCAAACTTGGAGAAGCACATCTTGTCCATGGAGGTTGACCTTGAGAGTATGCAGGAACAGAAAGACAGATTGGAGACTGAGCTTGAGTCAAGCAGAAAAGTGAACAGCTCTCTAGAGCAAGATCTGAATACAGCAGTGACTGAAAGAGGACAGCTGAAGCAAGAGCTCTTCTCCTGTTCAGAGGAAAGGCAGAATGAGAGTCAATCTCTCATGAAGTTGAGGGGAAAAGCTGACCTTTTGGAAAAGAAAAACCTTGACGCGAAAGAATTGATCAGAATCCTTGAGGACGACATTCATGCCGGAAAGAAAGAATTAGAGGAGTCCTCTAACAAAATAGACAGCCTTGTTCAAGAAAAAGAAAAACTTTTAGAACAGGCCCTGGCACTGGAGCTAAATGTGGCAACTCTCAGTCAAGAGAAGGAACAACTTCTAACAGAACTTGCACAGCTTAAAGATGGAGAAGACACCGTGGTCAGAGAATCAGAAAGCATGGTGTCCAAAATCCATGCCTTGCAGGATGAGAACGTAAAACTTTCTCAGTCACTTGAGTCCTCTCTGTTAGAGAAAGGTGAAATTGCCGCCCGTTTGATCTCCACTCAGGAAGAGGTTGCCCAAATGAGAACAGGCATTGAGAAACTGAAGGTCCGAATAGAGTCAGACGAGCGGAAGAAGAATCACATGAGCCAGCTCTTGAAAGCTGCTCAAAGGAAGTCTGATTCCTTGCAGGACAGTATTGAAAAGCTTGAGAGAGAAAGGGAGGTTTCCGATCAGAGCCTTGAGGAAGCAGTCCTGCAGGCAGAAACTGCTAAAGCTGAGCTTGAAGAGCTTGAAGCTGAAAAAGAAGCTCTCTCTGCAAAAATTGCCGTGATAACCAATGACCTGAACAGCCTCAGAGAGGAGAAGGACAGACTCGAAAAAGAGCTCCTCCAAAGAGTTGAGGAAATGCAGGTGTCAGTGCAGGAAATGTCTCAGAAGCTTGTTTGTGCAGAACAAGCGCAGAAAGATGCTGAGATGAACCAGAAAAGTCTTGTGGATGAGCTCCAGTCCAGGCTTAGAGCCACTGAGGATGAATTGCAGACCTGTCGAAATGATATCGAAACCACCCAGCTTAAAGAACAAGATGTAAGCCGCCAACTCTTGTCTCTGCAAGTAAAGAATGAAGAGCTTCAACAGAAACTCCAGAGTGCCGAAGAGCTGCAGACCAGCCTGCAGTCAGTCAACCATTCTCTTGAGAACAATTTGGCATCCAAACAACAAGAGATTATCGAAAGCGAGGAGGAAAAACAGAAACTCGGCTCTCAACTTGCAGAGCTGCGGGGGCTGGTGGATGAGAAGCAACAGTGGGTCGAGGCAAGGGAGCAGCTGAAGGCTGTCGCTGCAGAGTGGGAGGAGAAGGCACAGGCCGAGTCTGCTAAAAATGAGACCCTGCAGATCACTACCGCAGCCCTCCAAAGCAATGTCAAGCAGCTAGAAACGCAACTGGAAACTGCAAATGTGATGAATACCGAGCTCACTGAAAAGGTGTGTGTGATGGAAAATGTAAATGTTGTTCTCAGAATTTATTTTTTAGAATTTATTCATTTATGACTTAATTATTATTTATGTTACATTGTTAAAATATTTTTTTCTTTTCAGATTCATGCATTACAAGAAAGCAACTTGAATCTTCGGAACCAACTTGAGAATCAAAGTAGTGCAGCAGAAGAGATTTTGCAGCAGACTCTAAACTCTCTCAATATCCAACTTCAGGAGAGTCAGAGGGAAGCACAGAACCACAAGGTAAGGCTTTTATTCCCTTATTATTATTTTAACATGCTTGCTTGATTTGTTTGCTTTAAAAAATCCTTATCTTTTATTTTAGGATATATGCTTTTTTTTTTCTCTTTCTTTTTTTTTTCTTCTTTTTTTTAAGAGAAGTGTTGGTCGTGCAGGCTTTTTATCGAATGCATTTTTTCCCTCTCCCTACTTTATTCAAGCTATCCTTGGAAACATTGACAGTGGAGAAGCAGGAACTGTCAAGGAAGCTGGCAGACATAGAGAACAGTCTTGTTGAAACAACGCAAAGCAAAATGAGCCAGGAGGAGGCTCTAAAACAGGCTCAGCAACTGGCAAGTGATATATACACACGCACACACACATATGCATATGTGCAAAACACCCACCAGATTTCTCAGAAACAATAGATTTCACACATCCTGTCTATGAGGCCCAGCCAGGGTACACTTACTTTTTAAATATGTCTTGGGAAATTACAAGTGGACACCAAGACAAATCACGGATTACACCACAAAGTGCATTTTTAGAATCTCCATGTGACTACATGCTTTACTGCCTAATTGTGTTGTTGCTATTTTTCATTTTATTAGGATGCATCAGTGTTTACACTACAGAAGATGCTTGGTTAAATACATCCCAGGCCCTCTCGACAAAGGGTCTCAGTGGTCAGGTTGCACTGCATGTTGGTGGTTGTTTACACTTGGCTTGTAGTGGTGTCCACTTGTAATGCAGTTGCACTTCGTAAACCCTTGTAAACAGATTGTGTGATTCACTTCTGATTATTTCTGATGTTTACATCTCTACTTTGCAATGCATGTCCAGTGTTTCACAAAGCACAAGATGTTTCTGCTGTCAGCTGTTCAGAGTACTTGCACATGGCATTCGACAAGTTCCCTGAACTGAACCTGAAAACTGTCTCGTGCAGCACGCGGAGGAGCTCAGAGCCATGAGGGAGGAGATGGCGGCGGCGGTGGCAGCGGCCGAGAGCAAGTCCACGGAGCTCTTATCGGACACGGGCAGCCTGAGGGCACGTGAGCAGGAGCTGACAGCTGTGGTGGCAGAGCTGCAGTCTCAACATGACCAGTGCAAACCCGCCCAGGTGCGTCCAGCCACCCCTCATACCAGAGCCAGCTTAGTGACACATGGCTTCATGGCTTCACACCCCTCATACCAGAGCCAGCTTAATGACAAATGTGTGCTTTATATGACTTGTGTTTTTCTAAAATTGCACGTTCAATTGTAGTACGGTCTGATCTATTGTGAAATTACAATTCATATTGTTGTGTTAAACAATTCCCATAGTTTCATACACAGCATTCTGAATATTCTATTTTGAATAGAATAAGAAATAGAAAAAATGGAGTTGTTGTTGTTGTTATTATTATAAATGAAATGATGCTTTGTCTAAAAGAAGGTGTGGGTGGTGAGGTCCTTCTGTATGTTTCTGTCCTTTTGCTGGCTACGGACTTTTACACCATGTTTTTAATGCTGCCTTCTAATAGGACGAACTCAACAAAAAAATAGTCAAACTGTCTAAAGAGAGAGACGGCGTCCTCAGCAAGATGAACTTGTGGATGAAGTCTTGCAGGCAGCTGGAGAGTGAAAAGCAAGCCCTGGTGGAGGAGCTTCAGACACAGGGCGAGCTTGTCACGAGTCTGAAGGCCTCACAGAAACAAGGTAGAGCCCATCTAGAAATATCGAATAATGTCAAAATAACGATTACAATTCAGTTGATTTGGTACATGCAATTTAATCTGTAGCAGTCGAAATGCAACACTGTGTATTGTGTATTATTGTGCAGTTTTTTATTTGTTTTGTAACACTCATACATTACCCAATGCTATTGCATGGACTTGATAATTGTATACTGTAGTACTCTCGTTCCTGATGAGTTGAGATCTTAGGAAGAGTAAATCAACTGAAATGTTGTTTTCAGGCATGTAACATGCTTAATTGGCTGTTATCTGGAAATTAATTAGCTGTTTTATGGCTTCTGGTTCTCTTAGCAGGGGATGGTGACTCCAGTGTGGCAGACCTGAAGGCGGAGCTGGATGAGCTGAGGGAGGCTCTGGAGGAGAAGACGAGGGAGGCAGACGAGAGCATGGACCGCTACTGCAGCCTGATGGTCAAGGTCCACAAGCTGGAGGAGGCCAACGAGAACCTGCAGAACAAAATGAAGCAGCTCACCGGCCAGGCATCTTCGACCAGCAAGGCCAGGAAGTCCACGTCCGCCAGCGCCCAGTCAGAGGACAAGAGCAGCAGAACGCCGGGCCCGGAGAACAGCGGGGTCGTTGCCAGAGAGGACCCAGATGGACACGCTTCAGCAAAGAGGACCAGGGCTCAGGCCGAGACTCCAAGTAAGGCCCAGGAAGCACTGCAGAACCTGGCCAAGAGGCTGAAGGCAGGAGCGACGCCACAGAAGGGTTTGGAGGACGAGGACTTCACTCCCGAGGGACTCCCTGAGCGGGTGATGAAAGGTGAACATCTTCACTTGGTTTACAGGAAAAAGGGTGATGTTCAGGTCGAGTTTTTTTCTTTCATGATCATGATCATAATCATTGATCGTAAGGAGGCTGTTACTATTTTTGACTGTCACATATCCCCCCCCAAAATGACATGAATTCCAAAAAGAGTTGCATCAGCAGATAGGAATCGTGTTATTTATTTAGATAAGACACTCAACAGTTGTGTTTTCCTCTCACTCCCTGTGTTTTCTTGTATGCACAGGTTTTGCCGACATCCCCAGGGGTGAGATGAGTCCCTTCATCATGCGCCGGACCACAGTGCAGCGGTGCAGCCCGCGCCTGGCAGCACGCAGGTCCCCGACCGCCCAGCAGATATCCTTCTCAGCCGACCCGTCCACGTGTGGCTCCAAACCGCCAGCAGAGGACAGCAGCTCACAAGAAGTGAGTCTCCTGCTTGTGATTCACCACCCTCACCAACAGTCTGACCCCCTTAACTCTGTGTTTCGCATGGGCTCTGGCTTTTAAGAGTCCGACATAGCAGTCATAGCACGTGCGAAGAAAGGAGTGTTAAAGGAGAACTTCGGTGTAAAATGAAAATTGGCACGTTAAAACATCATACCGAGTTGATATGTGTACTGAGGAGCAAAATTGATTTAGCCTGTTGCATTCAGAGTTTCACTATTTTTTATCGTTTGTCCCAAAAGGCTAACAATGGAAGTGGTAGGTGCCCTTAGACAAAGCATGACGACTAGGCTATTTTTAAGCCATTAAAACAGCTCGAAGAAACTCCACACTCCATCGGTAGTACAGCAAAGGCCCTGACATTAAAAACAAGACTTTAAACTAACAAACTCCTTTAAAGCCTTGTGTTCTCCAGTGTTATCTCCCCATAGAGAAACTGGTCCCTTCACAGACGTAAGCCGACCATTTTTGTGCACACTACCTGAGTAGTACTGCAATGATCAACATCCTTTATTCCTGTCTGATATTTCAATTTTGTCACTAATTTGTTTATCTGACTGATCACTACTCAAGTTGATCAGTAGTCTGCCTGATTGCCCAGGCACACTGCCATGTGCCCATGCCAAAGAGCAGCATTTTGCGATACTCGCAATTGCTCAGCATCATCAGCTTCTCTCGTCTTCAGAGCGTTTTCACTGAAGCTTTGGAAGAGAAAAAGGGGTTTCTAAAAATCCCATCTGCTTTTTCCTTTGTGGCTCTTGCTGTGTCATCTTAACTCAGGTCGCTTTCACCTGTAGCTCTTCCATATGACTTCGAGGAACTTGTGATGGCTTCAGACAAGAGGGGGCTGAAGTCATTACTCGACAACAAGCTTCCCGGTATCGCACTGACCTCTTGAGTTTATTTTCTGATGCACGTGCGTGGCTCTTGTGTTTTTCATTGAAATCATGCTTCAGCAATTCCTATTTATTTTATTTTTTGAAGAAAATTAAATAAGGGCCCTTCTAGTTTTTTTTTCAGTATGTTTTTGGAAGAGAGCGTTCAGGTCCTTTTTTTAGAGTGTGCTGTTCCCCACAATCCCAAATTACACACCTTCACCTCTTCTACAAATGTGTCCGTATTGGAACAGGAGGGGAGAGGGGTGTTTTTTGTCCCTTTTTTGCTCTCCTGTGCTCACCTTTTTCTAAAAAGAAAGAAAAAGAAAGACAGAAAGAAAGAAGTAAAACCACTGTCCCCACCTTATAAAGCCAGGTTTCACAAACTTTTCTTCTGGAGATGGTGTACAACAGAACATCCATTATCAAGCTTCGGTGTTGCGGAAATCAAAAAGTAAACTAGCACGACATCCTCCTTTCACACATGTTGACACAGACAATAACTGAATCTCTTGGGGGGTTTATGGCTTTCTGGGAAAGCACTGCTCGATGTGGTTGCTTAGATTAGAGCACTCTCTCACTCCTTCTCTCGCCTTTTTTTCTCCTTTTTTCTGCTATCTCTACCTATTAATTGTCCAGTGTGCACCGCCAGCATGTGCTGACCAGGGGAGCCTGCCGTGTCGGGCCAAGTTTGGCTAATCCGTCAGGTTAGGGGGGCGGGATGGGTTGGGTTTACTCAGGCAGATTAGGCCCCTGGCTGTTTGGGTCAGAACCAATTCAGCACTTCTCTTTTCACGATTTCAGAACATGCCAGTTCCAGGAATCAGTGAAGCGTTGCTAAGCCCCAGTTCATTCCTCCCTAAGTGGATTTCCCATCACTGAGTGACACTCCATTCATAAAATGGATTCCTGTTTCGTCTGGTTCATTCACATCTGAGTTATTTATGATGGGAACAAAATGGTCAGTTTTCATATCGCATATTGACATGGAATGCACACCTTGCGAAACAAATATTAATCTAAATTAGATATATTGCATTTCATTTTAAACAGAATTTTGCCTTCATGTCTCAACACTTTAAAAAAAAAAAAAAGAAAATGTTTTTTCCCCCCCAAAGTAGAGGATTGTAAATCACCTCAGGGTACATTTATTTATCCACTGCATGGTCACAGTTACATTTGTTTTCATGTCCTCAGGGCTTGGCTGGGGGTGTCTCTGGCGTCCTGGCCTCGGTGACCAACAGCCCCAGGCCCAGAGGGCCAGACAGTCCCAGCGCCAGTGCGGAGCAAAGGAAGACCAGGCGCTCCAGCAACACCCGCCGAAGCTCCAACCAGCGCAGCAACAGCCGGCAGCCAGCCACACCGGCCAAACAGGACGAGAACTGCCATGTCCAATAACGCACTGATCAACAGTCTTTTGTACATAGATGTCTCTTTGTCAGAATCAGTCAATTCACTCCTTTTACTTTTAATTTTTTATTGTCTTGTCACATTTTTGTTTTTTTAAATCTGTCCTTTTCACTCCCAGATATGATAATACTTTCTTTTTTTTTTGTAATTCTGCATCTGTAACATCAGATTAACTAGATGAACATTGGCAATTGGTATACACTGCTCTGTACAGACAAATGAAGCTCTAATCTGTTTTGTAGATTTGTTCATACTGTTTTTTTTAAGTAAACATTAACATTCATGTTTCCTTTTGTTGTGTTTAATGGTTAGTATCAATGGCATTTTAGCCCATAGATAACCAATCCTTCCAATCTTGTTCTTTCTCTCTCTGTCTCTCTCTCTTTCTCTCTCTCTCTCTCTCTCGCTCTCTCTCTCTGAATAGATAGGTTCTTATCAGCCAGCCTTGAGTCCCAATTACAATTCTATTCTGCAAAATGTAAAAATCTGTTCCTGTTGCTTAGTGGCAAGATTAGTCTCCTCTTCAAGTGTCATTTAGATTTTACCTACTGCTCTGTTCCTGAATTATGGAAGACTGATGCTGGGTCTTTCTTTCCCCTGCAGTGAAAGGCTTATCAGACACTACATATTTCATCCTATTGTAGAGTTTCTAGCACTACCTTGCTCTTAGATTCTCATTACTAAGTTTTTATATGTATGCAGTGTAATCGATTCAGGAGGGTTTTTCCAACTGTACACCATTCTTCGTATTTGAATTAATGTCATTGATTTTATCATTTTTGGGGAAATGTGCTGAGCTCTTGTGTCCACTGCATTTTGGTATAACTTTCTAAGCTACATCCTCTTTCTGAAGTGAGAATAGGAAGAGGGCGTTTTTTGAAGAGTGCCAAAATGGCGAGAATTGTGTGAGCACCCATCCACCTCCCTTGATCACCCCCTCACCAGTGTTCCTCACCTCTAGATCTGTGATCAGAGGACATGCGTACCCCACATACTTTCCCACCAAGGTAGCCACCATAATGTGACTTACAAAGTGCCTCTCTCACGTACACACACACACATACACACACAGTCATGCACGCTCCACCATGCAAGCAGCTGGCAGTCTTACTGCTCCCCTGTGTGGGCTACACAGAAATTCAATTTTCTGTCCTGCTGGTGAGCAATCCCTCATGTGGGCGAGGTGGGCTTTCTCATTCAAACCCACCAAGAAATGAAATATGACCGGACGGTCGGAACACACGATTGCGATTGGACCATAAGAGACTGACAAAAGGAAGACCATGTAATCTGCTACGGGGCTGACTGACTGACCTTCCAAACTTTAGAGTTACAAGTGTATTCTGTGTTGGTCATTACAGACCAAATTATTTTTTGATCATGTTTGAATTTGAAATGACTAACCTCCCAAACTCAAGAGCCATATACTCTTGGACTATATGTGTATTTTAGTGCTGATTCTAAACTCAGTTCATGGCCTGTTTCCAGATAGAAAATTCAACTATAAAAATAGTTTTATGTTTTATTTTGTATAGTTAAGGTTGCATTTTAACGAGTAAATTTCCGCCTTCAAGGAAATGCACTAGAAATCACTGGAGGGTAGGAACCGATCATATCTGTACCTAATTGCTGCTTGAAGGAGATACGTGAACTCATCCATGTCTCCTGTTTACAGTTCAGGCAATCTAGCCTCACGTAGGGGATTTGCTGTAGAGCTACTGGAGTCAATATGAAGTTCCCTTTTCCACAATTTGTACAGTAAGTGTGAGGCATTGGAAAATAATCCTAATGAAACTGTTTGTGTGTGTTGGTATTTGGAGGTGAAATCTCAAAGGAGAGGAAGGTTTTTCTTGCGTGTGTGTGTTGTGGGATTAAAGCAAGTTGAGTTCATTCAATACATGGTGCGGTTACACAAAAAGTAGTTTTACCCAATTCTGTTCAAGGTTTTACAACATTAAGTAGGCCTAGTATTTTTCTGATGAACTGTATGCTGTATATAGATGCCATATGTGCAGTTCGACTATAGGTCTAGTGTGGTCGTTTGTCTAAGTAAAGTAAGGACCAAAAGTGTAGAAGAAAAAGATAACAGATAATCAATCATTACATCATTAATATTTTTTTCAGTAGACCTATTTTCTAGTTTACAGTGCTGAACGTAGGAGCATGTAATGACCTACTACGAGAAGCATGGTGGCATTAGTGTCCTAATTACCCAAAGCAAAGCAGTGTGCTTTTTGAACTGCAGAGTGGAGCTGCTAGGACCTACTCTGCCTGCCAAAACACCATGTTTTATGTATATTAGCTTTCAGCCTTGAAATTAGGTAGTTGTAAAGCTACTGACCTTGTGGCCAATCACAGGCATAGTCATAAATACACAACAATTAATCACTTTTAATGGGAGAAGAGACACTCCATGAGTGGGAAATCACCAGTCCCACTTACACTAGTGTCATTGTACTTAAATAAGAATGGAAGTGTCTTTTTATCATGAAAAAATCAAAGTTGTGTCATTATAATGATGGTGCGCATCCAAAATAAACTGAAATCAAGTACTGTAGCTTATGTAGAAGATGCAAAACGAGGCAATATCGTTTTCATATCAATATCATGTTTCTTTTTCTTAATTACCTTGGTACATATATGCATTTTTCACTGTGCACAACAATATACATGAATGTTTTCTGAATCAGAAACTTTACTTCGAGATGTTTTTCATGCACTAAATGTATTTGGGCTCTACAATTTGATGAGCATTTGTTTGTGTATACACACATTTTGTTGCTTCTATTCAACCATACGTACCCATCAATCTGCAGTTGAGTTACTGACTTGGCTGTGACTGTGAATGCTGATTCATGTGTTGAACTGAAGCACTGAAAGTGCCTAGACATCCATTAAATGTTGATGACTTTGCACCGTGTTTCACGATCTTGTCTAATGCTCCTCTCTTTCATAGTCCTGCGGGAGATGCTCGTACTGAGGAAGAAAATGAAAATGATGTCCTTACATTTAAGATTTTAAATGGCAATTTTTCATTACACCTCTCAGAACTGGTGTTTCGCTTCTGCTGAGGGTGCAGTGTGCTCAGAATGCAATGGAGTAAATATTGCTTAACACTGCACTGTAAATACAGCTGAGATGGTTTGGAACAACAATCAAGAGCACATACTTTAAATCAGTCTCACAGCCACATAGACGGAAAAAATAGGGTTTGTTGGGAAGTGGTTGAAGTATGACTTTGACAAATGGTCCTCCGCTCTCCAGACTGCCGAATTGGCTGTCACTTGTTCCAAAAATAAGAGGGGTTTTGCTTTGACTTCACGCGGGAACGTTAGGAAATGCAATCATGGCGCTATATCAAATCTAGACTGCTGTTCATAGCGGGACCACGCTAGATAAGATCAGCTTTCCACCCTGGGTAATATGGTTGCCAGGGCACTCTTCAATTGCCATAGCCTGACTCAAAACAACAGTCACAATGTCAACAGAAATTTCAATAACCCATTTAAAGCTTGCTACTACCCCCCCCCCCCACCCCCTCGCTCCACACTTTATTGAATCCTATTGTAATTTAATTGGTGCAGCTTGGGACCTGGCTAGTTGTGCTAGTAAAAAAACATCTCTTACACCTACAGGCTGAGTAATCAAGAAGCAAAAAGCACAGATGTAGCTAGGTTCCTTTGGCTTGACAGCCCACTTTAGTTTTATTCAGGTTCAATTGCCCTGCCTGCCATCATAATGAAAACATACAATCACACTTCTATGTTTTCCTTGGAACAGACTCCTGACTCTCCTTTCCCTAGCTGTTTTTAACAAGCTGTAATAAGGGCCTGCTAGTAGGACTGGGATATGGGGAGTGGATAAGGTAAGAGAAGATAGAAAATCTGTGTAGGATGTCTCCTTGAAACCCACCCGAAGCGTCCCCAGAGAAATAGAGAAGGAGAATCACTTACATTTGTGTGTGTGTGTGTGTGGAACAAGGCTCTTATGGTACCCTGCCCATGTGATGTAGTACAGCATGCAGAGGCTTGTGGGAATCAATATCATAACTTTCTGCTCTGTGGTCTGGACATGAACAGAGGAAATCTCCTTGACATCACCTTCTCAAAGCACCTTGGGACGGGCGGCCGGTCGGCCTCTGGTATCTGTTTCAAATAGCCCCTCAAACGGCATGTCAGCAGCACTGGTGCCCCACAGACAACAAGAGCACAGCTCTGTAACGTGCGATTTACACTCACAGCATAAGGGATTCTCAGCCCTCCACTCGCCCCACCTCCCTGCTCAGCACCTCTGGTTAAGGTTGTTAAAAGACGGCTAAAGAAACGCCGACCGACCTCGCCCAGGTGTGCTGGGTCAGCAACAACATCGCCCTGCGCTGTGTGATTTATTCTCAAAGTGTAAAGGTAGAGGGGTAACATCCATTTCCATGCTGCTGTGTTTGCTGCTGAAGAAAGCAAGTAAGTCATAAAGTTAAAACTCTATTTTACACCAACATCTTATCTGTCTCATCTTAACTTTATTTAGAGAGGATAGTAGTGTTGCCAATTGTCCTGGTTTTACCTGATTGTCCCGGTTTTTAATGGTCTGTCCTGGGAAAAAAAAAAATTACCCCGGGACACTGACACTGACCGGTCGCTGCTTATAAGCAAAAAAGTTGATTGGGTTGCCAAAGTGTCCTGTTTCTTTGACAGACATAGGTGGCAATCCTAGAGGATAGTGAAGATGGTAACAGGAAGTAAGTGGGAGAGAGAGATGGGGAAGGTTTGGGAAATGGCCACAGGCTGGATTTAAACCTGGATCTCCTGGATCTCACTTGCCCAGCTGTGGTCAGGTGCTCTACCCACTGCGCCACTGCACCCCTCTATAAGGTGCTTCCACACTGCCCCAACAAACGCCAACCAGGGATTCTCAGCCCTAGACTTGGCCCACCTCTGCTCTGCTTGTCTTCCATCTCTCTAGAATCCGCACACTGGAGAGAAGTTATTCAGAGCCCCCTTTGATCAGCTGACCACCTCTGCTTTAGTTTGTTAAGAGAGGACTCAAGTCAAACTGACTTCAGCCAGGAGGGGATTCCAAGCAGGAGGTTGAGTGACTAATCCAGACAAGTTAACTCGGAGTGGGTCAGAAATCTTTTAAAGACGCAGTTGCCTTGCTTAATTCTCCAAGCAAAACAAAGCCACAGGGCTCTCATTTCGACTTAACACTTGCTCAGAGTCAATATGCCCAGGTAGGTGACTAAACCTGCCTTCTGGAATACCCTCAGGTGTGCTTGGTACAAAGCAGCAAAGATGCACACGAACGCAACACAGGAGGCTACACATCCCAATAATCCCCTTGTGCACTATGTCCTCCACTGTGTGGATATCAAACAGAGCTGACGCTTTAAATGTGTTAGTCTAGACATCTCTCACGAGAATCCAGCCAAATTACAGTTTTAAGAAACAATTAAATATTTATTTTTCTTTTTATTTGGGTCTATTTGTCTGTGCTGGCGTGGCCCCCGATAAGAGAAGCCACACGCAGGCTGGTGCTCGTAAAACATGTGAGTATCAAATGTGAGAGGCAAACAGTTTGTTTCTCCTCTCTGATTGTGAGCGCGCCTGCCAGGCCAAATGATCTATTTCTTTAATACTGGCTTATTCCGAATGGACATACGCAGATTCACAGTGCCCCACTGCAAGGCTTTATAGGGAAGGAAGTAGAACAAGACTGAAAGAAAGACTCGAGGTGGAGATGGCCAATCTCCTGTTGCAATTGAAAAGTAATAAAATGTCATATTTTACACTTGTTGTAATTTGTCCTTGTTGTATTTAAATGCACATCACAAATGACAAGTTCATATGGTGTGGCTCAAAGTTCATATGGTGAAGCCACCCATAGTGTAGTTACACAGTTGTCATATTTTATCTACAGAGATATTTTCCTAGTAACAGTTTAAAATGTTCTTTTTGAAGTCTCACAGAGCAGGGCACTTAACATGTACAGCGGCCCTCGCTAACTGTCTGCTTATCTCCCACACCCATCCTAACTCACCCATGACTTCGGTTTACAGTTCAAGCAGTATCACTCATGCACGTCTATGTTGACTACAGGAGCTGTAGTAGGGAGGTTTCCTGTTGAGAGTGGCTGTGGAGGCTGAAGAAGCAGTTAAAGGGGGGGGGGGGTTGATGTGGTGGCAGAAAGCTAACTGTGGCTGTGGCACTTTGAAAATGGCCAGTCAGAGGATGGAGATGCCGTGAGAGCTGAGGACTGTATATGACATCCCCGGTGAATTGGTGCCTGGTTTGGCTTCAACTGAAAAGTTCTCAATTTCCATGTTTCCTGGGTGCATTCATTTTTTAATCACAGGAAGGAGAACATTTTTGTTCCCTCAGCCTGCCAAAAAATCTCAGGGATGACATTTGGTGGGCCCATGGCCTCATGGTAACTAAACATGGCAACAAAAGCTATTTTTGGTTGACATGTTAATAAAATGTATATGCCTTATCAGCCTGGAGATTCCTTAAATTGAATCAATTTAGTCTTGAATTGTCCTTCTAGCTGTCAGATCCATTACAACTTCATTAACATGGATGTCTTTTCTGTCTTCTTCTGTCTCCTAGTATATTTTCATTCCTCTGGTGTCTCAGACATTAGATGTCTGCAGCCTCTTACACTACTTTCTTCTAAAGCATCCTTCCTTCTCAAGTGCCCTAGGCCATAAGGAGCTGATCTTTGAGAGGGTGAGTGTGTGTATATGTGTGTGTGTGTGTGTGTGTGTGTGTGTGTGTGTGTGTGTGTGTGAGAGAGAGAGGGTGTGTGTGTGTTTGGGGGGGGGGGGTGTTGTTGGCTAAGCTTATTTACATTCCATTCACAGAGAGGAAGTGACAGCGACAGCTAGAGCTGCACATTTTCCTGCTCTGGTCTATTTTTCTTACTTTTCATCCTCTCTTTGTCACTCTTTCTCTCTTTCATTCTCATTCTCTCTCTCTCTCCCTCTCTCTTTCTTCATTTTTCTATAAGTCTCCTCATTGATTTTTTTATTTGAAGACCTCTTATTATACTTTCCCCCGCTTTACAGCAAGTCAGCAGGATCTGGGAAGATCTGAGTGATGCTGAGCCAAGACATCAATCCGTTCTAAAAATAGAAGTCACCTCGCCATAGTAATGAAGTGGTGAAATATTAAATTAATTTAAACACTGTGCAACATCTTACCTTGCCTGGCTTGGACGGCTGCCAGCCCCAGCAGTTCCCAAGGAAGCACTGAAACGTGCCAGGTTGTGAATATGTGAGAGAAACGTAGGTGGTAAGTTGAAGCTGGCCCACGCTGGGTTTTGTCTTTTATGCCTTCTCCTTTATTTATGCTTAAACATTTTTCTTTCCTTTACTGATATCCAAAGAAATGACATAATGTTGATCATCATCAAAGTAAATCTTCATCATCAATATAAACATTGTTGTAATTTTTGCTTAAATCCCACCACCATCTTCATCAACACATCATCACACTCTTCTTCATTATCATTAGAATAACCATCATCATCCTCAATGTTAACATTATTATCAACTTCATATCATTAT
>CM050205.1:11242500-11312500 GCA_027475355.1 Coilia nasus
GCAGCCGCAGTGCTGCTTTTTGTGTAATTATCATCAGCATCCAGGTCAGGTGTGATTGGGAAACATATTCACCTCGTCCATTACAGTAAACGCTCTGTAACGTGAAGACACGGCACATGCAACTCACAAATGTGCCTTGATTCTTCCAATCACATGGTGCTGGCCCAAACACCAGGACTTTCCCTGACAACAACCAAAAGGACAAAAGACAGAGGACCTGGATGTCAGTGAAAATATGGAAGATGAAATGTCAAGAGGGGAATAAAAGATGTAAATTAGATGCCACATGGGCCATCAGTCTGTGCGCGTATTTTGCATGTAGCCATGCATTAAGAGTGACTTAAATTATGACTGGCGCTTGTGCTTTCCCCATATGTAAGTTATTTTAGTGCCAATGCTTTTGCTATGTAGACAACACAGAACTGCCTATACACAGAGGGACATACGGGTGACCTCTCCACCGAGAGCTGTCCTCAGTCTATGCATCAGTTGGACTCTACAAAAGGGATCTGCACACGCAGGGCAGTGTTTTGCTTGCACTTAGCGGTAGTGCATTCACATGCATGGCGAAGATAAAGAAAATATTTTCACACTGGTTTCCAGGGGGCTCGCCCGTTGCTGGTTATGTAACAAGGATTAGTTCAAGTTTTCTGAATGGGAATAAGAAAACTGCGCTCTATATATAGACGTCTAGGCCCCTCTAGAGTAAATGGACACTTTCACATTTGTGATGACCCTGGTGAATTGTTATTTTTGAGGCCTTTTTGTGTCAAATGACATGACTTGACCCCCTTTAACAGAACATGCTGGTTTTGCACATTTGACTGACCAGATAAGATCTATGCTTTGTTTTTTTCCAACATGCACACAGAACATCTCTGTAATCTTTACATATTTCTATAAAACATTGATTCATTTCTTTCTGTTTCTGTTCAGTTGTTATGCATAATAAACATAATAGCAGTATGAAAACCACTGAAAATATACAGCATATTTTTGATCACTTCAAGTTATTGAAAAAATATAAACAGACTAATGCAATCCACGCTAATGCTCATACTCATTATGTCATACCTTAACACATACACAGACAGTCTACCCCTAATGTCACTCTAAGGCTAAATGTGTTAAAATCCTTGTACTGTAAAAAATAATTGGTGCTCTGGTACGGCGACCAATGGTCCCTGCGCAACCTTAAATCAGCCAATCAGGTGAAGAGCTTTTTGTCCTGCAGTGCAAAGCTGCCAGATATCCCACAGCTTAATGATCATAAAGAAACAGACTATTACAGCATTGCTGATAACAGGTGGTTAGTATTTCACATAGCTCTGACCTTTAAGGGGAATACAGGCAATTTACATGTTGAACATTTGTATTAATGAGAGGATGGAGAAGAAAAGAGAGCGAGTCTCTTCACATACATGAGTTGTCGTCACTGGATGATCTAGATGTTTGATCATCACAGAGGTCACATAATTGCTTTGACACAGGTCCACCACAATCTTTGTCCTCATCAAGTGTGGATCGGAGCAATGAGGCACCATGCTGATTGTCAGACATACGTGTACACCAGTTCATCAAAACACCGTGTACAGTTTTTCACTCACATTCCAAGCAGCCGTTAAATTCACACCCATCAGGGCCACCAGCTTCAAGCAGAGCTGTGCGAGACAAAGCCAGGCGTTTTTCTTCTCTCCTTCACAACAAGCAGCTGCCTCATTAGAAGATCCTGCTCAGTAACTCAGGAGTAATTCGCAGTGGGGACTGGAGGGGGCACCTCCTGTTTTGTGGAAGGAAGGCATTAGGGGCCTTAGTTTGCCAAAGGTCAGGGTTATTTTCCACCTGCCCTCTTCACCAAGTTCGAACAGCCCCAACTAATGAACAGCCCCTCGTCTTTTTCAAAGGGGACACAACACTCCCAACTGTGGAGTCTGGTCCCTGATTACTCTTCAGCACTAATTTGAGCATATTAATCTGTGTGTTTTGGTGGCAAATTAATAGGCAGAAATTAAATCATTAACACAGCTTGCCCTTACTTCTGCAGCGTATAAAAGACCTAGTTACTTTTCTCTCCCCGTAGCCACTGAATAACATGGCAGGTCTGTCTCCACGCTATGGACCCTATGGACTGTGATCAGGCTCAGATGAAAGTGACTCAGTCCAATCACTGCTTCGGGTCCTTCTCACAGTGGCTCTTTCACCGTAATCATGCTATCCGCTTGGCTTGGCTGTGGAGTGCCTCTGTGTTGTTCTGATCCAGTGCGGCTCGCCATTCGGGGAGCCGAGCCCAGCTGAGTGAGAGTGAGAGACTGAGTGACAATGAGCAAGTGAGCACTCTCGTTCGCTGCCTATATGGACTGCCACCACTGTCTGCTCTCCAGGGACACCAAAAGGACGGCTGCACCGTGGAGCCCGATGGCTCCTCTAACCCCATGTCCCTTGGTTGCTCAGAGAGGGCGACACTCAGCCTGAATGTGTTGATCTCTGGTCTCCAGAGGGGCCATGTCAGTCTTGACAACACCAAAGGCACAGTATCCAATGTAGACATGATATACATTATGTATGTGAATATGAGATGCCATACAAATGATCTGTCAACATTTAGTGTGGGAAAAGCAAGAGGTGTCTTGTCAACACCAAAGGCTTGGAATTTCTATGTGCATGCTACTAAAATAACCAGGAAAGAGACTATCAGTGTGTGGTGATTGATAATCATCATTTATAAGGCTTGATGCTTTTTGTGCACATCATCAGGGATTTAAAAATGCAGTGCAAAGTGATCTTTCAGTTTTTGTACATGCTACATAATAGGTATGTAAATATGGAGTGCCGTACAAATGATCTGTCAAAAGGTGAAATTAAATATTAGCCTTCATGGCAAATGCTTTTGTTGAAAGCCAACAGGGAAGCAGGCAATAGCAATCAGTTCTGACCACCCAGAGCGAATAAGTAATTGATTAGCATCACAAACGAGGAGGTTGAACATTTTTTAAAATCACAAACAAATGCTGTTTGATCAGCCTGGTCCATTTAGACGGGGGTTAATCCACTTGCTGTCTCTGACCCTCCGATGAGTCATGTCATTTTGGAATAAAATCTGAACGTCCGTAGTTGCCAGTGGCAACACAATATTTGCCAGTAATTAAGCGGTCGAATTGCCCGGTTGGGAGCTGAGAGGACACACGGACACACGGACGCTGAGACTGTGGAGATAGGATAGGCAGCAGCCTCATATTAGGCCTAATGCACGAGCGAGGCTCTTTCTCACAATCAGGTTTATGGCTAGTCTTGAATCGGAGTATGACGTATGTACTCACATGTGTACAGGCTTACAGGACCACGTTGATGTTCATTTCTCTGGATCTATAGATATATACACTTCACGGCAATGCCATTAAAAAGTCTTATTGCAGCTAAATGGAATATCAGCCAGTACTCACTTTTTGTGAATAATGACTATACAGTACTAGATATTTTATATTCTGCATTTAGATTAATAAAACAATTTTAATCCATTAATCATTTCTGTTGATATATTTGTAAGTATGAGGAGTGAGGGAGTCCTAATTTATATATATAAATTAGGACTCTCTTACTCCTTAATTTTTTTTTTTTGATATATTTACTAAGTTTTAACCTACTTAGTGCGTCTCTCTTGCCAAAATAGACCTATGACCATTAGACTTGCATTACCTCATGTTCCTCATTCAAATGGTTCCTCTTAGAGACGCTATCTGTGACTCGTGACTCGGGAACTTGCTCAATCAGTTCAGTGTGTTCCCTCACACGGTGCGCTGCGCTGCGCTGCGCTGTGCTGCTCACCAAACAATCAATAGCTTGTTGTGGTATTACCCAAGCCTGTTAAGCCCATTCACTAAATAAGGTTCTTTGGTGAAAAGCCAGTCACTTGGCCTTGGTACATACTTAGCCCCAGGTACCTAGTCCTCTTTTCTCTCCTGCTCCACTGTAAGGGTGCATCCTTTCATGCTGTGCAGCTGAAGGAAGGAGATGTCTTTGGGGGGGGGGTGGTCTGGCAAGGCTTTGAGGTGATTGACACTGAAGCACCGGGCTTCTTGAGACACCAGGGGTGTCAGCGTGCTGCAGTGGTGGGAGTCAAGAACAGATCACAGGAGTACCAAGAGGTCATATAGGAATGTTCAAAGCATGGATGTTTTAACATTGTAAGGTTTGGCAGAAAATGCTGAATGAGTGAATTCATAATTACAGGAATGTGTAGACTGTATGTTAAAGTTGGTATGGACCCATTCACAGTTTGGCTTTAGACTCACCTCTGGCTAATACATTCAGCTGTGCTACTTAAGTTGGAAAAACATTATTGTTTTATTGTGATTATCCATTATTTTAAAATTATATTGTACTGGGTGAAAGCAATGAAATGAGCTATATAACCAGCTTATTTAAAGTATAATAAATATATATTTTGGAATGCAGATTCGCAAAACTGTGTGAACTATTTAGTCAAATAAGTCTGTTATGTCAAAGTAAATGTTGAAAGTAGCTTTGGAAGCAAAGTAGCTTTGGGGCACAATATATAAGGGTTCCTTGGGCTACTGTATCTGACACACAGAAATACACAGCATGCAACTCTGAGTACCTCTCCTGCCTTATAAACATGCTCAAGAATTTAACTAAATGGTGTTGGAAAATGCTGAGGCCACTGATGATATGGCTCTGCAGGTCTTAGTTGTTAGATACCCAGAGCCTTTGCGGTTTTTAGTGCTTTAGCTGACTAGACATCGGAAGACTGACATCTACTGGCCTTTATGGCTATATTTAGCAAATGTGATCTATAAATACACTCTGCAAAATGTCTGTGGGTCTAAAGATAAAACAGACTGAATCTTAAGCTGCATAGTATGATACATTTACATTTACTTCTACTGGCGATAATGCAGTCTGTGATTGAATATGATTTATGTTATCTGTGGTGTGTGACTCTTCATATCATTCTAAGCATAAATCATATTTAAGCAACTCGTATTACAGTATTGCCACACATTGTCTGCATGTGCAAAGTTAAAGTCCCTGATTTTTTGGTGATCAGCATATGCAAGGGACAACACGTGCTCTTAGACAAAACAAGCATGTGTGTTGATGTTTGTGGAAGACGGGGAAAGCCTGATGGCTAATTATTTATGTGAAGTGTATAATGACTTCCCGCACAATATTACATCTTCTCCAACAGAAGCCGCGTGTCTCACCAAAGCGAACATTTTTTTCTGAGAATCACTGAAATGTAGAGGCAATTTGTGTCGTTGGACCCTCCCTCTCCAACCTCTTCACTGTTTACTCAAGCTCGCAATCGGACGCACTGTGCGGAGAGATACCTCACTGGGAGATTAAAACCTTGACAGGGAGGGAAATGCAACCAGAGACGGGCGCTGAGAGGAGTCGTGCGCACTTGGTACTATGTGTAACCGTCCGGCAAGGCACATCTGTCCATGAAAACGGGGAGAAATCGCAATATATTTGATAAACTTGGACAAAACTGCTGATGAAGAGCAGGAAGGAAACGGAATTTGATTTAAAAGAAGTAAGTGTGCGGTCAAGTATTAAAAGAAATAGGCATCAACAATTTCCAGAGTGATTGGTGTCTTTTGTCATTATGCATGATGGACTGGGTTGCTATGAGGAACCATTAGCTTTTTATGATCCTTTTCATAAATAAGCAAAGGGCGATATGGTTAAACTAGTGTATATTTAACAAGGAGGATGCTTGGGATGTTTTCGCATGTAATATGTCACATTTTTGCCTTGTTGCTCCTTATATGGTGTCTGTATTCTTTTTAACCTAGTAAAATGTGAAGAAAAACATGACGGAATCACAAGTAAACGCTTATAAACGCTTTAATAGCTTATAAGCTATTAAAGAGACTAGCATTTTTAAGACTTGCAAACTTTGTCAGCTCCGACAATGGAGCGCCAACTAGAACATTATTTTTAAACGCGCATGCGGTCCTGGAGACAACGAAAAGAGTAATGTTTCTGTAGTCGCTTCGGAGACTTTCTGTAATTAACTGCGGTCTCTGTCGAGTGGAGCTTAAAATTAGTTACTTGTGATTCTGAGTAAGAAATAACACGAAGCCCTGTGCTGATGCGTCCTTCTCACGGAAGGTCCCTTATACAGACAGTTTCCAAACACCGCCTTGGAATATTGATGTATATACAAAAATACTCAATGTCACCAATAACCGTACACATAACCGACACGACTTTAAGTGCAGATTACATCCCATGAACTATGAAGCTGTTGCTTTGGCTAGGCTGCACACTGAGGCAAGGAGGCTACAGTAGGCTATATTGACAAATGTACACGGACGCTGTTTACTGCACAGCATCTGTAAGTAAAACCAAAATATCACACTGCTTGTATCTCTGCGCCAACTCACTTGAGGTATAAGCAGTGATGGTGCCCAAAAGGCGCCCTAGACGGTAGAAACTGACGCATCTACAAAATGTTGGAGGATTGTGATTAAAACACTTATAGAAGTCTTGTGGTATCCGTTTACACGTCTCTTCCTTTTTGGCGAAGAAGTCGAGATGTTTGGACGAGTTTGTGTATGTATGCGCCCATGTCTCAGTGTTTGCCAAATGGTTAGGAAATGTGTGGTTTCTCTCAAACCAAATGCAAGATCAGGACAACGTACAGGAGCCGTGTGTAATTTGTGCATTTGTCTATACTGCGGTTTCCAAAGCCCCACAGCCATTTGTGCTTTTCTTAGCAACCATTATTTATTAATACATTTCTAAAATTAACAGCAAATGTGTTTTGCTTTGGCTGAAAATCCTCTTGGCAACATGCATGACCAAATGGGAGTAGGACATTGTTTGGGCTGAGATGTGATAAGCAAAATATGCCAATTTTTATCACTGTTATCATAATTCCTTTTGACATTTCAGTAGATATGCTACATGAAGGCACAGTCTTAATGAAAGTGTAATATGGCCTTTCTTTGCCAAGATTGAAAAGACTTCATGGTCATCATGAAAGAATGAATATTTCCCAAGCCATCTAACCTAATATAACAAGTGTCACTGTAATCTTAAAGTTATTTGAGAGAGAGAGAGAGAGACAGACAGACAGACAGAGACAGAGACAAAGAAGGATGTAGATGGTTAAACTTAACTGAGCCTAAAGCCTTAATAGCCAAAATATTTCAGTAGAACTTTATCAGAAGAGGCTAACTCGACTGTGTTTGAACATGTCACTAAATATTCCACCAGAAGTTCCTATGGCAGTCAGTGACAAGTTTTATGAGCATGTCATAGCTATCAGTAATTGATCATAACACCTTTGAGATGAACAATGTTATGACAACCTATTAAACTGTAATATAGGCTGTCCAAGAGTCTCCATGCAGAATGTAGCTGCCATGACTCAATCAGTGATGGCACCATCATGCATTTGGATATCAACTGATAATCAATATTATGATTATTAAATGGATATAGCATACAGTTAATAGGATATAGCATTAAGATAAACCATCTGCAATGGTATGTTTATAACAATGTTATATGTTAGTGTTAGTGTAGTGTAGTGCTTCTAGTCCTTCCTGTCCTCTGTGCTACCTCTTACAGAAAGTTTTGTTCTGTGTCCTTCCAGTGGCCGCACCTGATCTCCTGGATCCCAAAACAGCCACACACAACACCAAGCCCCGGCTGTCCTTCTCCACCAAGCCCATCGTCCTGAACTCGAGCGATGACTGCGACACCCATGTCTCGGTCATGAAGTGGAAAACCGTGTCCGCCATCTTCCTCCTGGTGGTCCTGTACCTGATTGTGGGTGCCACTGTCTTCAGGGCCCTGGAGAAGCCCTATGAGAGCTCCCAGAAGTACGCCATCTTGAAAGAGAAGCTGGAGTTCTTAGCTCGCCACTCCTGTGTCAACTCCTCCGAGTTGGAGGACCTTGTGAAGGTGAACTGCTTATTTTTCAGGGATTTCTCTATTCAGAGGCGAATTCTAGAGTCTGTTGGGGACAAAAACTGAAAACTGTAATGCCACTACTGTAGTTTAAGGACTGTCATCCCTCGGTGGCCTTGAGGAGGCCCCAAGCAGTTGCCTATTTTGCCTTTTTGGACTTTAGAGAGTCTAGGGGGCATAGAGAAGTTTCATTTGGGACCTTACGTTTAAAGCAGAAGCAGTCTTTATTTGTGTAATTAATATGTCCTTTCACCTTTGCTTTGGTAATACAGAACAGTCAGTGTGAAGACATCCTAATATCCTAATGCAACAGGCCTTTGAATGCACATGGATGTCATTAAATGCAGACACAAAAGGAGACTACAAAAGATTCATACTAACTGCTGTATGAGTAAAACAAAAGATCATAACAGTGATTACACCCACAACCTTTGTCACAACATTAATCATAAGAGTGAAAAGTTTTCACACTTTACATTTACACTTTTAAACTTTTGAGACACGAGATTGAGTGGGAAGTACTTTAGGATTGGATGGGGGTGGGGGAGCGGAATTGGATGGGGAAGGGTAATTAAGAATGCCTCCAACCCTGCTTCACCAAAAGTACCCAACCACCCACCCAGGACAAGTGAGACACATTGGGCTGCCAACAAGCTCAAAGCCTGCAGGAGCGAATAAGAAGGCTTTTGTGGATTTGTTATAATTCGCTGCTCCATTTACTGGGAATGTGTCTGCCGTTGGACACCAGTATTTTCTACGAAGCTGTTTTCAGTGAAGGATCTCTGTGCTATACTCTGGCATCTTCATGTCTGTGTTGTGACACATTGTCATAGCCATTTTTTAAATTCTCTAACTGACCAGCACAAGATGTTATTCTTGAGACAAAACATATCTCTCTCTCTGCCTGTCTCTCTCTGTCTGTCTTTCTGTCTCTGTCGCTCTCTCTCTCTCTCTCTCTCTCTCTCTCTCTCTCTCTCTCTCTCTTTCTCTCTCTCTCTCGCTCTCTCTCTCTCTTTCTCTTGTGTGTGAGAACCAGGTTATACTGTATGTACCATATGGAACACTAACTCAACACTGATTTTAGTGTCTTCCTCTATCAGACTATGTCGATAGTGTCGTGCCTTGAATGGCATGCACTCAGCAGCACGTATTTGGTCCTGATATGGCCCAATTATGGCCTTGATTCATCTCTTTAAAAAACAGCTGCAAACTGGGACACCATTAAACAGTAATTAATTAGTATTTAAAACCCAGGGGATAATCACACAGCACGAACAATGTGGTAATTAAAGTATATGAACTCTTTTAGGGTACTGTGAGTCATTAAGGACGTTAAACCTAAGTGTAGGAAAGGCTTTCAGCCAGACAGGCTCACATGAAAGCCCAGTTCTCTGTGAAATGTGTTTACAATATATTCTCTCTCTCTGTCTGTCTCTCCGTCTCTCTGTCTCTCTGTCTCTCTCTCTCTCTCTCTCAATTCAAAGTTCAATTCAAAGTTTCTTTATTAGCATAACTGTTGAAATACAATGTTGCCAAAGCATAAAGAACAACAGAAGCTTTCTTCCATTTGTAAAATAACATTACAACAATAAGCAAATAACATTACAACAATTAGCACCAACATCTCTTTCTCTCTCTCTCTTTCTCTCTCTCTCTTACTCTCTCTCTCTCCTACTCTCTCTCTCTTTCTCTCTCTCTCCTACTCTCTCTCTCTCTCCTACTCTCTCTCTCTCTTTCTCTCTCTCTCTTCCTCTCTCTCTCTCTCTCTCTCTCTCTTTCTCTCTCTCTCTCCTACTCTCTCTTTCTCTCTCTCTCCTACTCTCTCTCTCTCTCTCTCTTTCTCTCTCTCCTACTCTCTCTCTCCTACTCTCTCTCTCTCTCCCTTTCTCTCTCTCCTACTCTCTCTCTCTCTCTCTCCTACTCTCTCTCATACTCTCTCTCTCTCTCTCTCTCTCTCTCTCTCTCTCTCTGCACATGTCTGTGTGCGCTGCATACATTTTCCATACCGAAAATGACAAAGGTGTGAACTTTAGAAGCAACTCATCTGTACTCAGAACTACCCAGACAGTCGTAGTACACATTATAATTTACTGCATAACTTCTTTTCACACCCAAAAATGAGAAAGATGTCAAAGGTGTCAATTTTGAGAGGCAACTCAGTCGCACTCAGAGCTTCACCCGATTTTACCCCCCTCCCACTCCTACCCCCCCAAGCATGCATTCCAGGCTGGGGTTTCCTGCAGCTGGAGAGGGAGAGGCACTACATATATGCTCTGCCGTTCTGGGTTCTCTGATCCGCCTACATTGTATCTGGGTCAGGGAGACCAGGGGCTGGGCCTCTGATGCTGGGTGTGGTGCACTGGGGCTGGGGCTGGGCCTGGGCCTGGATGGGAGTGTTTCACCTTGTGGAGATGTTTGTGGTCATCAGGATACCCAGCCACTGCATAACACAGCATCCTCTACGGTACTGCACTCTGCTCTATTCTACTCTACTCTACTCTACTCTACTCTACTCTACTCTACTCTACTCTACTCTACTCTACTCTACTCTACTCTATTCTACTCTACTCTACTCTACTCTACTCTACTCTACTCTACTCTACTCTACTCTACTCTACTCTACTCAACTTATCCATGGTAGCTCAGACAGCACTATCATGTCAGTCACTTTCGGCATTCACATATTCATGTGTTCTATTTATGGTTGCACGTTTCTGTAAGACAAAGCAAACATCTCCATTTAGAGCCAGATGCAAGTCAGATGCAGCGTCTGACTCTACTTAGCCACATGCCGCCTGGTTCAACAGACTACTTTAACTCACTCTCGTAAATGCAGTTAAAATTCATGTGAGCCCTGTGAAGCTCTGCGCACGTCATACATTTTTAAGATGCCTTCGCTTGCAGCCAAGAGGAAGCTGCGGTGACTTCAGGACCATGGAGAGGTCCATAGCATGTGGCTTTGTGCTGCCCTACAAAGGCAAAAGACCTTAACTCACCAGAGTATGAAACTGAGAAAAATGACTTCCGCTTGCAACACATGCAAGGAAGAAAAAAAATTGCTTGCATGTGTTTTTAGTGTTACAGTCAACACAACATTTTATATTTTCCAAAAAAAAAAATAATAATAATAATTTTTGGCCAAAACTGAAGTTACAGTGTTTTGCCTTTGCATGGCAGTATAGCTTTCTGCTCCTAATGACTCTTTTCAGCTGTGGTAGACATGAAGGCTAAGCAGCACAAGTAGCAGTGCTAGACCAAAGGTTAGAGGGGGTCTACACACCCTGAGAAAGTGTGGTGCTAGTTGCACTGTTTCACTGGGTACGACTTGAATATGGAAGAAAACAAAAAAGAGCAAGGCAAAAGTGCCTACTAGACAGACAACCCAGTTCATTGATGAACTAACGTAATAAAAGTCTGAATGACCAAAACGTCAGTTCATTAATGTTTAAGTGGTTTGTCCATCTATAAGCAATGTTGCGCTCTTAGTTTTGTTTTATTCAAGCAGTGCTAGACCAGCAGTATTTCCTCACTCCCCCTTGGCCTGCGGTTGCAGTAGGGCTGCGTTTTATAGAGCATGATGTGAATATGTTCCACTTGACCGGCTCATGGCCATTCTATAGCGATACGTCAGCCACGCACCTCAGATCCCCCCAGCAGACAGCAACCCTCAGCCTCATCCTTGGCTTCCCAAAGTGGTGATACATCTATACGCATGAGAGACTATTGAGAGGCTATTAAGTCAGCAATTCAATTCGATTCAGTTCAATGCGATTTTATTCATATGGAGTTGAACACAACTGAAATTGTCTGAAGGCGTTTCAGAAAGCCCAACCCTGAGCTGCAGCAAGGGGGACATGACAGTGAGTGTTAGGCTAGTCTGGGTAATTGATCTAATTGGATCGAGTTACGAGACGACTAACAAAAACCAGAGGTGCCGGCGGTGGTCCGTAAGAGATGGTCACTCAACCCAGCTGTGCGACATGGGGATGGAGGAGGAAGTCGGATTTCACAGTGACCGATCGGGACATGAATGCAATTAGGACTGACGTCCTGTGCATTCACAGATCCTTTGTGCCTATGGAAAAAGGAGTTACTGTGGCCTCATTGATAAAGAACAGATCGCCCTTCCTTTCTCTTGATTCTGTCTTCCTCTGTCTGTCTCTACCTTTCTCTCTTTCTGTGTTTTCCCTGTCATTTATTTATCTCCTACTCTATCTCTCTGTTGCCTCTTGCTCTTTCATGGTGCAGTGACTGCTGACAGAGAATTACTACCATTCATAGTACGGTGTTTGCTTGGCACTGTTTTCCATTTATGATGTAGATGAGTGGACACATTATGCTCCTGATTTACCACAAAACACAACTCTTCATTCTGAGTAACTTTTGCCCGAAGGGAGCCCTGATGTAGCTCTTAGTGAGTCATTTTCCATTTCCCATCCGTTCTTCTAACATGGTGGTAATGCCAGTTATATTAGTGTCATTAGGGGTCCTTCTTATCAATGTTGTGCTGTATCGTGAAAACATCATTTGTTGCTGGAAGAAGTAATGCAGTGGGAACATTAGCATGAAAGACATTTTCAGTCGTCCTAATGTGCTATTGTATTGTGGCAAAAATGGCACTGTTCCATTGCCTAGTATTTTAAAGCACTCAGAGCAGCAAGAAATGTTGTACTTTTTGCTTTTATACTTAGATAGAGTTATTTTATTATTCTGCAACCATGAAATAGTGCATTAAACACTGAAGCAGTGATAAATGTGATGTTTACATTGCACCTCTCTGATATTGTAACTTCTTGTCTCTCTCTCTGTCTCTCTCTCCCCCTCTCACATCTCTCTCCCTTTCTCTGTTTCTCTCCTCTCTCTCTCTCTCTCTCTCTGTCTCTCCTGCTCTCTCTCTCTTTCTCTCTCCTTCATGCTCGTAAACACTTCCGTTTTCTGTCTTCACAGCAAGTTGTGTCTGCGATGAGAGCCGGTGTGAACCCGTCAGGTACTCCCTCCAACGAGTCCAGCATGTGGGACCTGGGCAGCTCCTTCTTCTTCGCCGGGACAGTCATCACCACCATCGGTAAGATGTCACTTCCTTAGCACTGAAGCCCACCAAAACCATTTTTGCCATTGCGTGCAGTACTTTGCACATGTGCAGTCTGTTGCATTGTTTTATGATTGTTTACCATAGTACCTGATTCGTTCTTCGCAGGTTTGTTCTCCCCGCAAAAAATTGAAATTACTACTAAACCACAGTCAGTAGTAGCGATCATCGGAGAGAGACGACAGAACAGATTTGGACTGTATTTAGCTTGACCTAGTAAATATGTACATCACTGGAACGGGCTGTGTACTCAAACTTTTACTGTCGTCACCTACCGTTTTCCAACAATAACGACCACTCACATTTCTGAATAAAAATAACACACAGACTCTGAAATAAATAGGTTAAAAAAGCCATATATGTAGTAGCTATGAAATAAACCGCCAACAGACTTGATTTGCCATCAAGCATGTCATTGCCGTATGTCTGGTACAAATGTGGCAGGCAAGTAATCCCTCTTCTTGATACGTCATTACGCGCATGTGCAGTACAGATCGGGTAATTGGAACGGATTGAGTACCAACACTGTGGTTGGTCGATGACATACGTAACCTCTAGGAGGTGTGAGATTCAATTTGCTGTGCGCAGGCTAGCCAAGCATACTATCTCTGTTTATTGTTGTGGAAAGATGGACACTGTTGTGTGTTGTTTTCTGAGTGGTATTGAGTGACTTTGCTTCAGTGGACTTTCAGTGGTGTCTTCCTGTTGTTTTTTTTGTTTTGTTTTGCCCCATCTTTAAGTCATGTGGTACTGACATGCTCCATGTGATTCATTATTTAATTGTGCTTTACTCACAGCTCCCTCTGCCTTAGGTGGAGAAAGTGTTTGATGATCTCTTTCATACCGTCATGCTGATCAGCAATCAGCTGTAAACATGTAACTGTACACATGCTACAACCTTGTCCTCCAATGGCTAAACAAGAGCCAAAATGGTGGGCAACTCATGCCTGTAGATGTTTGGGGAGGGATGGCTCAGGCTTGTGACTGTATGCATTGGGAGGGGAGCTGGACCCGTGCCTGTATTTGTTGAGGGTGGAGTCATGCCTATACGTGGACTCGTGCCTGTATATGTAGGGTGGGGGTAAACTAATGCCAGTAGATGATGGTTGGGCCCACCCAATCAGAAGGCTCTATAAGTGAAAGTCTCCCATTTCTGTCATTGTGATCACACGGCACAGCACAGCACACAGTGCACACAACGAAATTCAACCTCTGCATTTAACCCATCACACATGTGAGCAGGGGGCAGCCATGACAACGGCGCCCGGGGAGCAGTGAGTGGGGACGGTACCATGCTCAGGGTACCTCAGTGGCACTACTGGCGACTTGGGATTCGAACCTGCGATCCTTGCGGTCACAGGTCCGATGCCTTAGCCGCTAGGCCACCACTGCACTGATTAACTGTTTTAGTTATAAAAACAACCTATGTGTTTTGAACTAGGCTGACCTGATATTTTTCTGGGCCCATCCATTGTATGATTTCTCATTTCTGTCTAAGCCCCTGGGTCATGGCAGGGCAAGCCAATCTCATCTTAGCTGTGCATTGAGTGGAAATGGCAAAAGCATGGGCGTCATCAGTGGCATCAATGGGTAAACTTCATGCCACAGATTACAGGTGCTCGCAGGGTGTAAGTTGGTTGTTGCGTCATGTTGTGATTGTGAAAATGCTTATTTACATAACTTGATGATGAGGTTACTTGAGAGAGGAGTGAAGGAGGTCATCTATGTCCACTTGGAACAACCAATTTTAAACAGAGGAGGGGGGTTGGGTCATCAGCTATCTGCTAAATACCATTCTGCCTTGAGATCTTGTGACCACAATGACTCTGTGACCCTTTGTCATGGAATGAGGGGTGTGGTCTACAGCTCCACCTCCAGTGGTCCAGAGATATAGCTCCTGGTTTCCCAACATCAGGCAAGAACTGAAGAAGCCTTTTGGATGAACGGTGAAATGTCTTCAAGCTCCAAAAAGAAGTCCAGTTGCTTACAACTTAGCTCCTTTGACTACCATAACCTCATAACCTGGATGAATGAGAATCTACAGTACACAGACATGAGGTTACTTGGTTGGCCAGACAAATAGGGATTCCTAGAAATGGTTTATGGTTGATAAAGCATGAATGGAAGGTGGGGGTCGGGGGTGTTTTCAGGTAACAGGACACAACCTTCCAAAGCTTTCAAGCATTTATTAAATAAATTATCTTTCAAATTCCTGTCCATGTTGCATACTGACACTTTATTCAATATTTCATATATCCTTTGACAGCCAATGCTAGTTGACAGCTAATTTTAAGGTGATGGAGCACCCTACTTTAATGTTTTAAAATTCACATCAAATAAATTATCCTTTAAATTTCTGTCTGTTTTTATATCATTTGGCAGCTAATGGCAATCATTTTTTGTCATGAATACTTACAGACTTACAGGATACCACAAATTTAACTTCCATGCGCCCAAGCTACAGCCTGTGGAAGGTCAGACAGTCAGAGTTTATGGCCAACGAAACCGACAGCAGCACATTTACAAAACTAATGGAGACAATATGGAGATGAGGGAGGAGAACGGCTAGCAAATTAGCAACATGCTGACTCATGGATATCTGTCACCAGAGTAGATGGACAAACACTCACACAAACACACGCACACACACATACACACACACACACACACACACACACACACACACACACACACACACACACACATGCACACACACATACACACACACACACATTACACACACACACATGCACGCACCCATGCGTGCACACACACAGTTTTCTGTCCCCCATACACTCAAGCAAAACCTGTGTATACGCACACATGTACAGACACACACATGCACACATGCACACATGTACAGACACACACATGCACACACACACGCACACACATACACACAAACACACACACACACACACACACATACACACACAGGCACACACAAACCCACATACACAGGCACCCCCCCCCCCCACACACACACACAAAAAAGAACAGGCACACACACACACACACACGCACACACACTGCGCAGCAGATGCACAGGTCCCCATCTGGTCAGTGGCTCATGAAGCTGTCTCTGCTGTGTTTGCTCAGAATTGAACACATGAGAGCTAAAAGCTACTGTGCTCCTCAGAGCCGGTACTGTATCCCCCACCTAGACCTCTCCTCAGCACAGCCGCACTGTCGGGGGTGTAGACTGGGGAAGACTTGCTCTCCGATACTGTATCCTCCACCTAGACCTCTCCTCAGCACAGCCGCACTGTCGGGGGTGTAGACTGGGGAAGACTTGCTCTCCGATACTGTATCCTCCACCTAGACCTCTCCTCAACACAGCAGCGCTGCCGGGGGTGTAGACTGGGGAAGACTTGCTCTCCGATACAGTATCCTCCACCTAGACCTCTCCTCAGCTCTCTCTTTCTCTCTCTGCCTCCCTCTCTCCCTCTCTTTCTTTCTCTCTCTCTCACACACTCTCATGCTTTCTTTTTCTCTCTTCCTTTCTCATGCTCTCTCTCTCTCTCTCTCTCTCTCTGTCTCTTTTGAATGTAGTACTGCATTCAGGCTGCAGAGATGAGATACGTGTTCCTGCTCAATGAGCCATATGTGTTAACCTTCATTCTGCTGGACCCCTGCCACTTGTATCTGCGTCCTGTGGGCACTAGACTAATAGACCTCTAAAGAGTTCCCCTGCTCCACTTACATCAAAGACAAAAAAAGAGAAAACATTTTATGCTTCAGGACAGATGGTGTCAACATGAAAGCACTTCCCATCCCAAGTCATACATTCAAGCATGACTTATATTATTTATAACATATTACAGTTTTTGCCCATTGCTTGAACGCAATAGACATATGCTTAAACCAAAGTAACATAACTTGAAGTTGTGTTACCATGCCTTAAACACAGTGTAACCATACCTTAAACACAAACGCTGCTTTACACTTTAGTTGCAATTCTGCAACACACTTGCTCCTTTTTGCAACACACTTGCTCCTGCACACTACACACTATTTCATACATAAGACACTTCATTCAAAAATGAAATACCGATATATCATTGGCAAAACACATCTATTCAAAATACAAAAAACAGTGTTTTATATAAAGTAGACTAGTGTGTTGCTGCTGATGTGACAGTGTTTTTATAAGATGCAAGTGTGTGCAATTTTGTCATCAGAGTGACATTTTGCCAAAGGATTGTTAGGTTTTGATTGCAGAGTTTCAATTTGACATAGATGCGAATGGTTTATTGCCAAGTGTTGTGTCCTATGTGCTTGGGTGTAGAGTTTTGGCACAGCGAGCCAAGTTTTATAAAATGTGTTTAAGCAATGGGCAAAAACTGTAAGTGATTTTCTTTGTTGTTGTTGAGAGGACACTTAGGCTGTGGTAACATGACAGCGTCAGAGCTCTTGTATTCTTCGCAAGGGAATGCGGCGAGACAAATGCAACACACAAATATGCATGTTCAATCAATTCAGATGATTTTTCCTGCTTTGTATAATGGAAACAGCAGGCTTTAGAGAAGAAGACTGATATTCTGGATGTACAATAAAGAGTGATAAGTAATGGAACAAAGCAGCTCTTTGGAAACCTTAATGACCGGGTTATGCAATATGAGGGATATGCCAAGGAAGCGTCCTTCATTGATTCCCGATGCACTTGCTGTGGTTTCCCTTAGCAACACCAGTGTTTGCTCTGCAGACACAACAATGTGAAATTGGGTGTAAATGTACCCTTTCAGCATTTTGCACAATGCAAACAGGGCAAATATAACTGATCTAAAAGGCACACACAAAGACATGCAAACTGCATAACTTTTTTTTAAACCTTTTTTAAACCTCTCATTGTGCTTTGCCCTTTCCTCCATGGCTTGCCTTTGTGATACAGAAAAGTCTACTTTAACTGATACTCAGCTCCAATCATTCATTCATTACTTGGAGAAAATCATGCCTGTTTCTGTACAATGCCAAGGGATCAATTTGAAGCAGAAACAATAATAGTCAGAATAAAAAAAAAAATCAAATGTCTTGCCCAGAATGCATTTTCCACTTTGCAGCTTGGCTTAAGTGGAGCCTTTGTAGCTTGCTGTATGACAATGCCACCACTACTGTCATCCCTCTTCCCATCACAATTAACATTATCTAGCAGAAAATCAATTTTTATGGCTCTTCCACGGCTTTTTGGCTTGATTAAGACTTCAAAGAGGTAAGGAGCAGCGAGCCTGCACCTCAGTGTGGTGAAGCAAAGTACCAGAGCTAATTGGTAGGATGGGCAGAGAGATGAACGGCTGTAGTGCTCCTCTTCAGGTCGAACTTCATTCACAGCCTGCTCCCCAGCTTAAGGGCAGAGCCAACATGGAGGATTGGTACTACTGTCAGCACGGTGTCACTGCAAGTGTGTATTAATCAAGATCAGCCAGTCAGCCCATATTGATTATTGTGTTTATATAACTGGCTAGTGTGGTATATAACAGTGGCTCTCATTCTTCTCTCTGCCCTATTAGTCCGTCTCGTTATTTTTTGTTTTCAGTTGTTCCCACTTTTTTATGTCATCTCAGTTGCTCTCTCTCTCTCTCTCTCTCTCTCTCTTTCTCTCTCTGTCTCTCTATCTCTCTCTCTTTTTCTCTCTTCTCTTCTTCATCCTTCCCAATCCATTCCTGACAGTTCTCTAGTGCTGTGTTTAGTTTGTGTTGCTTTTTTCATTGATTATTGAAGGAGGTTTTCCTCTGCAATAATGCAAGAATGGATTGGTAAGCAGAAGAAAAAGGGACTCTTGTCCTAAGTCAACCTTGGTTGGCCTCAGCATGGCTGATATTTTAGAGACCGTGGTTGGTGGATGCCCCACAGCAACTTCCAGTAAAACTCATACACATAATAGCCCACATAGCCTACATACTGAACACTTGCGTGAAACATTCACACCACTAAGCGCAGAAGAGTTAGCTTGGGTTGTTGTTTTTTTCTTTCTGTGGGATCATTTCATTCAAAATCAATATTTCTCCTACAGAATGCCAGAGCAGGCATGCACACACACACACACACACACAAACACACACACACACAGACACACAGACACACACAGACGCACGCACACACACACTCACACACACACACACACACACACACACACACACACACACACACACACACACACACACTCACTCACACACACACACACACACGCACGCACGCACACACACACACACACACACACACTCACACACACACACACTCACACACACACACTCACACACACACACACACACACTCACACACACACACACACACACACACACACACACACACACACACACACACACACACACACACACACACACATCCGCCAGCTGCTTTTATCTGCTCTCCTTCATCCTTTTTATTTTTCCGAGGGCAGCACAAGGAGCCGCTGCCAGGCTCGGTAAAGCCCAGGGGGATACGGGTAGATTGTCTGCATAATCTACTGGAAAGCCTTAAAACGTTTCTGAGCAGATAAATGAACCGGCCCAAAACCAATTCTTATTTGAGGGGGTTCTTTTGTGTCCCTAGACCTTTGTGAGGCTGCCTTTATGGCAGGGTTAGGAAATCATGCTTTTATATCATTTGTGTGTGTGTGTGTGGGGGTGGGGGGGGGGGTGGGGGGGTGTTATCGGTTTTGTGAGGATTATTGAAATCCAGAATAACCCAATTGGCAACCTCCATCATTATGCTTGTTATGTGGTTGTGCAGGAAGTAAGCATAGCCGTATAGCATTTTAATGAAACATTTGAAATAAATTATTCAGGATTTTTGCATGTAAAGCTTGTTGTGAAATGAAAAGTCATGAATGTCTGAATTATTTACCAAGACTTAATGCATATATATTCTAAGAGTAGTGGGACATCGTCCTTATGACTTTGTATGTGGAGGTTGCTAAACTTGACATGTGCCTTAATGGAGACATTCCACTGCTTCAGAGCACTGCAATAATCATGTCCAATATGCAAATTAAAGTTTTAAAAACATAGATTTCCTTATATTAGGGATGAGATATGGATGGGAACATGTCTGTGTACACACTGACTGGTCTCTACACACAGTATCTATATGTCTAGAGAGAGAAGAGTAGAGAAGAGTATCCAGGAAACCATACAAATCTGAATGGAGAGCTCACTGGGAGGGAGGGGAAAGAGAGAGGGAGGTGAGAGAGAGAGCTACAGCAAATAAGTGAAATGAACCAGGAAGCAGGAAGCAGAGGTCAAATGTTATCAAACACACTACATGTGGCCGGATATGACTCTGCAACCTACTTGTATAATAACAATTAATTGTAGCTGGTCATTTTAGTAATTAACAGTTATTAAAAGCAGTTTACTATTTTATGGTTTGATTGGTTTTATTATTGAAGGGCTGCTGGGCTCAGTGGATAATACATCATATGTGAGCTAATATAACTAATATAAAAACACATTATCTCAGACCTTCAGTACCAAACCACCCACTGTGCAATTCTTCACCATAATAGTGCAATAAATCTGAGTGGATGATAAAAGTTTTATTGCTTTTGTGTATATTTTCATTTCATCATTTTAATCCTTGTCGTTGTTTATCTGTTTCTTCTTTGTTCCAATGCTTAGTCACGAAGCCCCGCATTTATAACCTTCCTCCCGTTTCCAGGATTTGGGAATATCTCGCCTCACACAGAAGGCGGAAGGATCTTCTGCATCATCTACGCCCTGCTGGGAATCCCACTCTTCGGCTTCCTGCTGGCCGGAGTAGGCGACCAGCTGGGCACCATTTTTGGGAAGGGCATCGCCAAAGTGGAGAAGATGTTTGTGGTGAGTGACAGTTCAAGCTTTTGTTTCAGTGTAAGATGTTTAGATCAAACTGTTGCCAATTTACAGTTTTTCTCAATTGTTTAAACATAATTCCTTGTACTTTAGACACAATGACCACAACATGTAACTCATGCACCAACCCCATGAACCAATTCTGCTAAACTATAAACACAATTCCTGCTTTACACTCAAATTGCAGTTCTAAAACACACTTTTTTCAAAACACTATAGACAATTCTCTGCGTTTGGCACAATTTTCATGACAAAAATCTCTTGTTTTCACAAGGAACACACAGTGATTCAAAATTCTAAAGTCAATTGCCCTACTATGCACACTGACTCATCACATTGGCAAACACCTGTCACACAGCTTTACAATTAGCTATCAGAGCTTTGGAAGAGGTAGAGCCACAGCTAGAGGAGTGAGAGTAAGAGGAGAAGGACGGGGAGGACCCGAACGAGGATGAGAAAGGACAGTAATCTCTGATGAGATCAGAGCCATTTTGGTTGACTATTTGGTCAACGAAATTATTTTATAGTAGCTGTTTAGTTGTTTACGTATCTCTCTCCATATTCTGCAATCCTCAACCCAATTTTTTTTTGACTGGAGATGAAAGTGTATGACCAAAATCCACAAATGCGTGTACTCTTTCTCTAAGCTATGGAAGACGCATGTGAAAATATAGCAACTGATGCTTTTCATGGATGGATTCGCTGCTAGGCCAGGAAAAACATTGCATGTGATGTGGATGAGGTGCTGTGGCCACGCCAAAACAGAAGAAAGGATGCAGCGTAATTTTTTTGTAACTGTATAGGCTACAGTAAACTCTTCTGTTGTGTTTCATGTAGACCACTGTAGGTGCAGCTTTGTGTTGATTGGGATGCACAGTGTGTACACTGTTTTTGTGGGAAAAATAAAATATATTTGTATCGATGTATATGTGCGTTCTGAGTATAAAAACAATATTCTAAAATATAACACACTTATGTATGTACTGTATGTAGCAAGTGTAACACTGAACAAAAAAGGCCTAAATCATTATGATGAATGGAGAAGAAGTGTTTTCCATGTATCATAGTGTTTTACATTAAGCACATCAGGGTTCAACTGGTTGTTATAAATGTCTATTCATATGATGGTTTGTGTTTGTCATTTGACAACAAAATAGCATTTTGAGAAGAAATAACATTGTTTTGAATGCAAAGTTTCATTTTGCAGGAGAAGTGAGTGGTTTTGCCCATTGTGTGTGTGTGGTTTTTTGACTTGTGTGTAGAGTTCTGAGAGTATGAGGCATGCTTTCAGGAAATGTGTTTAAACAATTGAGAAAAACTGTAACATTGTAGCATTATCTAAATGTTCATTATTTTCATGTTACAATGTTAAAGGCCATAGTAAACATTTAAGAGAGACATTACAATGTAGTAGGAGTAGTTAATGTGCCTTAGTAGGATGGCATTAGGATGTCATCATTAACATAATCTGAAGGGGTGGAGACTTACCATGTTGCCTCTGCTTTCAAATGTTTTCCTTTTCAGTGATACCACTGATGTTAAACTTATGGTAGCATCCTCAAAATGGAAACAGTACATATAAAATATGAATAGGAATGAGTTCTAAAATGGTTAGAATAACAATAACAACAAGAAAATGAAATGCATGTATGCATGGTAGTTTTGGTAGTTTGGTGTGGTTTAGTGGAGATGAATTATGTAGACATTACAGCTTGCTGGATGTTGATTGGTTGCATGGATGGATGGATAAATAATATGATGGAGGTAAGTAGAAAGGCGTGTCATTGGATCTGCATCTTTCTTACCAAGCTTGTTTCTTTGTCTGCTTTCTCTATTTGAGACACTGTACAAATGTGTCTAGCAAACGATAAAAACACCATAACCATAACTTCAGTCACTGAGCTCTGTAAATGCGCTTTCCATAGTTTTCGGCACAGGATGAATAAAATTGAAAAGAAAACAAATGTGTTTATACACACAACATAAATATGAACCCAAAATGATGTTCTTGTACCTGCCTAGCTAGGCTGTAACCTAATTTAGTGGGTGCTCTTGCCTTATCCGTCACAAATCAGGCTCCACAGACCATGTGTCAGGTTCACTGTCCCCTCAGGCGAGCATGTCTGCAGTGACTGAGGCTGTGCTCTCTCTCCTGATCTCTGCGGTGCATTTTAAACAGCTTAAGGCCCAGATTACTTCCTCTGTTTACCTCATTTACACAAACAATGTGTATTCTCCATATTCTCACGGCAGTAATAAAATGCTAAGCTGGAAATGCAAACAGAAAGGCAATAAAGGCCTAATTGACAACTGAATTATTCAGTCACGGGTTGTACAGGGTGTCTGATGTTAAGTTCAGTTTTGATGCGAGCAACCTTCATCTATTTGTAATATCATTGTGGGAATTAGTGATATTTCATGTAAGTATATTTCGAGTAAGGCTAAGTCTAACCTCAGCCTCTTAGATGCTGTTCTGTGAGTGGAATGAATCACTGTTCTTCTAGCAGAAACAGAAAACTTCCTCACTACAACATTAGTATGACATTTCAGAAAGTCTTGGTCATGCCAAATTGAAATAAGGCTTATGGCTTAAAGGGGTTAAGTTTAAAGGATCTTTGTGTTCCCATCCATGCAGAAGCATAGTTTGTCAAAATGCAACACAGGCAACTGGCCCTACAGGGCCCCAAAGGCTGACCAACCATAAAGTGAAATAGTGGCAATACATTCTTTAAAGGAGAACTTCGGTGTAAAATGAAAATTGGCATGTTAAAACATCATACCGATTTGGTATGTGCACTGAGGAGCAAAATTTAGCCTGTTGCATTCAGCGTTTAACTATTTTTTGTACATTTACAATATTCTCAGTGCTTTGTTTTCAATGCCAGAGCCTTTGTTGTACTACCGATGGAGAGTGAAGTTTCTTTGAGCTGTTTTAATGGTTTAAAAATATCGAAGTCGTCATGCTTTGTCTAAGGGCACCTACCACTTCCATTGTTAGCCTTCTGGGACAAACTATAAAAAATAGTTAAACTCTGAATGCAACTAAATAAATTTTGCTCCTCAGTACACATACCAACTCGATACGATGTTTTAACATGCCAATTTTCATTTTACACCGAAGTTCTCCTTTAATGGAAATTGGGATTTTCGTTTCTTTGCTTTGCATAAAATAGAGCTTCCCTCTCCCCTAGTTTCATTACGGCCAATTGTCTTTGCTAGCAATGACAATTCCAGCAGTTAGACCATGTGAATATGTGTGTTAAAATACTGTAAGAGAAGGGAGAATGTATGGTAATAGCAACAAGTTATGGTCTTGTTTATGAAGTGTTCCTCAATGAATGACAGTAGTGGCATAGTGCAGGGGGAGGTCATGTGGTGGGTACATTTGGCATCAACTATTAGTGGTGCTGTGCTTTTAATAACTGCATGAATATTTAATATTGGTATGGGTCAGTTACTTAGCTGTGGACATGCAGACTATATTAGATGATGCAAATACAAATACACATACATAACCACAAACACACCACAAACATGTTTCATAAATGTATGTAATGACTGGTAATGAATGGTGATTCAAGTCCATCTAATGTTGTTGATGTTATGCTATTAATTTAACATTATACTCGTATGATGTATCCCTTTTCCATGTTGCATGCAATTTCAATTTTCATGCTGATGAAAGACTCAGGCAATTTTTTTTTAATGTTTGTTGCTGTTTGTCTCACAATATGGAATTCAGTTCAATATTGAATTTGACAGTCTCTGTGCTGTTTATCTGTGTCTCTTTTCTCCAGAAGTGGAATGTTAGCCAAACCAAAATCCGTGTGATATCCACGGTCCTGTTCATCCTCTTCGGGTGCCTATTGTTCGTGGCCCTCCCCGCTGTCATATTCAAGCACATAGAGGGCTGGAGCGCCCTGGAGTCCCTCTACTTTGTGGTCATCACCCTGACCACCATTGGCTTTGGGGACTTTGTGGCAGGTGGGGAGCGATATCTCTGTTTATTTTCCGACTCTCAATAGCTCATCTATTACAGCTGTGTGTGTGTGTGTGTGTGTGTGTGTGTGTGTGTGTGTGTGTGTGTGTGTGTGTGTGCGCGTGTGTGTGTGTGTGTGTGTGTGTGTGCCTATCTCCCTCTCACTTTCTGTATGTGTGTGTGCGTGTGTGTGTGTATTGTATGCTTGGTATTGGACAAATTGGATTGAAATAAAACCAAAGCTTTGGGGTGGAACAAACGCCTAAGTGGTACTGTGTGACTAAAAACAGCAACTCTTTAAACAACTCTTGCTGCTATGACTACTGCCAGACTTCTTATGGATCAAATAAGTAGTTGTAAATTGAGCCTGGTCTTTGGTCTCTGGTTGATTTGGCGAAACATCATTAATCTCACACTCGTATTGACAGTGCACACATAAAATCATTTTGGTGACAGAAGAGAGCCTGGCTGAAATTGCTTTATTGGGGCCATGGGAGCCCGGCAGTGGAGTATAACCATCATCCGTGTCCGTGGACACATGCCAGAAGCTTCCGGAAAAGGTGTGCCCCCAGAGGCCCTCGATCACGCTAAGCGAGGCGCCTGTCGCCCGCGGTGTGCACTTCATCCATCAGAAGGTCCAGGTGCTGCGGCCATCCTGCTGTGTGTGTGTGTGTGTGTCATACGAGAGGTCACCACGTGTGTCTGAAGTAAATGAAGAGACTGAGCCAGGGCGGATGTGAATACAGACTTATTTCTAACTTTAGTTAACACCAGCGCTGACAGTCAGACAGACTTGACCTTACGTGACATTGTCATTTGAAAAACACACTCTGAGGTCATTTAATCTACGTAGATGGCATTATGACAAACGTGACTTGTAGATATATTCTAGCCCCATTGCAAATTGGCATAGCCTAGCAGTAAAAATACCTCTAAAAATGATTATTATTTTTCGTATTAGATGGCTTTACTCAAAGTAACATGCAAGGAACAGGTGCAGGTTGCGATGTTGCATCAGGATTTGTTTCCTGGGGTTCATCTGACCCCTTGACTTTGGCCATAATGTCATAGCACTCGATACGTTGACAAAGGACTGTATAGGATGCTGTTAAACAGGAAGGTCAGGTCACATAGCCAGTCAGCACTGGGTGTTGCTCCTGTGTCAACACTGTCTGTGTCAACCCTGTGTGGATTACCTCCTGTCTTGACCCCTGTGTAAATCTGGTGTGTCTTACAGGCGGGTCAGAAATCGAGTACCAGGACTTTTACAAGCCTGCCGTGTGGTTCTGGATCCTGGTCGGTCTGGCCTACTTTGCCGCAGTGCTGAGCATGATCGGAGACTGGTTCAGAGTCATCTCCAAGAAAACAAAAGAGGAGGTAAGTCATATCTATCTCACATTTCATATTTACTCACAAAGTTCCCATCTAATCATATACAGTATGGGGTTTGGGCATTTAGGTGACCTTGGGTGTTTTGGAAGGCGCTGTGTACCAAATAAAATATATTATTATTATTATTTAAGTAGTATTTCTCTGTCAGTTGTATTACATTACATTACATTACATTACACTTAGCAGATGCTTTTATCCAAAGCGACTTACAAAAGGGAGACATAATAAGCTAACAGATTTGTAGAGAAAACTAGAGTAAACGGACTACACACATACACACAAGGTATGCTAAGGTTAGCTAAGTTTCCCAGGGCAGGGACACTTCAGACATACACACCCCCTGCACACTCATACAAGCACAGGGCACCTAGGTAAACAGATGGTTAGTAGAGATTAGTTTTGTTGTATCTTGTTGTTTCAGTTGTATCTTAAAGGAGAACTTCGGTGTAAAATGAAAATTGGCATGTTAAAACATCATACCGAGTTGGTATGTGTACTGAGGAGCAAATTTGATTTAGCCTGTTGCATTCAGAGTTTAACTATTTTTTATCGTTTGTCCCAGAAGGCTAACAATGGAAGTGGTAGGTGCCCTCAGACGAAGAATGATGACTACGCTATTTTTAAACCATTAAAACAGCTCGAAGAAACTCCACACTCCATCGGTAGTACAACAAAGGCCCTGACATTAAAAACGAGGCGCTGAGAACTTTGTAAGTGTACACAACATTTATTAATAAAACAGTTTTGACAAGCAGTACCTTGCTGTAGTTTCTCGTCGCCGCCATGATGAAAGTTCGCACCAGTCGATTGACGAACATGAACCAGCAGGAAGAATAGGAGGAGAGGTAGTACAATCGACTTGTTTGGACTTCCATCATGGCGGCGATGAGAAACTTCAACAAGGTACTGCTTGTCAAAACTGTTTTATTAATAAATGTTGTGTACACATACAAAGTTCTCAGTTCCTCGTTTTTAATGTCAGGGCCTTTGTTGTACTGCCGATGGAGTGTGGAGTTTCTTCGAGCTGTTTTAATAGTTTAAAAATAGCGTAGTCGTCATGCTTTGTCTGAGGGCACCTACCACTTCCATTGTTATCCTTCTGGGACAAACGATAAAAAATAGTTAAACTCTGAATGCAACAAGCTAAATCAATTTTGTTCCTCAGTAGTACACATACCAACTCGGTATGATGTTTTAACATGCCAATTTTCATTTTACACCGAAGTTCTCCTTTAATGATACCAATCTATGACCTGCCTGCCACAATGATTTGGTCAGGACTTTGCATCAGGACTACACCAGGAAATATACTGTTATAAACAGTATATCATGTCTACAGCAAGGAAACTGTATATTTCTCAAATTGTAGTCATGAACCACAGGACAGATATGACATTATTCCTTCATTTTAATCTGTCTTCCTGGTCTGAATGGTGCTGTACAGACTGGGCTGACCTTGTATTGAGGGATATATTAATGTATGAAATGAAGTGTACAGTAACATATTGATTATGTTTTACATTACAGCACACAATCACTGGGTTAAACCACAGGGTAATCATAGTCTAAATATAATTAAAATATATGATCTACACTGTGCACAAGGAGTATCTGGGAGGGTGCTTCTGGTCCCTAAAAAGGTCTTAGTATAAGCTCGGTTTTGTGAGTACCATTGATTTTTTTTAGCTCCTGGGCATTGTCTGTGAAGAGTCACCTGTAATTATGAACTTACTCAAATCGAGGACGTGCGTTACGACCTGTCTGCCCAGGTTTTCCATCACAGATTTGTTTCATGGAAATCAGTGCTCACCGTGTGAGGCTGACTCGAGCTCTACCCACCGTTCTGTTTGCCCAGAACACACTACCACCTCTCTTACTGTGCTTCGTGGGAATTGAGCCTTTGACAGGGTCGTTCGCCGTGTTTACTTTTCATTAAGCGCGGCCTTATCTGGCGTAGCGCGCCCGTGCGGCAACCCCTCATCGGTGGCGCCGCCACGCTTCGTGTGCTCAGGTGCAGACGCGCCCCCACCACTCCCGCCAACACCCCACACCCCCACCCCCACCCTCACCCCACCCCACCCTCGCTCGTAAAAAAGACAAAGCACAGGCAACCACCACTGGGCTCCTGCACTGATGCTTGAGTTCGTTTGCAACACAGATAGGATCAATGCCATTGATCTGCATCTTGCGGTGTATTGTTCGGGATCAGTGACACCCGTGGTAATCGCGTTATGTCTGCATCAGAGTCTTGATGGCAGTACCGGAGGATCATTACGCGACCAAGTGACCTCAGTACAGACACACTGAAGATCACTGATGTCTCAGGCGTCTTGTGTATTACCACGGGGACACAGGGTTGAATGAGGTATGAGCAGTGTAAATAATGTGGAGGACATGGTGTCCCTTTTTGCTGTAGACAAATGGATGACACTAGCCTGGGACTACCCATACTGCCTGTGATGTTACACTGAATTTTGCGTTCAAGTCAGTCTGGCCAACCAGCCTATTCTCAGTTCTTTCTGATCTGGAAAAATTCACAACCAATGAAAACCACCGATATGTGTACATCATTGGAATCAATGGTCTTCCTATCTATGGGTAGCCTGGTAAACCAGTCCCTCGTACTTCATTTAATTTTGTACAGAGGGTCTGGCAGTGCTGCCATTGACACTGCTGTAGGCAAGGCAAGGCAAGGCAAGTTTATTTGTATAGCGCATTTCATACACAACGGCAATCCAATGTGCTTCACAAAAAAAATAAAAGCAAAGGACAATATATAAAGGCATAAAAGATAAAGTAAGTGTAAAAGCATAAAAGATATAAAAGCATAAAAACACACACAAAATAAAAAATAGATTTAGTAAAAATCATTAACAGAAAGCATCTGAAAACAGTTTGGTCTTAAGTCTAGACTTGAAACTGCCAACAGTAGGAGCATTTTTAATGTCTTCTGGAAGTCGGTTCCAGAGCTTTACAGCATAGCAGCTGAAAGCTGCTTCACCACATTTTGTTCTAACAGCAGGTTCTACCAACAAATTTTTATGACGTGATCTCAGAGAACGAGTTGGTGCGTATAACTGAAACATATCCAATAGGTAATTTTAATGTATTAGGCAGAATTTTTCCTAGAATTTTTCCTATTTTTCTTTCATTCCTGGATCATTGCTTTCTTGTTTAGCCATTTCTTGTCTCTGACTTTACTGTTTGATGGTAATTGACTGTAGGGACGACCCAGCAAATGCTCAATCAATTTTAATGCACAGCAGAAGTTGTTAAGCCATTTCAAACATGATAAAATAGCCATCTAAATTAAAGGATTTTAATTTCCTGAAAAAGAAGTGTGTCTTGGATCTGTTTTCTGACAAATCAAATGTTCAATTGCTGACCCCAAAGAGCACCTTTGTGAATGCAGTTAAACTTCCTGAGCATTACAGACAAAGGTTGTTGTAGTTGTGCATCAGATACTTGATGGTAAAGCGCATGGAGAACCCTTCTCTGTAAAATACTGAAGCTCTGTGTGCAAAGCCGTGAAATAAAATATCCTTAATACCTCCCTCCCTTTATCTCACACCCAAAGACTCTTTACGAATACTCAAATGCCAGCCATCATATCATCATGATATTCCACACAAGTGGCTGCATCATCCCAACATCAGCTTTCATTCTGAGACAAACCTTTCTGGGAGGCACAGCCATAGATCTTCTTTGGAGTGTTCCTGGTGATGACGGATGCTTTTGTGATTCATCCCAGCAATGGCAGGGCCCTGAAATTTTAATGGTTTTATTCTTCTTTAGCGTCTGTGCTGCTGGATGATACCTTTGGAAGTTTCCACATGCGTCTGTGGCCAACAGGGGTATTAGCAAAGGGCTTCCTTTGAGGAGGATCGTGCTTGCTTTGTGTCTGCCTCTACCTCTGATTACATCATACTGGAAGTGTTGTGCTGCTTTCTGGCTTTCTGCTTTTCTTCAAACTTTTATTAAAGGCACATGGAGGCCTTTGGTATATTGATATGGATCAGCTTGTTGTGCAGCAAATAGACATCTAAAAGACAGTCCAAACTGTGACAATCCTGAGCCTGTAAGAGATAAAATATTTAGGATGTTGTGACATAATAATCAAAGTCAAAGTTTTTACAGCTGTTTCAGAGCACCTGATGTAAAGCATTCATTTCATACTAATTCTCATGAGTTTGTTTGCCTGCTTTTTAAGCAGAGTATGTTAGAATTTCATATAAAAGTATGGCGTATTATTTGTTGAAGCCATTTGTTGATTTTATTGTATATGCCTAGCACATCATCGAATGCTTTTATTGTTTTTACACACAAAACCAACGCAATATGGGGGCAATATTACAACAACTGTAAAATTTTATTAATCAGAAAATGAAATGCAATGCCCATTAGTGCCTAGTGTCTGGAAGACAAATTGCTGAGCCACAGTTATGGGGGGGCATGTGGCAATTCTGAGGACACAGCCTTAGTAACTTCTGATACGAAACCTCCTTATGTGAAACCTCCTGGTGATGACGGATGCTTTTGTGATTCATCCCAGCAATGGCAGGGCACTGCAATTGTAATGGTTTTTATTCCTGTTTAGCATCTGTGCTGCTGGATGATACCTTTGGAAGTTTCCACATGTGTCTGTGGCCAGCAGGGGTATTAGCAAAGGGGGGGAGAAAGCATGTGGCAATTTTTAGTCTTAGGAACTTCTTATATGAAACCTCCAATTTAATTTTTAGATAGAATGGTTAAGGCTTTTTGCTGTCTGTATCACCCATGATAAATTGTTATTATACCAGTAAGAACATTTTATTGAAACAAGTTTAAGTAGCCTATGTCCTAATCCCAGCTTTAACCTATTTGTGGCCCCTAACTCTTTTGTTGTATGTCTTATACGTACCATATTGTATAGTGGTTAAGTATTTGTGTGTGTGTGTGCATGTGCGTGCGTGTGTGTGTGTGTGTGTGTGTGTGTGTGTGTGTGTGTGTGTGTGTGTGTGTGTGTGTGTGTGTGTGTGTGCGTTTGTATGGGGTGTGTGTGTGTGTGTGTGTGTTTGGTGTGTGTGTGTGTGTGTGTGTGTGTGTGTGTGTGTGTGTGTGTGTGTGTGTGTGTCTGTGTCTGTGTCTGTGTCTCTATCCACCCCACCCCAAAATCTGCTGAGATCTGCACATGTATGGCCTTGTCTCTCAGTGAAGGAGGACAGTTGGCAAGCGTTAAGGTTTAATACAAGTAAAGCGCTTCAATGACCCACTTAAGGCCCAGTGCTCATTCATAATATATGTGTCCTCTGTGTGCCTCAGACGTTGCAGAGGGCCTGTAGAGCTAACCAGTTCCCTAGACCTCTTGTACTGTACTTCTAGAGGTAAAGAAATACATACAAAGATGTACTGCTTTGTTATTTCTACCAATTAAAGAAAACACCATTCTTAATTAATATATCATATGTCAGTGTCTCTCTTATGCTAACAATCTATTAGTGTTATTAGTATTCCCTGTCTGAACAGTCAAGGCACAGTCAAACAGCTAACATCAGAAAGGCCTTTGAAGTATGCTTGTGTTTTGTGTACTCACTAGAAAATCTACTTGAGGAGAGGGCTACAGGGCTGGAATAGAAGGATAATCATAGTTTCATTTGTGGAGCCATTTAATACAGCAGCCGATGGGACTGTAATTGCGTAATTGTATGCATGCATTAGAGGATACTTCCTGGAGACAGTGTCTAAAGTGGACTTGTGAGGTGTAAACATCTTCGGGCCTTTTTATAAGAAAATATTTTATGTCAGTATTCACACTGAAGAAGGGCACCAGCCCAAAACATCTGTGAGACAATTAAAACAGTGAATCAAAAACTGCAGAGTGCTTTCTTTATTTCTCTAACTCTTTTCTTTATTTCAAGAAGTTTTAGCACCCAGTGATAGAAACATGATGTTGAGCATGTTTCCCTGTTTTTTCATGTTTTTTTATGTCAGTATTTACTCCATCCGGGGCTAGCTGACATGTGGGATTGTAAAGCCCGGGTAGATTTAATATTATGGACAAACAGCAGCAGACAGCACTTTACTTGTGGAAATGCGTCTAGGATAGAAGGAGTATGGGTACAGCAAGTGAAAATGTTGCAGAAGTAAAGTCTGCAATCAAAAGGCAGCAAATCTGTACTGGGGGACATTAAAAAAAAAACGTTTTGGCTAGCAATGCAAACAGGGAGCACGTAGCATATAATATAATCACACAAAAGTACCAGTCCCAACAACCTTCTTTTTAGTCTAGGACATCCTGTACCTACATATTCAGTATTCTGTGCACCGCCTGTCTTAAAATACTGCTTGATTGTTTCCCTCAATTGTAAGTCAGTTTGGATAAGGGCATCTGCTAAATGTAATGTAAAGTCATAAAAAAACAACCCCACCCTCTCCTGTCTTTGATGCCGCCCTTAGCAACCCTTAGCGTGTTAGCATTATCCAGCTACCATGATTATGTTATCTAAACAAATAAGATGGGTCACAGTTTAGTGTGATGCCAACACGGTACCCATATGAAAAAAATACTAGTTTACTTAAGTAAATAAACTACAGTATACCACATCTTTACTGTACTAATATACTATAGTGTTTTTGAACATTACTATAGTAATTTTACTACAGTAAACTGTAATATACTGCAGTAAACTGTTGTTGTAATATCACATTGTGCAGACAAACGTGTTTTCTTACTGTACATATGCCAAAAAACTTGAACTGTCTTCTCCTCCCTGCTATAGGTCGGCGAGTTCCGCGCCCACGCCGCTGAGTGGACGGCCAACGTGTCTGCGGAGTTCAAGGAGACGCGGCGGCGCCTCAGCGTGGAGATCTACGACAAGTTCCAGCGGGCGGCATCCATCAAGCGGAAGCTGTCGTCCGAGCTGGGCCTGAGCCCTTCGCAGGAGATGACGCCGGGCCGGCGCACCCTGTCCGTCAACTTCACCGACGAGCGAGAGAGGGACCTGTCCTCCTTCCCGCCCCTCACCAAAAACAGCAGCCTATACTTGAATGGCCTCAGCTCAGACTGCCTGGAGCGGGGGGAGATAGCCATCATCGAACACCTCAAATGAGGTTTTGGGTGATGAACCCACCAGACGCCAGGCCAGATGCCACGGCCAGGCGCAACTGTTTTAAACTGTTACCACAGTTACCGGCTTTGGCAAGGTGGAATTACGTTACCAAGTTCCATCTGTGAGTGTGTATGAGTGTGTGTGTGTGTGTGTCTGTGTTGACTGTGATGGGAAGCAGTCACTATCCAAACGACAAACTTTCATCACCGTTGATTGGCATTCTTTCTTGGACATAAATGGGTCTGCCATTATCAATGTATCCGAACACTGAAGGGTCACTTTATGCCTTGTACCAGTCAAATGGTCTTTCTGTCTGTCTGTAACTGATTGGGGAAATATGCCAGTGACATATTTGTTCTTACCGGGGAGGGCAAAATCAGTGTGGTTCTTTTTAGTTTCTTCTTTTGTTTGTTTGTTTTTGTTTTATATTTTTCTTTTTTGTTATAAACCAAGGAATCATACTTGTGCCTTAAGATTTTGTTTCTTTCCAAAAATTAGTGCATGCCAAATGAAAAACGCTAAAAGTTTCCCTACTCTTCTCTCTCGTTTGCTTGATGAGTCGACTACAGTTAAAAGCTTCCACACAAATTTCAAGGGCACTATTTTCATGTGGGGTAAAAACCCAGGTAGCAAGATGCGACTGATTCAGTGTTTAAATGATGTCATTAACAACTGATTGTTAGACCATTATTCAGTGTTGACATAACATCTTTTGTTGCCTGGGAAGTCTGAATATGCTTTGATTGCTTAAAAAAGACAGAATGGGCAAAAAATCAGTTTCTCCTTTTCTGCCAGTTTTTGTCCTGATACTCCTGGCTTGGGTCTCAATGAGAGGAGTCTTTCTGTGCTTGTATGGATTTTTATATTTAGCCTCCGCAACACTGTCAGCATATTGGGGTTCACAGGAGCTCTATTCTTGTAATCCTTGGGCCACGTTGCAAGATTTTGGAGTGGGTGTACTCTTTTATAACCCTGCTGTGCTGCCAACAGAATCCAGACACAAATTTAGAAGTTTCATTTTATTTTTATTTTTTTCAGGAGTTATTCTTCTCACTTTTTACAGGTGGTTCTAAACATTACAGAATGGAAAGTGTGAGACGATGCCCACAGCAATACACTGTTAAAAAAAAACAAAAAAAAAACACCTTTTCTTGAATGCCAAATGTTTTTGCATTCTGACCCTTCTATGGATGCCTTTATGTTACGTGTCAAATTGTTTTAGTTTCAGTGCAGTAGATACAGCACATGCTGCATTTGTTATTGCCAAAAATGTATGGAATTATCGATCAGATGTAATATACAACTGACAAACAGAGTGAAGGAAAACTGCTGGGTGGTTTTTCCTCTTATTCTCTCTGTGCTTTTTATTATTCGTTCACTTCTTCACAAACAGAAATGATTTGGGGAAATAGCTCCATTTACATCGCAGTTTATCAGACTGTTCAATGGATGATTTATTTTTAAATCATATAGCACATCTATTTTTGCATACCGACGAGACCACACATAGAATCCTTTTTTATCCAAACAAATCACTGAGGAATACTGTACAATACTGACTAGTTGTAATGTAACTTACAGAAAGAGGTACAGAGAGGAATGACTTTGAATGTTACTTGAATAAAACTGAAATAGTTATGTGTATAAAGACAATATATTCGGGGCATATACTGAGTGAGGTGTCAATCATGTTGATAATATGCCGATGCCACATGTTGGGGTACCAGATCTCTTGAGTGTTCCACTTGTTAGTTCCACAGGAACCCTAAAATGAAAGAAAGGGAATGAACAGGTAAGCAACGTGTGGTTGCTCAAGGGACACTGTAACCCATTTATATTTATGTATGTTATCAGCATGGCTGCTCTCTTGGAATCAAAGACATGATTTGTGCATCGTTAGCATGTTATCTTACAATTCTGATATACTCTCCAGGTTTTAAATCCTACTTTTGCACCTTGCTGTACCAAATGAAGTGGAGGAAGCTACGGAGGCATTGTTGGCATGTTAGCAAAACGTTAGCGCTCTCTGTTTAACCCAAGGGGCTGATAATGAAGAGGAAACAAACCCTTAGCCATGACAACACAACACAGTCCATATAACTGATCATGTGAAATAAGATTAAAAAAAGCTACACAGGCCTGCCATTAAAAAAATGCACTTTTATTTTACAGCCTCTTAGCTACAAAAATGCTATTGTGTACATTAATGATAAAATGTCACCATGAATGATTTTGTATTTACTTTATGTAACGATATTGCATTTCCATCCTTACTTGCAATGTTACCACACATATAGCACATACTGTTAATGGTCCAGTGCCCTTGTTATAGCATCCCTAAGTTTAAAAAAGAATCTTTTTTGGAAAAAGAATCATTACAGGTCCAGGACTTAAATCAAAGAAAGAGTATGCTGATCATGTATTAAACAAAAAAAGCATTATTGGAATAAGAAAATCAAATTTGATGATTTGGGATCTCTAGGTGGCAGTTTAAAATGTCATTCTGGGTCTTGAGATGTCATTTGATTGTTTCAACTGGAGTGCCATAGTTAATCTGTTTCTCTCGCCTTTTCTTTGTCCTTGCTGCTCAGTCTTGAGGTTTGGTTAGCATGGTTTTATATTGATTTGTACTAACAAAATGTAACTACAGGCTTCCCTCATGATATGTTAATAATACCTCTATTATGTCTAAGCTTTGAAGGAGCAGTTCTTTTTTGTATTCTTCTGTTTGTAATATTTCTACACTGTTGTCAATCATGGTGCTGGAGATAGCAGACAGGAAAAATAAACACAAAAAAGTTATTCTTATGTAACTGAAATTGCATTCAGTTGTTTAGTTTGTGTTTCTCTCCTGAAAACATATGACATACGACGTGTCACTCGTCATATAGTTTTAAGGAGAAGTTCAGTGTGAATCAATCCATAACCCTGTTTGAGGTCACCGACTGCTGTTGGTAGGAACAAGAATGAAAAACATTGATGCAACACAGACTGAATTAATGAACTGGCAGTTAACACTTACTGAATGAGACTTTAACTAGAATTTAACTTTTAGTGTCATTTCCCTTTACCCCATTCGGTTAGTGTTAGCTATCAGTTCATTATTCTATGTTCTAGTCTATGTTCTATTTCTATTTCGTTATACTTTTTTTCCCTCAGCACTCTCAGACTTTGAACAATGGGGCTATGGGTTGATTCGCACTAAACTTCTCCTTTAATCAATACACTGATCTTACCCACAAACTAACAGACTTTGTAGAGTACACTAGGGAGAAATGCATTGCGTGACCTGCAAACATGCCAGATTTTGAGTCCCTTCAACCCTTGGTTTTTGAAAGTGTCATTTGGGGAGGTGTGGTCTGATTGCTGTGTTTTTCACTGACGGGCCAGAGTTTTGTGAAAACGGCTGTGGGAAATGGCTTCGCCTTCCTTTCCTGGCTCCCTTCATACAGTTGGCCACATGCTGACCGTAAACCTTACCGTCACCACTGGCCAATGGGAGCGCGGCCCTTCGAGCATGAAGCGATCATTGAATAAGCATGTCTAGGTACCCAGTGTCAACACGGGACACAGTTTGCAGGCACAGTGGCAATTATTAAATCCTCCCTCCCAGGGCGTTGGTCCCATTTGGGTTCACCAGAGGCTGGGCCCAGTCTGCATACTTAAACAGAACAAAGAGTGTGGATAAAGTGTACAGTCGCAAGGCTCTCACGTGAACTTTGCAGTGTCTACATCATCTGGTTCAGTGGAAAGGGTTTTTTTTCTTTTTGGCTCCACAGTACAATCTGATAACAAAGGATCACGTGAAGTATATATATATATGATGTGCATTTCATAACTATATGACTTAAAACACTTGATACTTTGGCAAGATGGAAGGCTATTGTTTTATGTACTCTGTTTCATGTAAAATAATGATATACAGACACACAGCATAGTGTATAGATCACAGCATGAAAAACAGTGTTTAGGGTGGCGTATACTGCGCGTCTGTTGTGATACAAATTAATTATTGATATGCTGCAGTATACTGAATGTCATACTGTAGATATGGCTTAATGCAGCCTTTGTAACGTAACTTAATAGGTAAAAGTGCCACCAGGACCTGCTCTACAGTGTTAAATCTCAGCAGTGATTTGTGGTGCATGTGTGTGTGAGCTTTTGTTTGGATCATTTTGTATTTTTGTTGTTATTGTTGATGTTGTTTTAAATCCAGTATACTTGTCTATCTTAGTTGTACAAAATGAGGCTGTCAGAAGAAACCACACTGCCAATTCTTATGAATACCATAGTGCGCCGCCCCCACCCACCCTTCAACACAAGCATGCTAACTAGAGCGTTGTGCTGGTATTGTGCTGTGCTATTTATAGGCCTTTGCATGCTGGTCCATTTGCCCCACAGAAAGGTAGCAGCCGCGGGCTGCTTGGGCGGGAAGAAGCCCAACACTTGAGTGAGTGTTTGACGTGACATGACACATATTCAAGCAGGCTGCTACCGCAAGGGGGTGGGGGGTTGGAAACTCAACAAACACACGTAACCATCCATACCACCCCCCCCCACACACACACCCCCCCCATTTCCTACAATGATAGTGCACCATTTTCAGTTATAGCTTTTGCTAAAATCCTATCCAACAGTACACTGGGAATGCTCCAATAGTGTAAGATCCGCACCTCATGGGAAGAGCACCACGTGGTAGTCCCGCATAGCCCTTCAGACAGACAGTACAAGAGAGGAAAGAATTGTTCAGGCAACATGTCAGTTCAAAGAAACGAGGTGAACTGTGACAACCCTAATTGGTCTGCATGAGACAGACAGCCTTCAAGAGCAGACACTTACAAGTTCTGAAGCTACTGTGCCTGGAACTGTTTCTTTCACTAGAACTGCCACACTCTGGTTATAGCAGTCAGATTAATTTGTAATCACAGGCTACGTCTGAAATGGGTGACTTGCTGTTCTGCTGCCTTCACTGTCTAACAAGTCATGTACCTTAAGCAGGCAATCTATCTAAGCAATCTATGCGTTCTTCAGAATTGGACAAAAAGAAGGTACCTTCGAAGGCAGCATTATATACATTTATTTGATTCGGACAGCCTTGATGCCTTGCTGCCAACAAACACGCTATTTGAAGGCAGCACTTTTTTCTGTTTCGGACACAGAAATGAATGTACTCTCATCTCTCGGACCAGTGTGTGTGTGTGTGTGTGTGTTAATGTACTCTCATCTGTCGGACCAGTGTGTGTGTGTGTGTGTGTGTTAATGTACTCTCATCTCTCGGACCAGTGTGTGTGTGTGTGTGTGTGTGTGTGTGTTAATGTACTCTCATCTGTCGGACCAGTGTGTGTGTGTGTGTGTGTGTGTGTGTGTTAATGTACTCTCATCTCTCGGACCAGTGTGTGTGTGTGTGTGCGTGTGTGTGTGTTAATGTACTCTCATCTCTCGGACCAAATTTGGGGAAGTTGGCAAATGACTTTGAAACGTTAGTGTGTGTGTGTGTGTGTGTGTGTGTGTGTGTGTGTGTGTGTGTGTGTGTGTGTGTGTGTGTGTGTGTGTGGTTATTATGGTTCTAGGGGCCCAGTTTTGGCAGAGGTACCATTGAGCGCAAAATAATAATAATAATAATAATAATAATAATAATAATAATAATAATAATAATAATAATAACAACAACAACAACAACAACAACAATAATAATAATAATAATAACAATAACAATAATAATAATAATAATTGTATTCTTTCATAGGGCCCAACATTTCTGGCTGCACCCTTGCTGGGCATCATGGGACATAAGTCTTCTGAGCTCCAGAGTGGCTCCCACCCTTCATGTACCTGCACTAGTGGCCTGCTCCTTCTGCTCCACTGAAAGGGGTCTCCAGGTCCCAGTGGAGCCATAGGTGGCCAGGCCAGTGCCTGACTGCAATCCCAGACAGACAGTAGCTTTCTGTGATGCTGCAGACGCACATTGTCGTAGGGGCGGGCTGGGTGGCAGCCAAACACTTGCATTGCTTCCAGCTTTCTCTCTCCCTCTCTCTGTCTCTCTCTGTCTTTTTTCCCAGAGGGCTACTGCTGGGGAAATGACAGTCTTGGCATTCCCATAGTTGTGAATGGAGGACAGTGCCGGTCTGGTGTGGTGTGCTGTGGTGTGCTGTGCTGTGCTGTGCTGTAGTGTGCCTCTCATCCACAATAGCCAAGAGGCATTTGGCAATAGCATGTGGCCCTTTTCCTGTGTGTTATCTTATTAATAATGACATATATTTAACTATGTCCTATACTTTATTGAATTTTACTCACCTCTGACTACATCTCTGAAAAAGTACAGGATGATTTTCTTTCGGTACTTTTGAGGGGACAGGGCGTTAAGGAAGTGAGAGATAAGACACTGTCATAGTTTACTGTTTTTTTAGAGCGATTAAGGTTCGACAAAATACTATGAAGGCTCACTAAAATACTAACCTCAGTGTATATCTTAATATGCCATGACACTCAAAGAGCACGTAAACCTTTAATCAGACTTTATAAATAAAGCAAGGCTAATGACAATAAAACTGAGGTAGATGCTGAAGTCAGTAAAACATATGTATTGTATTAAAAGAACTAAACTTTATAAGTTTTTTAAGTACTTAGTAAAGAACACCTTTGCTAACAACAGTACTGTTTTTTTACTTTTAAATCTGATAAAACATATTTGCCGAGCATTCTTAAAATAAAGTAGTAATATGTAGACAATAACTTTTTAGTCCTATGTACATGTTTGATGAAGAACCACTGCTAGTAGCTTTCATGAATCATCACATTGCCTTAGATCTGCAGTTTACATTAGGATATACAAAGCCCTGCTCACCCAGTTGAAACAGGGGGACACTGCCCTTCATTGCACTGACATGCACCCTGCCATGGCCTCTCGCTGTCATAACGCCACACCATACATGACACTGTGACATAACTTCAGAGCACAGGAGCTTATTCCACCCCACCCCCTACCAGCACCTCACCACCCCACACCTCTTCCCCTCCTGTTCCAGCCACACTTCCTGAGCGGCTTGTGTGCATAGACATCCTATATAGGATGTCTATGCTTGTGTGACCCAACCCCCCCCCCCCCCCCCCCCCCACACACACACACACCACCCGACCCCTCCACCCCACTTCAGCACCATAGGGATGTAGCTGTAGACCGCCGGCCACCAGCCAAGGGAGCAAAGGGAGGGGGATCATCACGTGCAAACGCCTGGGCTTCCCCTGCCACCCCACCACCTATTTCCCACCACTCACCCCCACAACACCACCCACCTTCCCCTCACCATGTTACCCTGCCCTATCACGTGCAAGTGTCGGGGCTCTGTTCTCCAATTCAACCCCCCCCACCACCACCACAACCCACACCCACCCATGTTAGCCTGCCACGGGTAAACCCTCGTACCAGTAAAAACAGTGGGAATGTGGCACAGCCAGCCCATGGCCTCCCTCTCCATGACTTCCTGTGTCACGCTCTAGTTACTACTGGCACACACTCCTCAGCTGACTCAGCATGAACAGGCAGTGGGAATAGGGGTGGGCTGGAGTGGGCTACTTCATATTTTTTGATATATTTTTCTCATTAAAAAGTTGTATGTTGGTTTCAATCGTTTATTTGAGCACTCAAAACATGGATGCCTGATTCGGCAGAAATTATATATTGCAGCACCAATTGCTCTGCGCTGGTGATTACATACAAGCACGACCTGACACACACACTCCGAAAATGTTGCTCATGAGCTCACTTTATGGTCATCGCTAAAAGTGCTTTGATGATTTGGCAAAGTGTCAGAAGACTAAAAAGCTAAAATAAAACAAGTTTCAGGCCACATGAGGTGTTATTGACCAGCTACTGATTGCAGTAATCACACTGTATGTCTACAGGGGATGGGCTCTACCAGAAAGCCTTGTGGGGGGGGGGTAATGTTTAAGGCCCAAGGACTCCTGAGTTCTTTGCAACCACCTAGTGTGTCTCAACAAAATAAATGTAAACATATGGAGAAGGATGAAAACTGCTATACAAAGAAAGGAGGATGTTGTTGTTATTATTATTTTTTTAGTTACTTTTCTTTTTAGTAGCTGCCAGATTTATATCAATGTTTTCCAAGGATATTGTTAAATCATATATTTAATGTTGTCATATTTTTGTCATAATTCGGTGATCCATGCAACTCAACTGTTTGAGTAACAGTAAACATTTCAGTCAATATGTTTTATTCAATTTATCATACCATACGATAGTCAAGAATGTGTTTGCATTAAATACAAGTGACAAATGCATAATACAGGTCGTGACCCTGGACCTCCAACACATCGGAGTTTCAGAGCAAACCACATTACCCAAACATGAGCTCCGGTTAGCAGTCATTTGCCTGTCCTTGAGGAGTACACATGCAACATAAAGAAATAGCCAATAAATCTACAGCTAATCTATCCCTGCTCTAGACTGACCAGCAAAATCTATAAAGACATCGTTTTCCACAAAACGCAATTGCATTATGAGGCCAGTCCAGGATGAATGGACCACGGAATGAACAATGGCTTTTTCCTGGTCCCAAGGGTACCTGCTTGACCCTTTGCCCTGTCTCAATTCTGACACAAGTTTTTTTTTAAAAGCCTGTGCCTCCTAGCTAAACAGATGTGCTTTGTTTCCCAATTACTTTCTGTTATATTGCATTGGGCGTCTCAGTATCCAGGTACAGGAACAATTCATCACTTAAAGGTCAACAGCTGCAATAATTTACATTAAGGGAGTCACGACCTAAATCACACCTAACTGGCAAAGGGAAGCTTTTGTCTTGATTATACCCACTCACTACTCTCCTACAGACTGCATAGTGCATACTTGCATACTAGCAAATACTGTAGGAAGCTGGCCATGACATAATTAGCCCAATATGGTTTCCTTTACACTGTATGGGGTACCATATACTTATGCTATGCTATATTACGTCATACACTTACCAAACGCCATTATACAACTTCAAGTCAAGTGAATTTTTTTTTATTGTCACGTCCAACATATACAAGTATATAGGGTTATAAAAAGAGAAAGCCCTGGGTAAAATGTACATATTATTAAACAGAAAAAGGTGTTATGAAAACATTGACAGATACCACCGCTTCTACAGTGCAATACATTGACAGAACTTCATATTATGCCTTACCTACTACATTTTGTCAGTCTACTTTATGTCAACTCATTCTCCACAGGTGCTGGTGACTGAGTAATTCCCTGTGGCAGGTGCATCTGTTGCTCGGCATTATGTGTTATTACAGATAATGCCCTGCGGGATGCTGGGTAGGTGAGAATGGCAGGCACAGTGGCCTGTTGAGTCAAGGGGCTCAGTGACTCCTCGCTCAGGGAGGGAAGAACACGGATCTAGCAGAAAGCCTCCCTTCAGCCTTGCTCTTTATCACTGCCTTTGATCTCTCTCTCTCTCTCTCTCTCTCTCTCTCTCTCTCTCTCTCTCTCTCTCTCTCTCTCTCGCTCCTTTTTGCCTTTCTTGTACTCACTGCTACAATCTCTCTTGCTCCCTTTCCTGTGTCTGTGAATGTCTGTGAGCAAATATATTTTCAATATACAGAACTATACGTATGTTTACAGTAATAACAATATAATATTACTGGGTCATTAATACCAGGAATATAACATGTTTAAGATAGAAAGGAGGAATATATTGAGTTGTTGATACCTGAAACACCACATATTGGATAGGTGTAACATCACACCGTAACCTATTGAAGTCACACATCCACAGCAAAGCACTTCTTAAAGACGGTCTCAGTTTAAAAAAAAACAGCCGTGCCCATAGTTTGGCTTATTTCTGTATTCATGTATTTTTCAGTGAGAACACAAAGTGCATTAGGTGAGATCATGTGTACTGTTTAGATGTATCGGGAGGAAAGCAACAATGATACGACAGTCCACTACTAGTATGACATAAGGGGTCCATCTAGTGGTGTTTTTCTGCACATGCAACTACAGTGACTAAGAAGAACTTGCAAATCACTGTAAGTAATTTTACACCCAGAATGTGGATAACACCAGCCTATCACAGCCTGCCTTTTGCAAGAGCTGCATGCATCATCCAGTCCGTTTATCAATTAAATTTGTATAGACCCTACGCAAAAATTCTCCTTCGAGGTAGACCTTAATTATGCACTGAATAGCGCTGTACTCAACGTTACTGTGCCAGTGCGCCCCACCCAGTTTATTTTTAATCCTTGTGGATTCCGGACAGATATGCTGCCCTTACTTGAGACGTGAATGTTAACCTCAAGTATAGGCGTTGTACTGTCAAATATCGAGCGGGGTTTCCACATTTCGAACAACCATTTTACTGATTCCACTCTTAATATTTTGAAGGAAGACGTTGAGACAGACAGCGGCACGTATTGATGTGTTGTAGACTACTACACTGTGCTCACTGCTTAGTCAGCTACACCGACGTGGCGATGAGAAACGGTTGAAGGCGGGCCTTGCGGCAGCAAAAAAAAAAGCTTTATGAGTAGATTGTGAGATATTGTTAGGGTCGTGACACGTCCCCTATCCACGTGTACCCTGTCATTGATCATAACACACTTGCGACAGTACCCTACTGACCGACGACCATTGGCTCCACGCCGCCGAGAAGCGAAAGAAGACCCCTGTAGCAAAGCAAGGTATGTTTGCATGTTACGCATGAGTATTTTATTTTCTAGCCTAAACGGTTGTCTATGCTGCAATGTAGCTCAACATTTCAGTTACAATGTTTCTGATGTTTACTGGTCAGTAGAACAAAATATGCCAAGTCGTCAGTAGCGACATTTTGGCAGCTGCATAGTCTTAAGGCAATATGTGGGTTATCAAGTAATCTAAGCGTAATGAAAGTTTGTGGCACAATAACCATACCATCATATACTGTGGAATAGGAGAGTGCTCCACGCAATTTACATGTGTTTCCATGCACGTCTGATCGTTCCATTGCAGCTTTGTCTTGTGTTCTGAAATGTTTGCGGCCGCCGTGGTCCCTCTGCTCCTCGCACCGCTCCTCATCCAGGGCGCTCCGCAGCAAGGGCAGGAATCAGACAGGTATGCTACTGTACACCGCATGGTTATGGCGCGTAAGAGGAATTAATAATACAGTAGAGGCATTTATTTTTTATTTTCTTCCTTCAGGGTTTAACACTTATCCAGATATGATCTAGGGGAGTATTATAATTCGCACTTTGTAAGCAAGCAAATTGAGAGCGTTTTCATGTTTGTGTACCTTTGGACTCAGGTGTATTGTCATAGGCCCCACCTAAACGGATGAACCACCCACCCATATCTGATGATCTTTTGCATAATGCATTGTCTGACAGCAATGTAGGTCACAGTCAGCAAGGTGGCAGGCAGGGTGAAAAGTGAACTGCTTTGTTTGTGTGTATCCCTGCTATTCATAAAAATGAGCCCATTCATGGTCATTCATTTTTGGTCAAAGATAAAAAAAAAATGCAGCCATCACTGGGGTGTATGGTTCACCCATAATCTTTCAGACTCCTTTCACACAGAATGATCAGATCTCTGCAATAAAACAAAACATGGATATCAACATAAAACACTGGGGACATTCCCAGTTCTGCAGCCAGTATCATGAAAATAAGTAATGTTTTAGCTACACAAACTGGGGACAAAGTGAGATTTGATATTACCAGGGGATAGGTTGGCAAAAATGTAGACTGTAGAAATGTAGAATGTAGATCTGGTCAGTTTATTTTGACATGCCTATAATACACAATGTCATTGCTATCTGTTGCATGAGCAGGTGTATGTAAGCTCTTTATAACATTATGCTCCCTGTCTTGACCTTGTCCTCTAAGGTCGGAGTCAGCTGCGGCCAGCCTGCCCCTTATGGTCAATCCCTTTGGTCCTGCAGAGGAGAGCCGCAGGTATGCTGCTGCTGCTGCCACATATTGTATGCCTTTGCACTTTAACAGGGCAAATTGCTGATTGTTTTATCTCTCGCAATGCAAACACACCAGTTTGTGTCGTTTTCCATTAAGCCCGCGTGGTTGCATGGTGTGTTTATGTCTCGGGTAAGCTGTGCTGTAATCAGAGGTACAAAGTCTCCAAACACGTTAGAGATTAAGGCGTGATCTCGGCAGATGATGATGAGACTAACACTCCTCTGTAGGGGAAAGTAGATCAGAGGTCACGTTTCACTGTTATGGTCACCACAATTTCACAATTAAGCATATTTTGCATTCCCCAAAATGGCTTGTTTACGGACACAATTTTCGTAAATGTAATGTGCACCTCAATTCACATTGCTGCTGATGTGATTTGGAATGACCCTACTATTTCGTGCTGTTGTTATATGGCATAAAAGGTAATATTGGTAATAGGAAGGGCTAATGTACAGACAGTATTGTTCAGAAGACTGCCAAATATTTTTGATATCTAGGTAGAGGTTAATGTGATTAAATATGACTTTGCCACCTTTATATTAAGCTGTTCTGACTAATCTGTGGTTTAATTTTAACATAGTCTCTTACAAAACTATATCAAGGCCAATCTGAATGACCAGGCAAATCCAGAGGTCAACACACGAGAACAAGGTGAATATCAGTCGCTACAATTATCGGTTATTATCTTCTTTCTTATGCATGTCAAAGACTGCACTGCCCTAAGCTCTTTGTAATGTATGTGTTGTCGTCTCTCTGGGGTTGTTGTGCTGTGTGGTGCTTTGTGAAGCATGCATTATAATGAAGCATCCCTTTTTGTATTTCAGAGGTCTTCTTCCTCTTCTCTCTTCACGACTATGACAAGAGTGGGCAGCTGGACGGTCTGGAGCTGATGAAGTTGTTGGCAGACTTCCTGTCGCATCATTCTCAGGCCCCCACATCAACAGATGGAGTGAGTTCTGCTGGAATCCACTATTTCTCGCCATGGATGCAGTTAGAAATTGGTGATATTTACGAATGCATCTCCACTACTTTCGCGATACAGTCTTGACATCCACCCTGGAGACTCTTAGTAGTGTATTTATGATGCCTATTGTTGGTTCACATACTTTTTGTTTATATTGGTAATCTGATTTTATATGATGGTATACTAGTATGGACATGGGGTCTTACAGAAAATAATGTTACATTTCACAAGGGGGCCTCATCACACTTTGTAAACATTACAGCCCTCCTTAAATGTTCCATGAGATATTAATTACTGATAATCTATGGTTAATTAAATATCATACCACATCAATCACCACAGTTGAAAATAAGCCTGACATTTACAGTAATGTTTGTGAATGTGCACTGTCACAAAATAAATAAAATTAAAATGAAATAAACTAAACAGACGTGTTGCTGTTGCTGTTCCTCAGGTGGTTGCCATGGTGGATTACCTACTGCAAACTCAGGACCAAAACCAGGACGGCTTACTGGCTCCGTCCGAGCTGCTCTCCCCACCGATGCCGGGCGCCGTCCCAGCCACAGATTCTGTGCATGGCGGCCAAGCTAAACCCGAGGACGAGGTAGCTCCAGAAGGAGGTGTCGCGCAGAAGGCCGAGTCAGATAGTCCATTTGACACTGCCAACGAACAGAAGGAACCACGAGAGGAGGCGCAGCAAGGCGGCCAGGAGCACCAGCCCGGGGAGGGGGAGGTGCAGGGGCAGCAGGTGCCTGTGGAGCAGGATGGCGATAATGAAGATGCAGCAGGAGCAGAGATGCAGGACACTGAGCAAGGAGGTGCACACCATCAGCCAGAACCAGAGGCGGCCCAAGAGCACCAACGACAGGCTGAGGAACACGGGATTGAGTCCAACACTGTAGACGAACAGAACTACCCACCTGTGCACCAAGGACAGCCAGAGATGTAGGAGAGAAGAGAGGGAACTTGGTGTGAGTTGACTGTACTCAGTGCTTGCTGTAATGCCTATGCAGACTGGAGAAAGGAGTCAGCCATTATGTACAGACTGTCTGAGGATGCTGTTGTTGCCAAGTGACTCAAAAATAGTTTCTCATTGTTTTTCTGAGGGAAAACTCAACAAGAAAATATTATGATCTTCATAGCTTGATTACTTGATTGACTGCTTGATTTTGAATTTAGGATTTTATTTAAAACCGGCCCACTTCATTTTAGAAATATTTATTGATAAATTGTTGACAATTGTTGCACTTTAAAAATCACACTTTTATACCGTTTCCAGTGTATGTGCATCTTAAATATCTATGCATTGTCAGACAGAAAGTCTGTAAACAAAGTGTGTGTGCCTAAGCTCTTGCCATAGAGAGTAGATTTACTCCGTATCTACAATTTACTTTTGGAGCTGTGGCATACATTGCCCTAGAAATAATCACTAATCACTTGCATCTTTGCACTATTGATTAGATTTGATGAGTTGTTTTATTCTGTTATATTTTTCCCCACTTCCCATGTTTGACTATGGGAGTGTTTATGTTTTGATCAAACGTGTTCTTTTTTTCCTTTTTGAACAAGTTGTACATTTGTTTCTTCGTGTGCAAGTATGCAAGTCATCAGATCCAAAAGCCACAATTGATAAAATGGTTTGACTGAACTTTTTCCATCAACATGCTGCTCTATCCAAGTCAAACAAATGTTACCATGCTTGTTATTGCAATATGTAAACATTTCTACAGGTATCCAGGGTATTACATTACTTTCCAAACAGTCACACAGAGGGAGGTGAACTCGCACGTCCTTAAAATGTCTCTGTACACAACTAGACTGCTTGCAGTTGGGGTTGAACAGATAACACACTGCAGCGAAATGGATTTCTTAGTTTTATTTATTTTATTAAGATTCACAGAGGACATCACTGGATGTAACACATCCATCTGCAGGGCTGTAGTGAGCTTTGCTACTGAAGCGTATGCATGAGAAACACAAACACTTTAAAACATGAAGATATTTCTGCCCTTCGTGGAAGCAACCACATTAAAAGGCAAACTGCTTCGTAGAGTGGGAGCTTCTTGTGCTTTGTGCTTCCAGGAAAGTCACAGATTTCACTGTTCTCATGCACAATCAACCAATCTCATTGTCTGACCACATTTACACATCATCTAGAAACAAACAGGTACCTGGGGAAATGACTTGTAAAAAATATTGGCAAAAGAAATTGAAGTCCACAGAAGCTTAAAAAAGCCCAAGCCCTGAATGGTCAAGCCCACTGAAATATCAGCTTCAAAGAAGACATGATTATACTGAGAGGAACACTGAAACAACGTGCCATAGCATTAAGCGTTAACACAACATATATTCCATCACCGCAAACCTGGCCAAAACAAGCATGCTTAATTACCAGCAATACTCGCAACACTATAAAAAAAAACCCTTAATACCAGTGGCTCAACTGTGCAGAGCAAAGAAAACTGTACACTTAGTTCTAATTTAATCACATACTCAATAAAGAAGAATCATAGCCTTACAAAAACTTAAAAATCCACAATGTCTGCATCATTTTAAAAAGAGGAGACAAGTCAAACAACTTTGACTCAAATAAAAAAAGGTTCAACACTGCATTAGACAGCACTGAGCCTTAGAACAAACGGTCACCTACAGTACAGCAGCTGAGAAGTGCATTATATGTGTGTACAGGGCTGGAGGGTGCTGAAAATACAGCAGCCTCCGTGTCATCTCTGCCTCGTCTGCAATCCTGAAGACACCCCAAGGCAGACTATGCAGGAATGCCAGCGACAATCTCAGACTCAATGCCGCAGTGATCCGATCCCCTCAGGATCCTGAAAAAGCCTGGAACAAAGACACAGATGCAATCACAAACTTAAAAAAAAAAAAAAAATCCAACCTGGGTTTAGTGTACTTAAAATGCAAACAAGAACAAAAATATGTAAAATTGTATTATGCAAATATGTAGAAATTCCATCAGTGACAGACCTTAGCACTATTCCACATCTTAACTTGTAAACCTAAAAAGTATACAATAATGCATTCACTTACCATTCTCACCCCAGTCGGTGTTCCAAGAGTTGGCACACAACCAGTAGGGGGTGCCATTGTCCTCGCCCCAGCCCAGGACCTTAATGGCATGACCCCCAACCGGAGAGCCACTCACATGCTGGTACACCCCTAATGGCAGGAAATAAATGAGCAGAACAAACAACACATACAGGTCTGCATGTTAACATACATACCATAACTGACAAATTATATTATATATATATACATACATATACACATATATATATATATATATATATACACACACACACACACACACACACACACACATACATACACACACGCATATAAACAAGACTCAGTACAGACTTTCAATGCCAGCACTCACCCTTCTTGTACAGCAGGAAGTCCTCATACACAGTGAAGGCGCCCTCTACTGGTCCATTTTCATAGATCTCCCTCATAATCTGCTTCTGACTATTTCCAACACTGTATGAACTCTTGCCTGCAAACATGCAATAGGAGGAGGGTTAAAGACAACAAGCCTTCAGTCCTCCCTTAACCCATTTTTAATATACGTGTTAGTACATTAGCACATTACAAAAAAATGTGGCAGGACAACTATTTGCATCAAGACAAGATACAGCTTGGCATAGGAAAACACAGGGCTGACAAGGTGCGTCTACAGAGAAGCGAGATCATCGTAGGCCTTACCGAAGTGTTTATCAGCTTTGTAGGCGGGGGAGTAGCCAGCATCGCACTGCTTCACACACTCAGGGGTGTCGCCGCCCTCTCCAGAGCAGGGCGGTCTGGAGCCATTCACATGGTGCTCGCAGGGCTCAATGGTGTAGGGACGGCAGCCTGTTTTCAATAAAACCACATGGTAATAAAATGCCACGGCAGTCTGTTTGCAACCAAACCACACGTTAATGGAATGCTAGGGATCAGTGGTATAATGTAGGACTGTATCTGAAATGCCAGGCGGCAACGTTGTAAAAGGGTTGGCGTCCATATGCATGGTGAGATGAATGTACACAAATGAGCACGCGCACACACACTATATGTACTGTACATAAATACCACGTAAATAAATATGAACTGGTTAATCAATTTCACAGGCTGACTGTGACAAACATCCGGAAACAAGCATTCAGGCAGTAAATTCTGCATACCTGAAAATACTCCTGTGAAGTGATCCCACAAGGGATCAAGCTGACCATAAAGAAAAGAAAGAGGGGGGAGAAAGAAGAAGAAAGAAAAAAAAAAAAAAAAAAACCTGTGGACCCTTGGAGGTGGGAACTCACCGATATGAGAGTTGTACAGTCCACCCGACACCAGCCCCTCTTGCATCCAGAAGTCCCACGCTGCAGATGGGTAGCCACCATTGCACCTGTTTGCCCCCCACACACACACACACACATTAAACAACTACTTCCTTCAAAAAGTCCCTGTAAATAACAGACAAAAGTCTGCATATGAAATTCAACCCTAGACTTGATACAATCTTTGGGAACTTAAGAAACACCACCAACAACCCTCAAGCAGTGTTTAACCACTGGATGAAGAAAGTTCTGCTTTCTCCAAAACTACCCACATTTAGCTAGATCATGGAGCGATTGAAAATCACAGGCAGTCTTGCAGAGGAAGTCAAGATTTGAAACTCAGTGAGTGGTGCTCACCCCATTCCACAAGAGTCGCAGCAGGTTAGCAGGTCCTCAGAGGAGATCTCTACACTGACTTTGCTCTTGCTATGAATGCACACACGATCAGAAATGGCCTCAGCAGCACCAAAAGCCTGCAGGAAAGAAGAAAAAAAAAACCCTCATGTTCAGCAGGGGAAGAATGTCAATAAAGAATATACAAAGGCTACATCAGTTCTTTGAGATGTTTAACAAATGTATTTAACTGCGCTGTATTGCTTCAGCTACTAGGAGTTGAGCAAGTGAGTTAGAGCCAATATGGACCCATGACTTTGGTGCACTTGACTCGCTTGGAAAGTCCCAGAGATAAGATAGGAGTGGATGCCTGGGTGGCTGGCCAACAGACAAACACTGCTTACCCAGCAAGAACCGCATGAGCCCTGGTCCCTGATCTCCTTAATGGTGGGACAGTTGGGCCAGTTTTCCCGGGAGTCAAAGTTAGCAGGCAGGTCCATTTCCCCAGCATATTGCACCCTACAGGAGAAGGCAACAAAGTTAGCAGGCAACTCCCAATTCTCCAGCATACTACACCCTACACAGAGCAGGACAAAGGACAGTCTTGAGTGACATTTTCAATATGTGATCTTTCTAGTGGGTGCAAACATGCTTCCTCTTGACCTTTAACATTGGCTGCATCTTAACACCAGGTCTTCAGCTTCCTGTGAGAAGTGACTGCTTAATTTTTTTTTTTTTTTTTTAAAAGCACACAAAGTAAACATGTCCTCCTTACATCCATTTAGGGTAAACCAAAAGGCTACTTATTTAATGCATGTAATTTTTTTTGTTCTCATAGAAGTCAAAGATTAGTCCACTAAGCATTATTGAAGGTCAATAATTCATATTGTGCAAAAATGTTTCACTTCTCTGAACAAATTATGCAAGACACACACACACACACACACACACACACACGACTGCATTTCCTGCTCAATTCCTCTTCAGATGTTCCCCACACACCACCCACAGTAAGGGTGACACTCACATGATGGGGAGTTTCGGTCCCTTCAGCAGAGTCCCACACAGCTTCTGCACATAGCTGTAGTCCACATTGTGAAAGTTGTGGCCAGCCTTCCGGAGAAAAAGGAGAGCAGTTAGAAGCATATTTCTATCGTGATCAAAAGTACTTTCCCTTAAGTCTGGCTTGCTGATTTCAAGTTCCTCAAAGATCACACCACTACACTTAGGAAAAGAAATTTGACAGCTTTTACGAAGTGTCAAGACGACGACACCCAACATACAAGTGTCAAAAATGTAATTAAGAGGCAAGTTGCCTAAAAAGGAACTGGCTATACAGCAAACATACTGAATTTACCAATGAGTTTTGGTTTTGCCACCCACAAGTAGGGCTGCTCAATTAATTGAATTCTAATCGTGATAACGATTTCAGGGCCAAACGATCTCAAAACAAATAAAATCGAGGGCAACAATGTTTTTGTCCCAATTATTTTCTACTGTTTGTACTGTACATTAGACGTATACATTAGACATTTCTAATGTTTGTACATTAGACATCAAAGGAGACTTACTAATGTTTACGAAGAAAGGTATTAGGGAAAATCCGAAGGTACAAGAATGTTTTTTCGAAATGTTTTTTAATACAGTTTCAATAAATAAAGCATGTTACTGAGAAAAACAAAATAATCGTTTGAATAATCGTGATTTCAGTTTTGGCCCAAATAATTGTGATTCAGATTTTTTCCATAATCGAGCAGCCTTACCCACAAGTATTAGCTTGCCTTTTGGGCTGACAAGGACCCAATGCCAATTTCCTGTAGCTCTGTAACTTGTTGCTGCACTCTTACCGTCCACGTTGTGTTGGCCTTGTTAATGTAGTTGACCATCTCGTTGGAGAGAGGGGGGAGACGGGGTCTGGCCCAGCTGCTCGCCAGAGCACTCATGACACACAGACACACTAGGCGCCACATCCTGAGAAACAAGTCAAAAAGCAGTATGTTACTGGAGTTAGTGTTACAGTTCCATGTTATCTAAGTGCATCCCACCAACTGTTGACAGCATCAGACACCTTCCTTTAAGAGACAAATCTTCTCTGTAAAGGAAGGCAAAAAGGGGGGGTTGCAACATTTTAAGTTGTTGCTTAAAGGAACTAGTGACTCGCAAACAAGGGTCCCATTCAGGTTGCAGTCATGCACACTAAAAAGACTTTCAAGTCAGGGCATCAGCTCAAGTCATTTTAACTTGTGTTTGTATAACTGAATCAAGAGAGCATGACAAGGACTCTTGTGCAAGCCAGAGTAGAACTCCAGTCTCCCATTTTGACATCACTTGCTAGTACACTAGGACACACAATGCATGCTATTGTGCACATACTTCCTCTGCGTTTTCTGTTAGACTGAAGCCAGAAACAGTTTAAAGAAACCAGAACAATGCCCAAGACTTGACTGGCCTTATTTGGTTGTGGTATCGGTTCAAACGCCAGTCAGCTGTTTCCATTTCATATGAATGGGTAGAAAATAATTTACGTTATTTGGTAAACCACAAAGCGCGTATGAGGCCCGTTTACTGTCTGTGATGTAATGGAGCCAATGAATCAGCATCAGAATCACTTCCGCAAAGACATCACATGATCGATTAATGCACTCCCCTTTGTCAGCCAAATTCAATACGAAACTTTCGAGACCTCTGTCCGATGAGGAATAGGGAAACTCAAAACACTCGGCTAAATGACTGATTTGGCTATGAAAATGGTCATGAGGGAAACACGCCTCCTTGTCTACAGTTGTTTTGAGGATAGTCACTGCACCTTGTTATTACAGGTTTCCCTGTAACACAAGATCTGCAGAAACAGCTACAATAGAGTATCGTTTTGCTTCGCAGGAGCAGGAAGCAAAGCTACATGGAATGCTAAAAGATACAGTAAATGGACGAAATTGTTTCATCATGTTACTGTATCATGTTGGCTTTACTTTTGGTGTAAGGTGTTATTTATTAGGACAAATGGGTATCACCTTTTGCACTTTTTCTTTTCCTTTAACTCTGGTCTTGTATGTCTGTATGTATGTCAACTACTCATGTTTGTGGAATATATGTTGCTGTTACTACTGCGACACATGAATTTCCCCACTGTGGGATAATAAAGGGCATATTTACTTACGGTGTAAAGTGTTACGCTTCTAGAGTAAGAAAGTAACACTGCAAGGCAAATAAGCCTCCTACAGAACGGGTACAGAACTATTCCTCAATATTTAGCTTACCTATGATGGGCTACACAGAGGAAAAGTGTGAATCTCAACACAATTAGTTTAAACAAACAGGAGAGACTTAAAAACTTTGGTTAATTTCAACATCAGGGAAGTCTACACTGATATCGCAATAAAAGCTTATTTTCGTCTGCATAATGTCAAATCCAATAATAATGGTACTTAGTATTTAGATATATCTAATGGTTGTGAAAACAAAGCAATTTTACCTAGGCCTTCGTACGTTAACGGAGATAGTTCGCCAGATAGGCGTAATATTAACAATTGCCTGCTTTTGTCTGTCCAAAATAACCACCCACTGACTTGCGTGTTCTGATTTGCTTGTTGTCTTGTCTCATGGCGGAGATATAGTAAACACCGTGACCTAGTTTCTTTTTTTGCTTTATGGTTGACTCACTGCGGACCATTTGCCAAAAGCCTTTCTAGCATTAGCCGCTACCGTTAGCAGGCGACATAACCCAACTAATTAAACGAAACTGTACAAAACACGTTGCGTTAAGTTAATCTCTTCATACAATGCCTTTACATTACTTTAAAAAAGTATATATGCACACAGTCTACAGTATCGTCTCCTACACTGCACGCTAATTAGGGTTGTAACAACTCCCTTACCTTTCAGAAGGGTGAGGATGGGTTCAAATGAAATCACTGCTTTCGGTTCTGTTTTTAAATACAAGTTTTCAATCACGTGACCAGTCATGTGAACATCTGTCTGGTGACCCTCACGTGATTCAAAATCTGTGAAACGTAGTCGACATAGTCCCATCAAATAATGCTTTTAAAAACTTGTTTTAACATACAAAAGCATAAAAAGTGCTTTTGTGCGACATTTTGCATGTTTTGCATGTTCTTACAATGACGCATACTAATATTTCAAGCCGTGTAGACTCTGAGGAAGCCCATCATTTGTGAGCTCACTGTATCCACTAGGAGCGCTAGTGTGCATGATATAGCCAGGAACCAGAGAACGGGTACAAAAGTTTAGAGAGCTATCCACACACCATTGTCGTGACAGGGCAAAAGATGGTGTAGTGGGCCAGTTTGCTGACAATTAAGTTTTGACATCATCGTGACTTAACCTCATGATGCGCCCAAACCACATGAACATTAGAAACTAAGATCATTTTTATCTGCACATCCACACTTTTCCCAGTCTGTCAGTGTCTCATGTGAAAGGCTGCTTATGTATCCTTGCAGGAGAACTGCTGTGAAAATGTCAAAGATTGTACATTTTCCAAAGATTGGACATGTTAAATGACAGGGGTGGGTTGTGGACTCTACATATAAAAAGTCCACTTACCATTTCACCATAACGTACATGAACATTACAGTGCCAGTAGCCTAACTTACACAACACATCACAAAGGTGTAGGCTATGCAGCGTATGTGAGTTCAAGATCAACACAGGCATAACTTAATGATTCTTTCAGTGCTGTACAATACACGTCCAAAAATTATTTACATAGTAGTGCTGTAGTCTACAATACAATGCCAAAAAAGTTTTCTGAACATTCACCCCCCTTTACAGGATATTCCACATAAGGGTTGGAGGGTTGTGGTTTATGAACCCAAGGTAAGGCCATAGGAATGTAACTGCCCCGTAGGAAAATACTATAGTTTACAGTATTTACTTCGGTTTACCATTACTACGGTTTAATAATAGGCTATACTATAATATAGTGTGGTAATTTTTACTATAGGCCCTGTAGCAGCCTAGTTACTGTAGTTTGTGTTATACTACACAAATTGTAGTGTACTATAGTAAATACTATAGTAAGAGACAACACATAGTAGGGTTAACCCTATACTATAAATCCTATAAGCACTTATTATAGTATTTACTATACTACAGTAACTTACTATAATATTAGCTATAGTATACTATGATATGTCCTTGACACTACGCATCATAGCAGGCCTATATAGTAAATATTATAGGCCTACCACATATTAAATGCTACACTCAAAACAATGGGTTGTGTTTCTTACCCAACTTTGGGCACACATTAACTCACTGCAAGGTTCGTGCTACCACAGGTATTGGTTGAACGAGCATCTAATTTTAGGTTAAATTATGGTTTATTATTCTGTATTATAGAATTATTTACTATATACTATTGTAATTACAATATATAGTGTTTAAACCTAATTTTATGCTAAAGTAAGTTGTTTATCTAGTTGTTTGTTGTGCTTTGGCAGAAAATGTGTACGACAAACACATAGGAATCTGATAATGTGTGAAAGTGAAGTGAAATGCACTACCAGCTTGGAGGCGTTAATCCTTTAATTTGTGGGAGTGACGTAGGCTCTGTAAATTTCAATGGACGAGCAGATGGGCATGAAACGGGTCTTCCTCATACGGAAAAACCGTCATATCCGGGAAGCACATTCTGCATAACTGCAAACAGAAATGGTATTATAAAACTTTCTGCAGCGAACCTTTGATACAAAACAATGCAATGTGAACGGAGAAGATGGACAATGCGGTGCCAAATATGCCTGTTTATATTCACCGCATTCATAGTCCTACTGGAAAGAGCTGCGCGTAAGTAAAAGTTTTAATAACTTTGCAAACGTGTTTACAAAGTTTTATTGTGTTTATCGTTCTCAGATACTCATGTGAAAACTCATGTGTGTTGGCTAGTTTGGCTCAAGTTAGCGATTCTCATAAAAAATGTCCTAATAACATGAAAACGTTATTGTTGCCTTGGGAAAAGACCGTACCAGTAATCTTTTGTGCATAGACTACCATACAGTTTGTCAGTTTATAAATGAACGTAGATAATAGCGTCTCCTTGTCGTTATAACCAGGTTCTTACGTTAGAAAGGGGTTTCAGTTGCCTCCCTGGCATTGTCATATTTGGGCGCCTTTTTCTGGCATTCATGAATGAATGAACAGAAGAGGGGGCGTTCCCAGGCATTTGGCACAGATGGATTACATTTACAGCCACATGGATCCAGCCATAACGGCGCGCACTTTCTTATGAACGCCCACACAGAATGAGACCAAGACATTCTCAATCAGTTTAGCTACAAATCTATGCTCACTGTAAACATCAGACTTGCACCGCATTCTATGTTGTCACAGACTAAGTTTATTCTATGTGTTTTGACTTTGACAGTAATCCTCTCCTTGGTGCACTTCTTCGTGATTGGCCAAACACTATGGGCATGGCTGACGTTATGCCTGATGCTTCCTGGATCAGTTGTGCAGGTCCTCAGCTTCAGGTGGTCCATGTCAGATGCAAAGAATGGACTACTGTCTCAGATATTCACCCACGTCTTGCATATGGGTATCTTCACCAGGTTAGACTTAAAATATTCTTAGACCACAGATAGTCTCATCACAACCTATCAAGAGTCTTCACATGCATAAGAACATCATAATAATAATTCTACAATAATAATAATTCTATAGTAAACATAATGTCATTCCTTTTAAAGGTCTTTATAAATGATTTACCACCATTGTAACAGATGGTCACTCACTGTTAACTGTAGACATGCTCAGAGTCTTTGACACTCCCTCTGTGTGAGCAGGCTGTGGAGGTGTGTGAGGGGCCTGTGGCGTCATCATCAGGACAAGGGTGTGGGCGTGGGTGCCCTGGTCATGCAGCAGGCAGAAGTGGCAGCTCTGCGCTTGCTTGAGGCCCTACTCGTGAGTGTCCCCCAGACGCTGCTGCATACTTACATCCTCTTCAGCGCGGATGAAGGCCTCTTGTCACCCGGTAAGTGCTGGCACTTGAAATAGTTTCTCATGACAACAAGTCTGGGTTTATTTTATGTAACACAGGATGAAGCAGCAGTGGAGTCTAGATATCAGAGAAAGGAATTGCCACAAAGGCAGTGATATGCTGTCATAACATTTGGTTAATGATATGGTATTATTGTGTTTGATTCAATTTTATGATACATCAAGAATTATTATTTGATTCGACTTTGGGATACATTGCCATTTGGCATTCCTCTCCAATTTCTGCTGCAAGAAATCTATTATTGAGACTTTTTAGTAGCAGTGTCATTAGTTTGATGTAGATTGCTAAATGTGCATTTAAAATCCTTTAAAAACACCTTACTACCTTAAAAATATATATGTTTTGCTAATTGAACAGCAATGCGGTGTCTATATATGGTTTGTCCTGCATATATTTGAATGATTCTCAGTATAAAGGAAATAGTTTCCATTTGGTAACACATTGCCAAAAATAGCCTACTACCTCTCCAAACATGACTGAACTAATATATTTACTGAGCTTTTCTCTGTCCTCCAGTACCCCTCTCCTGTGGGCTCTGCTTGCTGTCCCTGAGCTGGGCTCTGGTCCTGTACAGCTGGTCGAGCTCTCTCCTCCGGCCGGGCCACGTACCCATGCCACCAGCCGCAGTGCTGTGCCAGCTGGTCTGGAGGGCAAGCATGCTGGGGGCCAGAATCACAAGCCTGGTATTCTTTGCCAGGGTCTTCACCTGGTGGCTCTGCGGGGTCATAGGTGAGGGTCACCTGGGCACAGGGTCAAACTGGGAACCACTGAAGCTGTTACAAACAAATGCTTGTGTTTAAGTTGTGAACCGAAACACGTATATACGTATATGCCTTCTCATTCACAACCAAAACAAACATTTGGCAGTGACAACTATTGAGACAACTTAAACTAAACACAAAACTAACACAGAAGTCAGAAATAGAAAAAAAAAATGCTTCCAGGTCATCTGTGTTCTCACAAAGTAGTAAAGTACTTCAATGTGTTAACAGATTGAGTAGATGTGATATTGTTTTGTCAGATGTTGCAACCATTTAATTGGAGTGTTTTTGAATTTCACCCACAGGTTTTCACTGGCTGGTTGCATCTTTCTGGCTGGTCTCCCAGCAAACAGACATCTGCAGGAGTCCTGGGCTGTGGCGTCTCTTCAACTGCACCATGGGAGCTATGCACGTCTTCTTCTTCCTCAATGTGAAGGATGGCCCCTGCAGGTTCCGCATGGCAGTCTTCTACGTGGTGGGTCTGGGTCCTCAAACACAGGAAATGCCCCAATGCATTTAAACACGTTTACTGGGCCATAGCACTTATCCAGAGTAACCTCATTTCGACATATATTGGACCTCAGCTTTGAAAACCAAATAACTGGTTGAAGACTCGTTTACATACATTTGTCTGATAAAAAAATTGTATTTGTATTTTTGTATATTTGCATATTTGTATTTTTATGCCATTTATTTAAACAAAAAATCTTGTGCTTTATCACATTTGCTTTATCAACATTTTGCTAAGTTCATATATTTGCACACATACTTTTGCAATGCAAATATTATGTCAGTGCAGAAGTGTATTGGTATGATAATAATAAGGTTTTATGATCTTATCACTGTTTGTGTGTATTGCAGGTCATGTTGCTGGAGAACTTTGCGCTGCTGATGACAGCCTCTGATATATTGGCTGAAGCCTCCTGGGCCAGCCTGTGCATTCCCATTGCTGTGCTGTGTAGCTTTCTAATAGGTGAGTATCCCATAAATGCACACAACTATATTTTTACCTCTGCCACCAGAGGTTATGTAAGCATCGGTCATTTGTTGGTTTGTTAGTTTTATTAGTTAGCAACATAACTCAAATAGTTATGGATGGAGTTTTCAGGTTAGGTCAAAAATGGGCTAACTTAAAAGTGATTAGATTTTGGTGGTGATCTGAGCTGCCCTGGCGGAGGTCTGCGCTCTCTTGAGTGCTTTTCTAGTTAAGGCCTGTTACATTTAGTAATAAATTACTACTTACATGTGTATGAGTAATTAACAGATTGTATATTATGTACTATCATAAGCAAGCCCATTATCGGCTGGGTGAGAGACATTTCGATGGGAAATCAGTTTAAAAATAAACGCTTACTCGACTGACAGTTTACAGAAGTGAAATGTGTCTGTTTTCACAGGATAACTTTTTTTACCGTCTAAAGCCTCATTTTAAGTGGGACAGCAACGAAATGGCAGATCACAGACAGTATGCCGATAATAGGTTTGCTTACGCTATAAAACAAGTTCTGATGGAGTTTTTTTTTCCAACAACCTAGTTAGAAAGTTACTGCAACACTGGTGAGGGATCTAGTTAGACACCTCTCAGACAGCTGAATAGAAGAAGTGAGTTGCTGTTAGATGCTCCACTGTTTTACTGATGAAACAAAATGTCTTGGCTAATCGGTCTTCTGCTCTGGTTTACAGGTGTCATATCTGTGACGGTCTACTATCGATTCCTACACCCCAAATCCACAGAGATCCTGCAGAGCCTCCACCAGAGCCAGCGAACCCAGGCGAGCCTGGAGCAAGGCTCCTCTTTGGGGGAGAAAAGTGGACCAGAGCGCTCGGTTCATAAGCACGGCACCTTCTCTATTACCGGCTATGCTCATACTCTGGAGCAGTCGGGCCAATCAGAAGCTCGTGTGGAGGAGCCTAGCAGGATTCACAAACACCATCACTGGTTGTTGATCTGCCTCGCTGTCAAGACTGGAGACTGGAATAAGGTAAACCTTGTCTATGGTCCAGAGGGACTGGCCGCTTTGCTGGATGTGGAGGAAGGAAATCCAAAGGGCCCAGATGAGCACCAAGAGGTAGAGTCTGCTCCAGAGCATGATAATGGGGAACAGCCCTTAGGCCCACAGTCTGCACAAAAACACGATAATGCAGAACAGCTTTTGGATAAAAAAGAAAGCCAGTACGTGACTGTCAGTACATCAGTCCCCCAGAGCTATCCTATGGAAGATGACGGGGAGGCCACTGGGAATGACCTAGAGTTCTCTGGTTCCGGAACCAAACGGGAATGTCCGGAGGGGAGGTCCAGTCTGGAGGAGAGCGTAGAAGTGGACTGTGACATGGACGACTCTGACACCACAATCTACTTCAGTGCCGACCCCACCACGCCACACTGTGCTGGCCACGTACCCGTGGTCAAAGATGCCAACCTTGAGGCCATGGCACAGCTCTCTCCTGTAGCCAACCAACAACCACCACAGTGGAGAACCAAAGAGTTCCTGAGCAGAGAACCATGCTTTACGTCCACCCCCAAACATGGCCTCCAGGCTAAGGAACCGAACGAACCTCGGCCAGCACGTATCAGAAGGCAAGTCCAGTTTAAGTAAGGTTTCATCCTAAAGGTACTTATTTTCTAGCCTGGTAAACCCGCCCCTCGTACTTCATTTCATTTCGTGCAGAGGGTCTGGAACAGAGACCGTCAGAAACGATTTGCTGGAGGCGTGGACTCTGCTGAAGTTTTAAAAAAATGCCTCTGCCTTTACCCAATCGCTAACGCCTGGTCGTCACGTATGCAATTAGCCTACCTACGCACTACAATTCAAATGTAGCACACAAGGTCAACGTCACAGCTAACGAACACACCTTCTGTTCGCTGATTGGACCTTACTTTCTGCGACTTGCCAAATGCTCCTCAAGAGACTCCGGTCCAGACCCTCTGCACGAAATGAAATGAAGTACGAGGGGCGGGTTTACCAGGCTACTTATTTTCTGCTTGTACAATGACTGATCGATTAGTCTACTGTTATTACAAATAATCTGTAACAATTTCAAATGCATTCCTCACACATTCTCAATTTGTAGCCCTTCAGCAGGTGAGGTGTAAACATTCTAGAGAAGAATGCATTCTAAACAGTGTAGTTCTGTGAAATTCCACATTATATGTGGATCTTGATTAGAAAATGCATCCACTCAACAGTCCTGTTACACTGGTTTGGCAACCACTGGATTAAAGGTTAAGATGTGGTCTTACAGCGATGTGCATAAGTGTATATGGTTCCTATAAAGCATCCTTGGTGTTCATAGAGATGCCCACACCTCTGAAACTGGTTGGTGTGTTTCTATTGTGTAATACTATACAGACTACATATTGGTAAAGTGCAAAACACGAATGTCCATATGACACATGCAGTTAACTTGTATGAGGTACAATGTATAAATGAATGGGAAGCATTTAAAAGCATTTAAAATGATGGAAAGCATTTAAGATTCACATGTAGCATGACCCTGGCCTAAAAACTTGGGCCATTCAATCATTTTGTTTCGGGAAACTACTTATGTGTTTGCATACATTTTCACGTACAGCTGCTACACTCAATAAGCTTATAGAATAGCTATTTTTATACTTTCCTTTTTGTGTGTTTGTTTTCATAATATATTTCTATACACAAGCCACTTTTTTTATTGACAAACTGCCAATGCGGTGTTCAGATTCCTCTTTTATATGAAGTGGATGCTGCATGTTACAATGAATGGGAGAAGCATAGTGTGTTCAGTGTGGTTAAAATGTACTGTATACTGTACAAATATACTGTTTACTCTGCCCTCCGCATACTCTTTTTTTAATGGCAGTCATATATTTAATCTATAGATTTATATTACTTATGGTAATGTATTTTGCTAAACTGGACATGTATGGTTCTATACATTTTTGTATTTCTTCTGTAAGTTATGTAATTGAAAGCCATAAGGCATGGTTATAAATAAAATCAACCATATATACTTTCACAGCATTTGGTTTTGCTTGACTTTTTATACAATGAACCAATCAAATAAGGTTGGTTTTGAAAACCTCTGTGATACATCAACCCCAATGAATTAATAAAGATCCCAGTGTGCTTCAGGCTGTCTGGGTGCAGAAATGGAGTCTGCTTAGCGCATGACACCAATATAGTTGACCTGTAGGGGGCAGCATGTCCATTCAGGTCTGTGGTGCTCTGTCGTTCAGAGTGTAATGGTTACCTTAAGCCACAGCAACTTATTTGACTCTCTCTCTCTCTCTCTCTCTCTCTCTCTCTCACACACACACACACACACTTCATATGATTTTATGATAAAAAAGATCCCTTGCCCTCTAACCTCAGTCCCACATAATGTAAATATGCAGCAGAAATGTCACCATCCTTGGATTGTACAACGTGCAGATACTATATTTGGTCACCTCTTTCAGCTTCTGGCACACACAACCTTATTTCCATACACACATCCCAAGGCTCTCCATGGCTTTTGTCTTTTGTGTTATCCTAGTAATGACCAGAAAGGTTGGGAGTAAACTGTTTGCTAGTGGATCGGAGTGATTTTTCTTGTTATAGTCACTGTAATTGTCTGTTTATAATAAACTGTTCAGTGCCTGTTCAAGAGCCGTGGAGAAAGACCTCACCTTTGTAAACCCAAGCTAATAAGGTCTGCAGGGTGGAAGCTAAGCATTAGACCTGAAATCAACTTGCCTGCTCCAATGTAACAAAGACAATGAGTGGTATAAGCATTCCCTTGTGTTTCCATTCAATTGTGCACAAGTGCTAATCTTACTACTGGTAATGGGTTGCTCATGGGGTAGAGTTCTTAAAGGGCCTAGAATGAGCTAAATCTAAGATATTTTTTAGACCTCCAAATAGGGAACTCCTCCAACTGCCTTCTTCCTGAAAACTGAGACGTACAGTACATGCAGAATGCTTTCACAGAATTCCACCTAGACCCGTCTGAGGGACAGCGTAAGCCTACAAAGCCAGGACCACTGGGAATGACGAAAACGGGAAAATATTCAGGCTTTTTGGTACACGCTCCACTGAGAGTGTGGAAATCCATCAACACTATTTCAGGAGTGGAGTTAGTTTGCTCTGTTCAAACCGGTACCTACAGATTAGCAGATTAAGCTGAAAGGTATAATGTTTGTTAAAGCAACATTAAGTATTTTTTTCAGCCTTAAAATAATGTTTCCAAAATCATTTAAGTGGTTCATCAACTTGTAACAGGGGAAAAGCACTTTGTTTTGCCGCCCTCCATGTAACCTAACTAAGCAAGTTTGGAGGAGTGGACCGTCTCTCTGTAGTTCTCTATGAGACACAATTTCACTTCCAACCTGTAGGGCACCAAAGACGAAAACTACTTACTATTGCTTTAAAAGTGCTATATGTAGAACGGTGGTCAAAACTAGTGATGCAGTGAAATTTAAAACACTGTAAAGCATTGTTGCCTCCTGAGGCAAAACGCAAAATTAAAACATAAACAGAATTTGCGCGCAGTAAATTACAATGAAACCAGTATTTCATGTTTACTTAATCTCCAGTGGCATATCAGGACTGTTTTCATAAATTTCTGCCATATAGCACCTTTAAAAAAGCTTATCCCCATCCCCACAATATGCCTCCATCAATCATGTCAGCTGGGCCCTAAACAAGAATTTAACCAATAAGCTGAAAATAATGCTAAAAAGGGTAAGTCAATACATAACTCTAGAAAAGCCAGAACACATTTTGCAGGTGCCTTTTTTATAATATTTCCATAAAAACAACACTTTTAGACAACACATTTGTGGAAAATTACAATGGTAGTGCATTATAAAAAAAATAGCCTTTGCCAGTATTCTGATGGATTTCACATAGGTTTCTTCTGTTTCAGGTAAGTTGTTTTGTTTGCATTCACGTTCTTTTCAAGTCATGAGAGGAGGACTACAGCAACCAGATTCAGAGGAAGCAAAGGAATACTGACAAACACTACTGTCTGTGTCTTCTGCATTACAGTACATTAAGCATTACACATACAACACATGGCACACTGGATGCTCTGAGCTAGACCTCGGTGTGCTGAGGCAAACACATTACCCAACAGCACGGTGTCACTGGAAAGGATCTGTGCCGGATCTGGTTTAGATCTGGCGTTTAGTTGTTCACAGTCTGGGAGCCATAAACATATCCTTCATTGTGTACATATAGAGTAAGTGTGTTACATCAGCTGAATCCGTTTTTATTCACCATGTTGTTACTGTTCTTATTTATTCATGTATTTATTTATTTATTAGTTTTTCTTCTTTTATGGCTAAAGGGCTCAACAGGAATCCCCTTCATCTCAGCTTCTCTTCCCTTTTATGGGAATCAACAGACACAAAAATAGATTTATTTAAATAACAGAATTTCCATTAAAGATGAGATGTCCTCAGGCCTGTTTGTGGGATGTCTTGAATAACCACGAGGTCACCAAGTCAGCATGAGTTAAACCACAGTGCACAGAGCAGAGATTTTCAGTTCACAACATATTTCCACGGTAATACTGAAAAATGCTCTTCAAAGCCAGTGTCATCAAGCACAACAACCTTCAATTTAGTCTCCCCCCCCAAAAAAAAGCAACATCTTTTCTGCTCGGGATGTTTGCTTCATAAGGTTTGACGACTGTTCAGGGGAGACTAGCAGAAGACCACGTAATAGTCCTAGATTGCCATACACTGCTGGCGTTCCTGTCCAAGCTGGACGCATCAAGGCCAAGTTCTGACAGAAGTGCTGCGCATGACGTGGAACCAGAACTCTTCCCCCCACCCCAGAAGTGTAACTAGCCAACAAGCAACTGCTTGAGGTCCCCAAGACACTTAAGGGCATCAAAGGGCTGACAACCTTAAAACTACAGTGATGGCAAAGCAGTTCTAAAAGGAAGCGGTGGGTTTTGCCCTTTCCTGTCCAGTCATCCTGCAGCGCTGCTTCCATGTGGCTGTGGGCAATCTGCAGCGCGCCCTGGCGTAGTTTAGTAGTAGCGGTTGAGGCTGCGTGTGCCGGGGATGTCGGGCTGGCCGTTCATCCAGATCTCGCGGATGATTCGCTCGCGCTCCTCCAGCCTCTGCGCCCTCTCCAGCTCCTCGGCCGACGTGAACACGTTGGTGTTGAGCGTCCGCTCGAAGCGCCGGTGCCGGCGGGCCGACAGGTCCGACGTGGTGTCCCAGTCTGAGTCCGACTCGCTGGTGCCGCTGCTGCCGGGCTCGGTCGCCGCCACCGCTGCCTTGCCCCCTTGCTTGCGGTTCCGAGGGACCCGGCGGGCCTTGCAGTCTGTGCGGCAGGAGATCTGAACCACCAGGGCCATGAGGGTGACGACCAGGCCAAGACACACGCCACACACAAAGTACAGTGCCGCTCTCTCCGGATGATCTGAATAGAATAGAATAGAATAGAATAGAATAGAATAGAATGGAATAGAATGGAATAGAATAAAATGCCTTTTATTGTCACTATACACAAGTACAATGGGATTAAAAGCAAACACTAACAACTAACATATACAGTAGGATAGCTTCCACAACTATGATATATTGCAAACCAAGCCATCGCCACACTTATATAATTTATAAAAAATATAAAACAATTTCGCATGTTCTATACAACGGAGGCATGGGGAGTAGCAGCTCAATTACATGTAGGAATTCTAATGAAGAACAGCCTGTTCTGAACCAGAGGGGTAGAGAGGCAGGCAAAAAAAGCCTAATCTGAGAGGTATTTTCGACAAACTGCTTCGAAACAGCCTGTTCTAAACGAGAGGGAGGCAAAGAGGCATAATCTGAGAGGTATTTTCAACAAGTTACTTCGAAGACATTTTCAATAAGATACTTCGATAACAGAGAGCTATGTTAACTTGTTGAAAAAAGGCCATAATATAGGAACTTTAAAGGTTCAACTCAATACTTTAAAGAAAAAAATACAAAATGTGTGTGGCCCAAGGTGAAACTCTGAGTCCATAAATAAATACTGTAAGAGAGAACGAAACACGTTCGTTTATGAAACACACTCTCCTGTCTCCTGCCTCTGTGGACCTCCCACGGGGAGAGGAGAGGATGGGCTCCAGCTGCACGGCTGGCTATCATACGGGCAGCGGCTCAGCAGGGAACACGAAGAGCCCGGGGTGGTGTGGGTGCGCTGGCACTACTGAGCATCTCTGTCAGTACAGATACCACAGGGGGGGCAGATGGGGGCAGTGGCCTTGACTGAGTGCAAGCAGGCCCCTCTCTCTCTGTCTCTGTCTCTGACACTCTTTCTCTCTCTCTCTCTCTCTCTCTCTCTCTCTCTCTCTCTTCTCACTCTCTTTTGCACCCTTTCTCTCTTTCTATCTCTCTCTCTGTCTCTCTCTCTGTCTCTCTCTCTCTCTCTCTCTCTCTCTCTCTGTCCATGGTGGCTGGTGTCAAAATCACTCATCATTTACAGATGATAATGGGTGTGAAAAACAGTCCGACATGCATACACTTGTACGCATGCGTGCACACACACACACACTTACACACATGCGGACACACGCAAAACACACACACATGCATACACAGACACTGGCCACACATGCATGTGTGCATGCACAAACAAACACAAATATTCAAATATACGCTTACATGCACACACACGCGGGTGCACGCACACACACCCACACAGTAAAGAGTGTTTATTTGGACACCAACAAAGAGGGCAGTGGAGAAGAGCAACATTTTGAGCTTGTGTTTTCTCAGTATCAGACACGCACCCCAAACAAGCCCTGCCCCCAGAACATTTAGTCACTTCATAAAGACCATCTAATTGAAGACAGAGCTGATATTTCAACACAAATGTTAACACTGAAAGTTTAGCACAAACAGACATATTCAATAAATACGGTATGGGACACATGGTACAAGGATTATGTCAGTAGATATGAGCATGGCTTTTAAGCAGTGATATGTTCCGGTTCTTTACTAAGGCCTTGATTAAAAATGAAGGAAAAAAAGTTTTCAAAATGTTTCTGATCACCTCAACTACTCCGCACAGCCAACTATTTTTTCATTACAAGATGATCTCACCTATCCATGAGTTGCACCTAGACCTCAAACCCAATGAAAGACTAATACAAAAACTGATACGGCATCCAGTGGATAAGGGTTAACTCACCAGCTATGAAAGAGTACGCAGCCAGCGAGTTGGTGAAGGTTTGTTAACTCACCAGCTATGAAAGAGTACGCAGCCAGCAGTCAGCGAGTTGGTGAAGGTTAGTTAACTCACCAGCTATGAAAGAGTACGCAGCCAGCGAGTTGGTGAAGGTTAGTTAACTCACCAGCTATGAAAGAGTACACAGCCAGCACTCAGCGAGTTGGTGAAGGTTAGTTAACTCACCAGCTATGAAAGAGTACGCAGCCAGTGAGTTGGTGAAGGTTAGTTAACTCACCAGCTATGAAGGAGTACTCAGCCAGCGAGTTGGTGAAGGTTAGTTAACTCACCAGTTATTAAAGAGTACACAGCCAGCAGTCAGCGAGTTGGTGAAGGTTAGTTAACTCACCAGCTATGAAAGAGTACACAGCCAGTGAGTTGGTGAAGGTTAGTTAACTCACCAGCTATGAAAGAGTACACAGCCAGTGAGTTGGTGAAGGTTAGTTAACTCACCAGCTATGAAAGAGTACGCAGCCAGTGAGTTGGTAAAGATTAGTTAACTCACCAGCTATGAAAGAGTACGCAGCCAGTAAGGTGGCGAAGGTTAGTTAACTCACCAGCTATGAAAGAGTACTCAGCCAGCGAGTTGGTGAAGGTTAGTTAACTCACCAGCTATGAAAGAGTACGCAGCCAGCGAGTTGGTGAAGGTTAGTTAACTCACCAGCTATGAAAGAGTACGCAGCCAGCGAGTTGCTGATAATGGCCATCTCCTTGGTGATGACCTTGGTGTCCATGTCGGGGGTCAGTGTGCTGGGCATCTCGTTGGGGTCACCGAGCAGGGTGCTCTCCTCCACGGCGTACACCCCCGACTCCCTCTGCTGCTTGCCTCTCCTCGCTGGGGAACCACAAAAGCACCACAGAACAGTAAAGGAACCCATGAGAACCGGCCTGCGAAGAGGAGCTGTTTTATGAGCACATAAACAGTAAACACACAGTCTCAAAGCCAAAGTTCAGTGGATCATGAGGAGAGAATGTTTTTTTTTTAACACAGCAAAAAATCTGCAGTCAGATGTAACCATAATTAATTTCTGATGCAGCTCCACAGCCAAACTGCAATTACCTAATGGGGATGAGATTCGCACATTTCAATCAAAATACATGGAAATTCCAAACAGCCAAGTGGCTCCGATGTCAATCAAGAAGGCAAGGACATAATTTTCTCTCTCTCTAAAGTCAAACACGATTGGAACAAAAGGATTTATTTTTTTTCTTTTCTCCCTCCACACACACCTCCCGTATATTCATAAGCCACTTGATGGATTGTGGCTGTCAAGTCATCTTCAGGAAAATTACAGGCTCCTCACAGGCAAATGCATAGAACACCCTCTAATCATTGGCTCCGACTTCCCCACTTGTGAAAATGCCAACTGTCGCGTCTTGACAAATAAACCCACAGCCTCTGCTAGCACAATTTTTTTTTAACGAGTAAAAATGTGAACACCACACCAAAAAAAAAAAAAAATAAATAAAAAGAAATAAAACAGAAAGAAAAAAGGGCTGTTGGGGAAATGCATTGTAAACACTTAATAAAAGTGAAAAGCAGGCAAAACAAAGACTTGGCTGCTGAAATCTTTCCATAATTTAGCTTTTCCAGTAGTTCTGCTCTGGGGGACAGCCTGTGGTCAGATCGGGTCAGAATCAAGGCAGCAAAAAAAAGCATGTGTCTGGGGCTCTGTCTCCTCCAAAAAAAGAAAGAATGACTACAAGTAAAGAAAAAAGACAGAACGAAACAGTGGACCCACTAAGGTCTCTTTTCTTTTTTCTTCCATAACCCCTTATAAAACGGCCAGGAGATTAAGGATATCCAGACACAAAGCTTCTGTAACTGAATTCTCTTAAGTCCTTTTTCGCCTGGATAAAAAGACAACATCCCACCCCCGCACACCCCCTTCAAAAATGTCTGTCTACTTTGTCTACTTAGTCTACTTAGTCTGCATGAGTTCCTCCTATTAATTCCAGGCTTCTCCTTCATTTCTCCTTCAAAGTTGCTTGGCACAAGCATCTTGCTTCCTCTGGTAGCTGAAGTCTTTCAGTACCTTGGGAGCTCATTGTTTGTGCTCTAATGTTAACTGATCACTAGCTGTTCACAGTATTAAATATAAAGACTGTAAAAGTACCACATTTAATAAAAGCTA
>CM050205.1:11317500-11330000 GCA_027475355.1 Coilia nasus
TCTACAACTCGTCTTAGTTAGTAGAGCGTCCATTTGCATTCACATTACTCAGCTGATGAGGACCTGCACAGGGCTCCTGTTTCCTTTAGCTGAACTTTCATGAGCGTGCTCACAAAATATATGTAAATGATATGGAGGGAAATCCAGCTATTGTGAAACAGAAACTGAATCCTCTCCAACCCCCACTGATTGCCCCAGTCTTTCTGTGCGAGTGAAAAAACACCAGGCTGACGTATGCCCTGCAGACCCCAGGATCAGGCGACGGAGATGGAGAGAAGAGCGCCATTGTGACACCCTCGTCCCATATAAACAAAAACGAGAGAACGAGGAAGCGCAGAGGACCGCAGTCAAGAACAATATTGTGAACAATTGGAAAATGTTATCTCACTGATGTCTTTGGCTCTGCACATTGGAAAAGGACATAGACTCGGTGAGGCCCCTGAATACTAAAGAGAGAGAGAGAGAGAGAGAGAGAGAGAGAGAGAGAGAGAGAGAGAGAGAGAGAGAGAGAGAGAGAGAGAGAGAGAGAGAGAGAGAGAGAGAGAGAGAAGGATTCGCATCCAAACGGGAAACCTAAAACCACAGTGAAAAGAAAACATTCTTAATTTGTACAGTGGACGGAGATCAAACTACCTTCCACCAGAATGATTCATTTCTGTAGTGTTAGATGTACTATTTTAAGGAAAAATATTTTAAAATAGTGGAGTGACCACACACAATATCACAAGCACACACACACACACACACACACACACACACACACACACACACACACACACACACACACACACACACAAGGGCTGAGATCTTGCAGCTGGTTCTGATGAAGGGGATGGCGACAGCATGTTGAGCTCACTCAGAATGAGTTTGCTGCTGTCCTCCAGCAGAGCACTGCTGGCCTCTGTCATCCATCATGATCTTCATACTCCTCCAACACTTTATGGAGGGATGGAGCGATAGACAGGGACAGGGAGAGAGAGAAGAGAGAAGAGAATGAGAGAAGAGTCCTAGAAGAAATGTCCTATGACACAGATAGGAAAGTATGACAGGGAGAAAGAGAGGATGGACAGAATGGGAGAAACATAGAGAGAGAGAGAGAGAGAGAGAGAGAGAGAGAGAGAGAGAGAGAGAGAGAGAGAGAGAGAGAAACATGGTAAATAAAGAAAGAAAGAAAGAAAGAAAGAAAGAGAGAGAAACAGAGAAATTGAGGCAGAAAAACTGATCGATGTGGATGAGAGGAGCTGCTAGCCTATCATGTTTTTAGCTTTGACACAACTGTCAGAATATATAACTACAAGAGAGGGACATGCTGGAGTGGAATTGTAAAAGTGATTGCGGGGTGGTACTGAGAGAGACACACAAGGGACAGGGACAGTCAGTCCACATATGACAAGTCTGCTAAGACAGACAAGCACACACACACACACACACACACACACACACACACACACACACACACACACACACGCGCGCGCACGCGCGCGCACGCGCGCGCACGCACACACGCGCGCACGCACACACACACACACACACACACACACACACACACACACACACACACAGACATACACAGACACACAGGCCATGTTGGCTTTGTTCGTGGCAGAGTGTGTTTGAGAGTCTGCTCTTGACGTCGGAGTGCAGACAGCCCTGCCAGCACAATCCTCTGACACATCATCTAACACACACACACACACACACACACACACACACACACATCATCTAACACACACACACACACATCATCTAACACAGACACACACACACACACACACACACACACACATCATCTAACACACACACACACACACACACACACACACACACATCATCTAACACACACACACACACACACACACACACACATCATCTAACACAGACACACACACACACACACACACACACACACACACACACACACACATCATCTAACACAGACACACACACACACACACACACACACACATCATCTAACACAGACACACCCACACACACACACACACACACACACATCATCTAACACAGACACACCCACACACATCATCTAACACAGACACACACACACACACACACACACACACACACACACACACACACACACACACACACACACACACACACACACACACATCATCTAACACAGACACAGACACACACACACACACACACACACACACACACATCATCTAACACAGACACAGACACACACACACACACACACACACACACACACACACACACACACACACACACACACACACACAGAGACACACATCATCTAACACAGACACAGACAGCGGAACCCTGAGGACTCCTTTTCTCAATGTCACACACACACATAAAGACACAGACACACACACACACACACATAGTTTCCCTCAATGTCACCCACACCACACATATATATGCATGCTATCAGACACAGACACCAGCATGCATGCCACGACACCCAGACACACACACACAGACACACACACTTATGCATGCCAGAACACATACGGATTCATGCATGCACACACAAATCCACAGACATACCAACACACCCTCCTTGTGCTCAAATACTTAGCCCTCCCATACACACACACATGCACACACACACACATTAGAGAACATACAGTGTACATACACATATTTGCCTATCTAGACACATACGTACAGAAAAATGGATGTATACCTACATACATTCTTTCTTTCATTTTTTTCCTTATTTAGCATGTATATCTCCCATATAGTCTCTCTCACTCTCTGTCACACACACTCTGACTTACAGACATGCATACACACACTCAGGCACCTTACTTTCTCTCTCTCTTTCTCTCTCTCTTTCTCTCTCTCTCTCTCTCTTTCTCTCTCTCACACACACATCTCTCCCCCATACATACATAGACAGGCATCTTACTCTTTCTCTCTCTTTCTCTAACACACACACACACACACACACACACACACACACATTGACATACAGATATACATACATAGACAGGCATCTTACTCTTTCTCTCTCTTACTCTAACACACACACACACACACACACACACACACACACACACACACACACACACACACACACACACACACACACACACACAGAGACAGCCCTTGTGGCGGTGTGTTTTTCTCCCATGGCCGGCTCCAGCTCCATGCAGACTGCTGACTGGGCCTGTTTGTTTTGTGCCAGAGCAGAGCAGATAGCAGCGCCACTAAGCACGCGTTGTGTCATCACATACCTACACTATGAGCCACACACACACACACACACACAAGCATACGTACACACACACACACAGACAGTGGCCCACATACATAAGTCAAGTCCTCAACCATGTAAATGCACGTGAACACAGACATGGAAGGCTCACACTCTTACACACAAAAACACACACACAAACACACACAGATACACACACACACACACACACACACTTCCACATCTTCCACTTCCACACAGTCTACATCAAACTGGGCCCCAAGCTGAGCCGACCAGCGCAGTATGAGATACTGGTGGGAGCCTGTTTACGGTCAGCTCCCCGTCCAGGAGTGCACTGCTGTAAGTGGACACTACAGGCATCCATTAGGAGATAATTGGAGCAGGGGGAGGGAGGAGGGGGAGTGCTACATCTCCACAATTAGGTTGGATGGGGGAGGAGGAGGAGGAGGAGAAGGAAGATGATAAAAAAGAGGGAGTCAGGAGGAGAGAAGCGTGTGACCTGAGTCAGAGCATTTCTTCCTCAGAGACTGGCATCTCGTGACCGTGACAACAACGATGACTAAAAATCTAACCTCAGAGTGCTGTGCTGTTGCATGACTATGGGCTGGACGTTCTGACCTCGTCTGTCAGAAACAATACACCAGCAGAAAAATAATGCGGGCGAACGACAAACCTCCACTTCCCCCTCTCGATAACACTGGAGTCAGTGTCTTTTTTATCTCAGCACACTAAAAACACACACAAACCCCCCCCACACACACACACACATACACAATATTAAACAATCACATAAACATGCGCTGGGAAACGTCACTTCTGTTGTTCTGTATTTTTAGCAAACCGATAAGACAGACCACGCAAGTTTTTTTGTGTCGACACACACACGATCCATTTTTATTCGACTTCCCAGAGTCTGTTCGCTTCAATCTCATTACACTCACAAATCACCACTGTAAGCTTATCCAGTCTCAGGAAAAAGGGAAAGAATGGTACATATCCTGTAACCCACCCCACTGCGTCCCCCAAAACTACCACACACATACCACCACGACTACCACCCACTCCCACCCCTGCAGACCCCCAACGGCCTCAGTGGAGGGACCATGTCTGGGTGACAGTGGAGGTCTGAGGACGGGCCATCAGGGCTCCAAATGTCACTACTAAAACAAAAATAAAAAAGAACTTTAATGGGAGCTTTACAGTGTGCAGATCTTTATTTGTTTTTTTACTGGTTTTGTTTGATGGCAGATGAACCCTTGTGGATCAGAAATCAGAGGAGCGTGCTGCATGTTAAGCCCCTGTATGCTGGAGGAGCAACACCATGATGGTACTGCTTTACAAAACTCTCTGTGTTGTAAATGAACATGTGTTTTCAATTGTATCCATTTTAATTTACTCGTTGGGAGCCAATTTCAGGCTATGACTTTCAACGTCATCGTCTCACTGCACAGGTCAAACTACATGGCTTGCTGGCTTGTAAATCAGAAGTTGTTTATTGTTCACATTTAAAAAAACTGTTATGACTGAAAATATGTTTTTGTTTTCATTTGTTGATGTACCATCTGAACTCTTGATTGAATTACACTAAATGCAGTAAATACAAGTTTTTAAATTCCTGATATTCTTCAGTCATGGCTTGACTTATTATAAAAGCAGAGCACACCATTTTTCGTACTGCTGAACGAGGCTTTAACTCCAACTCTGAAGACTTGCTATCTGTGAATATTCTTGGGGTCTCCATTCTGTTCTCCTGTCTTTTACAGTTAGGTTGCCCCACTGAACCTGACACCCCAGAGTATTCAGACAGTTTTTCAGTAGGGCAGACATGTGTTTCTGAACACAATGCTAACAAGGACAGTCTAATGGCTTTGAGCTGCACAGGGGTGCTGTGTTGGCTAAATGCATAAATGTACGTGTTATGCTAGAGAGTGAACGTGTCAGGCTGTCTGGTGGTAAGAAGCTGCCCCCCTGCCTGTCCCCCCTTCTCCGGCTCCCAGTGTCGGATCCTGCCCCCCCCCCCTCCCCCACCCCTAAAACATGCCAGGAATGTGGCCCCTCATCTGCACGTGCAGCATGGAAATTGGAGGTGGGGTTTTGTGTGTGTGTGTGTGTGTGTGTGTGTGTGCGTGTTTGTGTGTCTGTGTGTGTGTGTCTGTGTATGTGTGGTGTGTGTGTGTTTGTGTGTCTGTGTGTGTGTGTGTGCATGTGCATGTGCGTGTGCATGTGTGTGTGTGTGTGTGTGTTTGTGTGTTTGTGTGTGTGTGTGTGCGTGTGTATGTGTATGTGTGTGTGTGTGTGAATGTGCATGGACATGGGGGGATGTAGGATTGGCGCAATGAAAAAAGGAGAAAAGAAAAGAAAAAGACTAGAGGTAAACTGCATAGAAAGAGAGTCAGACATCTCCTCCAGGCACAGACACACACCACACACACCCACTCTCTGTACAGCTCACCTTTACCACAGACAGACAAGCAGACAGGCAGACAGGCAGACAGGCAGACAGGCAGGCAGACAGACAGATAGGTAGATACACATACCCTGTCTTGTCTCTCACCTTCACTCAGACTGGAGAGGCAGCCACGAAGGTGGACAGACAGACAGACAGACAGAAAGACAGACAGACAGACAGACAGGCAGGCAGACAGGGCAGACAGACAGACCGATAGATACACATACCCTGTCTTGTCTCTCACCTTCACTCAGACTGGAGAGGCAGCCACGAAGGTGGACAGACAGACAGACAGACAGAAAGACAGACAGACAGACAGACAGACAGGCAGGCAGGCAGACAGACAGACAGATAGATACACATACCCTGTCTTGTCTCTCACCTTCACTCAGACTGGAGAGGCAGCCACGAAGGTGGACAGACAGACAGACAGACAGACAGACAGACAGACAGACAGACAGACAGACAGGAAAACACCCACTGTCTGCACTTTTCCCCTCTTTACACAGATCAGAGAGAAGCAGAGAAAAAATAATAAAGTCAGAGGAAGAGATGGAAGAGAGAGAAAGTAACAGAGAGAGAGAAAGAAAGAGAGGGAGAGAGAGATGAGGGAGAAAGAGAGAGCACAGACTGGAAGAGACATGTAAAGTCAGAGATGCACAGCAAAGGGAGAGAGAGCTATACAGTGACAGGATGTGGGGAGACAGATTGAGATAGGCAGACACAGACAGGGGAAAAACATCCAGATAAATAGTAAGAGACAGGAAGAAGCAGTGTTCAACAGTAGGCAGTGTGAGGGGGACACTGTGTGTGTGAGCAAGATAGAGTGAGACAGACACTGACAGGAGTGGTAGCGATAGAAAGTAAGAGAGTTGGATAGGGAGAGAGAAAGAAGCAGAGGGGAAGAGAGAGAAAGGGATAGAGGACACACAGAGAGAGAAAGTGAGGAAGAGGAAAGGGAGAGAGAAAGGGGGGGGGGGGTGAGGAATGAGATAGAGGGGGCAAAACAGAATGGGGGAAAGAGAGAGAGAGAAAGAGAGAGAAAAAGAGACAGAGAGAGAGAGACAGAGAGAGAGTGAGAGAGAGAGAGAGAAAGAGAGACAGAGAGAGAGAGAGAGAGAGAGAGAGAGAGAGAGACAGAGAGTGATACAGTACAGAGCCACAGTTTCCTCTCTTGGGCATCCTTGTTCAAACAGCAGCAGCAGCACCGGTGGCAGACTGGACCATCCTGCTCTCTGGCATCATCACTAAACAAACACGGAGCCCACCCCCCCCCCCTCACACACACACACACACACACACACACACACACACACACGCTGCCCTCCTACTTCTGACAGATCACATTCACACTCGCCCGCCCCGACCACCCCAAACAAACAGTCCACTGTGGTAGCCGCCTGGCTCCCTATACATAGTGATGTTCCAAAGGTAGCGCTGGCTGGCCCGCACCGCACCGGCACCGCACGACCACACACCTCACACTCACCTCACACTGCAGAGCCATGGCTATGTGGAACAGCAGTCTGACTGTGGGTTGACATGAGGTCCACGAATCCCTCTAATGATAGCCTAACCCAAGAAGACCTTGGTCACAGGGCCTCCATGGTTACTGGATGACGACTGGAGCGTGAAGTCACCGTTGACTGTCGGCTGTATGGCTTTAGCAAATCCTGGAGGGGCTTCTTCCACATAGTCCCTGGCTTAATGGCGATGAAATGTGAAAAGTAAAAATGTTTAGGTTTTTGTCCACTGGATTGCAATTTAATCAATTATACTGCACTGTATGTCTCAAACAGTTTGTGCAACTCTTGACAAAAGGGTCCTCCTAGCCTTGATCAGACAGCTACTTCTCTGAATTAATTTATGTCAGTCTGAAGCACTAAAGGGAGTTTCTGTGGTTTGCGGAGTGTAATGTTTGCGTGGTTCAGACAGAAGCTATTAAGATAGGGTAATCATACAATAACAGAGTAATTATCTCACGATAAGTCTGACAAAACCACAAAGGCATGACGTCAGCTATTAAAGCATTGGTACTATTTTGCTTCACTGTAATCTTTCCTGCAAAGTCTTTGGTCTCTATGGTGCAGATGTAAAAATGGAGCCATGGGATGAAAAAATAGAAATGCTTAAACTAGCACTGACTGTGATATGTACACAGTGCAGTGAGACTTTGGGTATTATTCATCCCCGTCTCAAGAGTCTGCGGATATCGGCTCATACAAAAACAGCGCACATGAATAGAAATTGGAGGCTTAACCTCAAGGGAAAACCTCAGTATACTGCAATGGCGTTAATACTGTAAAACTCTTTTTTATCAGTTCATATCAGTTTCCATAAGCCATTATATAAACCCCTGTCCATAAATCATTGCAAATACATTCACAAAAGGTTAACTATCCACAAAGCTTCATAATACTTGACACAAGTCCATATAGCCATCTATACAGTCATCACTGCACTTCTAAAATGTTTACATGTAACTGTATACAGCGTGAAGTTACAATGAAGCTTCATGTACTTTCGTCATGTCAACATTAATGTCATCACTATACATTAAGGCGTTGCCTATTATGAGCAGTGATTCAGCTGTGAAGGGTTAATAAACCACTATTACAATTTATTACAAGTGCACTCATTACTATGTAGTAATATATATATATATATATACACCCACATTACTAGAAACCAATACTTTACTTTGTGAGTGTTTTAGAATATATTATAGATAGTGACTTGGGAGGGTTCCCAGAAATGCCACATGCTGTTCCTGCAGTCTTAAAGCACTTTGTATTGTAAATGTTTCACACTGTGAGCAACCCTACTGTACAGCAGCTCTTTCAGTGCCCAATTCATCTGTCCCGTGCTAATGCAGGGACAACAGCCTGAGTATCTCTACTTAAAAAAAGCACTTAAGATGATTGAAACATTTCGTTAGCCGAACAAAAATAAAAGTAAAATGTTGATTAAATATTCATACGACAGCACTTAACAAAATACTGGTTTGTTTGTATCTTTTAAATCCTTTTAGTGTGTTTATGTGTTTAGCCAATTTTTGGGAATCAAAACCAAACCAAACAGAGACAACAAAAAGTGAAATCCAGTTCATCACTGGCAGAGTGACTGTGTAGATTCAGGGATGAAGTCAGCTCTGAAAAGACAGGTCAGTGAGTGCAAGAGTCAGCTAAGTTTTTTTCCTCTCTCACTCACTCTCTATCTCTCTTTCTATCGTTCTCCATCTCTCTCTCTCTCTCTCTCTCTCTCTCTCTCTCTCTCTCACTCTCACACACACACACTCTCTCTCTCACACACGCACACACACCCTCTCTCCTTCTCTCTCTCTCTCTCTCTCTCTCTCTCTCTCTCTCTCTCTCTCTCTCTCTCTCTCACAATCTCTCTCTCTCACACACACACCCTCTCACACACACACTCACACACAGACACACACAGACACACACAAACTCACACACACACACACAGCAGGGCTTTGAGTTGGCCATCCGTGGGAAGCCTCCTTGCAGCACCCAGTGTTTTCATGGGCAGCCATGGGGGAAGGGGCTAAAAAGATCGAAGGCCTGTTAGACGGAGAGCGTCACGCGCCAGCGGCCTTGATGGAGCTTCTTTTTCTTGAAAGTGACACTTTCAGACCATTGTGTTCCACAAGACCCAGGGATTGGGCAGGACTACAGCACACTGCCAAGACGGGTCAGTACTACCTCTCTGGCAACATCTCAGTGTCAATCACAAGCTGAAAGAGTGCACAGCCCGATGGTCCACTACAACAACCTGGGCTAAACAGATTAAAGTCTCTCTCAAGTTAGCTCCGCAAATCAACGCAGTTACAGAAAAGCCTTTTACTTTCTTTGTGCCTGGCTACATCCTGAATGGATGGCTCATTTCTCTGAAATTGCTGAACTTTGCATTCACTGTGGCAAAGTTAGTGTGAGGAACTGATTCATAAAAACATATTATAGGCCTGCATTTGGAATGGCCTCATTTCCATCCTCCACACAAAACACTCCCCTGACACCCTGCTACCGCTACAATGTCTAGTTACACACACACACACACACACACACATATGTGTAAGCACGAACACACACACACACACACACACACACACACACACACACACACACACACACACACACACACACACACACACACACACACACAAACACATACTCACACATACACAGGAGTGAATTCCCTGGCTTTTCCAGGCAAAATGGTCTTTTAATGAGGGTATGGGACCGAGGGGGTGGGTGCAGGCCTCGTAAAAATTACCACATGCCCACCACCAGGCCTTGTGGGTAGCTTGACTGTGATTCCTTCTGACACTGACCCCCCCCCCACCTGCGCCCCAACGACCCCCATCTCTTACATACATATAACCACACATACACAAAACCCACACGCACACACACCACACACACACACACACACTCACACCCACTTACCCCTCAGCGCCATCAGACCTGGTACTACATTTTCATCTGATTAGCTGCTCAGTTACGCACAGCGATGCTGCCAAAGGAACAGCATGTTGCACACACACAGAGAAAACGAAAAGAGAGAGAGAGAGAGAGAGAGAGAGAGAGAGAGAGAGTGAAAGAAAGACATAGTAAGAAGGAAAGACAGAGTGAGAGAGAAAGACAAAGTGAGAGAAAAAGAGAAAGAGATTGTGTCCCGCTAAGTCAGACCTACACTGAGCGCGCTCCAGCCAAACACAAACATGGAGGAGTCGCACAGAGGACCGGGGAGTCAGCTTTCATGGAAGTGAAACAAGCCATAGCGATGTGTGTGTGTGTGCGTGTGTGTGTAGTGTGTGGTGTGTGTGTGTGTGTGTCTGTGTGTGTAGTGTGTGGTGTGTGTGTGTGTGCGTGCATGTGTGTGTGTGCGTAGTGTGTGGTGTGTGGTGTGTGTGTGTGTGTGTGTGTGTGTGTGTGTCTGTCTGTTGGGGTGTGTGTGTAGGTGTGTGTGTACGGGGGTATGGAGGATAGTAAAGAGGAGCCAGGGTAGTGAAGGAGGGTGTTGATTTACTGAAACTTAATGACCTCTGAATGAGCAATGGCACACTTAACACTTTACATTATGCTACACATGTACACTTGCACTCTTTTGCTATATGTAAGATGTCATACATGAATACACGCACACAGATGGACACACATCAGATGGACATACACACACACACACACACACACACACACACACCACACACACACACACACACACACACACACACACACACACACACACACACACGCGGCGCGCGCGCGCATACATGCATGCATGTGCACACCACACACAAACACACAGACACACACACAGATAGACACACACACCACACTTGCATACACACACACACACACACTAACACACAGACACACACACAGATGGACACACACACACGCTTGCATACACGCACACACACACACACACACACAGTCCCTCTGGCCAGCTGAATGGAGCACCTCTTCATCAGCGTTCTCCTGGCCCAGCACCTGGGTTCCTGAGCCCCCACGTCACCGTCAGCAGGGAGAGGGGAGGGCGGAGGGGAGGGGAAGGGTAGGGGAGGCCCCACCTCACTCACACTTACTGAGCCCAGCCCTGGGCTTGACAGACCCCTGGCTCTGTGCAAAACCCCACGTCCCCTTTCCCTCCGGCTGGTCGGTCGGCTGGTTGGTTGGCGGGCCAATCGCCAATCCCTGACCGGAGCTGCCCAGCAGCCCTGAACAAAGATCCCTCAGTGCAGTATGTCCCTGGTCACAGGCTCCTGTCTAATGGTCGCCCCAGGCCAACGGGGTGAAGAGGAGGAGAGGTGAGAGAGAGAGAGAGTGAGAGAGGAGAGCCGGGGGGGGGGGGGGGGAGAGGTGGAGAGAGAGAGTGAGAGAGGAGGGGGGGGGTGGTGGAGAAAAAGAGAGGTGGAGAGAGAGAGTGAGAGAGGAGAGAGAGGGGGGGGTGGAGAAAGAGAGAGGTGAAGAGAGAATGAGAGAGGAGAGAGATAGAGGAGAGAGAGGAGGGGGAGAAAGACAGAGAGGTGAGGAGAGAGAGAAAGAAAAGAGGAGAGAGAGGGGAGAAAGAGATAGAGAGAGGTGAAGAGAGAGGGGGAAGAAACTGAGAGAAATAGAGAGAAAGAGGAAGAGAGAGAAAGAGAATGAGAGAGGGGGCGAAAGAAAGAGAGGGAAAGACAGAGAGAAAGAGAGGTGGAGAGAGAGAGTGAGAGAGGAAGGGGGGAGCGAGAGACAGGGGCAGGACAGGATCTGACACAAGGCAGCTGCCACACACACACACACACACACACACACACACACACACACACACACAAGGCAGCTGCCACACACGTAGATGCCCGTAAACACGTATATGCTCGCACGCATGGCACGCGCACACACACACACACACACACACACACACGTAGATGCCCGTAAACACGTATATACTCGCACGCATGGCACGTGCACACACACATACACACGTAACCACAGGCACACACACACACACACACACACACACACACACACACACACACACACACACACACATATGCCCACACCCTCATAAACAAGCAAACAGAAGTGTGCATTTACACACATGTATACACACACACACACACACACACACACACATACACATAACCACAGGCACACACACACACACACACACACACACACACACACACACACACACACACATATGCCCATACCCTCATAAACAAGCAAACAGAAGTGTGCATTTACACACATGTATACACACACACACACACACACACACATACACATAACCACAGGCACACACACACACACACACACACACACACACACACACACACACACACAC
>CM050205.1:11337500-11515000 GCA_027475355.1 Coilia nasus
ATATATACAGAGAAGGAGAATAAGATAGAGTGTGATGAAAGAGAAACCAAAGACAGGCTAAAAAAAACTGAGATTGAAAGCGTAAGAGAGACAGACAGACAGACAGAAAGAAAGAGAAAGAGAGAGAGAGAGACAAAGACAGAGACACATAGAGAGACAGGTTTTGGGAGAAATAGAAAGAGAGAGACTGAGAGACAGATTTGGAAAGAAAGGGGTAGAGAGACTGACGGAGACAGAGGAGTGCATGGTAGCAGTCACGCATATGAGACAAGGTGAGGATTTAAGAGAGCAAGAGAGACAAAGACATAGGCAGAGAAAGACAGAGACGGAAACAGAGAGAGAGAAAGAGAGACAGAGAAAGAGAGACAGAGAGAGAGAGACAGAGAAAGAGAGAGAAAGAAAGAGAGACAGAGAAAGAGAGACAGAGAAAGAGAGAGAAAGAAAGAGAGGAATGGTAGCAATCTCGCCCATGAGGGCCCGTGAGTGGCAACCCCAAGGCCATGGCACACAGCAAACTGCAGGCGCGACTGTGGCCCCGACTCCCCAACTCACTCATGGAAATCATTCGATTAGGGAGGCTGTGCACAAACAAAGCCTTACGCAACTCCTTATGCATCTCAACAGTAATGAGCAGTCTGTGTGTCCGCCAGCCAACACACGATTGCACTCCCACTAAACAGGTTCATCTCATGGGGCGCTCACCTTGTAAAATACTAACTGCATTTAGACCAGATTATTATCACCACACTGTGACTCACGGTGGAACCACTTAGGTCTGTTTTATGGCTACAGATTACTACTGGAGGTTTGACAATATCCATTAAGTTGTACTAACTAGGCAGCAGTCATGCTCAGATGACAACATTCTATAATGCTTTTGCTGTGAGATTCCTAAAGGATATTCCATATATGCAAAAACACGTTTTTTTTTCACACACACACACACACACACACACACACACACACACACACACACACACACACACACACACACACACACATATATATATATATATATATATAAATAAATATTATATATATACATATATATATATATTATTTAGCATGCAAATACTGCATATATATAGTATGTGAAGAGTGTCTACACAATGGCGTGCAGAAGTTACATCAAAAAAGTTCACCTGGTCAAATTTCTATTGTCACAAACAGCTAAGAGCTATGAGACATTGCTAGATTGCAAGAATGCAAGTCAGCAGCGTGTGGTTATGATTTAAGTTCCTTGTGTGATTTTCCAAACAGCTCATTAAAAGACCTCCCATCCTGCCCAGAGGTATGAGAAGCCAAAAATACAAACTGACTTATAGTCGTCGCTATTTAAAGCCAGATTACGTTCTTATTTCCATCGTCTACAGTTTCAAAATAACAAAAAGAGCCCCTAAGCAGAAATTGGGGCACTCTGCATGGTCAGAGCATAGATACACCCCTCTGCCAACGATCACAGCTTGTAAACACATTTTGTAGCCAGTTACGAGTCTCTCTGTTCTTGTCTGGGGGATTTTCACCCATTTCTACCAGGCAAAAAGCCCCTGGCTCTGAGATTCTAGGTTCCAATATTACCCACAGCTCTTTTGGAGGTCTGTCCACAGATTTTTGATTATGCTTAGGCTGTGGGAGTATGAGCACCACAGGAAAACCTTCTGCTAGCGCCTCTTGAAACAGTCCATTGTGGATTCTAAAGTGTGCTTACAATCTTTCCTCTGTGGTGGAAGCTACCCTCTGTTGCTCTGCAGCTATGTTACAATGTGATGTCTGATACCAGAATCGGCTGATATTGTTATCAGACGTCTTCCTACCACTGAAATTTTCCAGCTGCCAGGTTGAATGACAAGCTCAAGGAATGATGGATTCCCCACTGAACTTAACTGATGGAGAGAAGTTGTAGTCATTATATCCTCCACCCTCTTCTTGCTCCGCACACACCTTTGCTCATTACATATAGGGCAGTCTATTAGAGCATCATTAGTCAACAGGACTTTTCTCAAGAGCGCCAGGCCTCTGTTTTGATGTTCCTGGGCAATTTTTCCTCCAAGTTTCTTCTACTTGGTTTGACTAGGTTGTACAGGGGTGGTGCACAGCATAACTGAGCATGAGTACAAAAGCATCAGGCCTCTTTTTGCATGTTCCTTTGCAATCCTCCAATACTGAGCTTTGTTCTGAGGAAGCAGGAACGTTTTTCCTCTACGTTTATTCAACTTGGTTTGACTAGGTTGTAGTTTTACAGGGATTGGTGCATAGCAGAACTGAGCACAAGCACCACGGCCACCGCTCCAGAGTCTGCTAAATCTTTCTGAAGGTCTTTTGCAGTCAAACAAGGGTCTTGATTCCAATATAGGCAGCAGTTCTTGAAAAAAAAAATGTTCTCGGCCTACAAGACCTTAACCTGACCTTCAAATGAATGACATTTAACTGTCATTTTTCATTTCAATAAAACCACAGGAAGCAGTTGACCAAAAAAACAAAACATTTTTTTTTAAATACCCTCCTACTCAGAGTGCTAGGCAACTGCACAGAGGGACAAATGCCAGCTTATTGTTGAGAAAAGTTTTAATGAGTGAAGTTACTTAAAAAGCTTTCAAATTTGCATAACTTGGCCTTTCCAAAATCTGACAGGGAACTGGCCAATGCCCTAACAAGCTAATTAGGGCTGAGACCTAGTTGGAAATTCAAGAGCTCAAATCTCTTGGGGTGTCAAAAGTTTTTTTTTTTTTCCAAAAGTGCTCCTCTGCTTTGGTTTTACTGCAAATTTGTACACACAATAGTAAATTTAACAACTTTCGCATATAGTAAGACGTTGAAAAGAATGTATCATTTTTAAATCCACTTCTTTTAGAAATCACTTCATCTTATACTCTCAACTATCCAGAGTAACACAGAGGACCCACATTTATTTTACAAGCCACCATATTTATTGTGTTACTCTCACTATGCAAGTGCGTGTCTTTCTGTGGATGTGTATGGTGTGTGTGTCTGTCTTTATGGATGTGTGTGTATGTGTGTGTGTGTGTGTCAAACATCCACAGAAACACACACACTATGCAAGTGTGTGTCTTTCTGTGGATGTGTAAGGTGTGTGTGCCTGTCTTTATGGATGTGTGTGTGTGCATGTGTGTGTGTGTGTGTGGGTGTGTGTGTGCCTATGTCTTTCTCGATGTGTGTGCCTGGGAGAGCAGCTCTGTGGATGTGCTGAGGGGGCAGAATCTCACGGCATAAGCTCGGTCAGCTGTTGTGTGTCTGTGCTCTCTCTGTCTCTCTCTGTCTCTCTGTCTCCTTCCCCCCTCCCTCTCTCACTGCTGTGGGTCTGTGGCCGATGTCAACAAGCCCCCAGGAGCACAACACATACCACACTTACCACCAAATGGGACAGGGCCAACTTTCACTGGTCACTTTCTCCAGTCTGAGCCCCTCTGTGTTTGGGTCTCACCTTGGCTCACCCTTCAGTCCCCTCTCTATACCTACACTGTGAAGTACTACACAGTCAAGCTTAAAGCAACACTAAGTAGTTTTCGTCTTTGGTCGCCCTACAGGTTGGAAGTGGAATTGTCACTCATAGAGAACTACAGAGAGACAGTCCGCTCCTCCAAACTTACTTAGTGTGGTTATAGCCCATGGAAGGCGGCAAAGCTAATTCAGAAGTGCTTTTTGCCCTGTTACAAGTTGATGAACCACTGAAACGATTTTGGAAACATTATTTTAAGGTTACAAAAACTACTTAGAATTGCTTTAACACACTGGTCAGGGAGGGCTAACGGCACACGAAAACCTTTGTTTTGACTAGCATCTGCTTTGCAAGTGTGAGCTATGGTTTATTACCATATTTAACCATTATCATTTTCTATTATTTGCTATTATTATTCTATTTATTATTGCTCCATTAGTGCGATTCAGTGGTCTTTGTTTTGTGCAGGATGACAACAAAATGATGTGGTACTTTGTTTTGTTTTTAACCAGTACAGTCTCATGGAATGTACAGGTCCTGGTGCCCTTGTATGCTTGCCTTGAAGAATGCATCCATCAATATCAAACACTCAATCCATCACTCTGCTTTTGATCAGCCCGCGTCTCTGGGCTAGTAAACCAACCTGCAGTGTACTGGGGTGAAGGTGTACAGCCTTATCAATATGTATGGAGTCTGTTAATAGAGTGTTTGACCTAAGCACTGCCATGACTTTGCGTCAGCAGATCGAGGATACACGATGGGCCATGCAAAGCCAACCTCCTGACCCACCACTGACTGCTGTACAGTGTTCACCCTCTTTGCTCTTGAATACAGCATTCTGCCACATTCCAATCTACTAATGCATAGGATTCCTTTCAAGTCAGCGCTCAGCTATATTGAGGATGGAGGTGGACTTGCTTAAGTCTGGGGATATCCCTGTCTGATTTTTTCCACATGCCCCCGAAAGCTACTGAATCCCCTGCCACAGATGAAATAAATTATTAAGCCAGTTAGCACTCGATGTACCCATACAGACGATGGAGGCTATACACTCTAGGAGTTTAAATTTTGAACGAATCATTGTAAGCCTTTCATAATGAAGTTGAGCAATGAAGAGTTTGGCTGCATGTGGAATACAGAGAGAGAGAGTTAGTGTTTTATAGGGTATTTCGAGGACAAGACGTGTCTAGCCTGATATAAGCACACCCTTTACGTCAGAGTCTGGCCATGTCCCCAGGGGGGCTGCTAACAACTCTGGTTTTTAAAAGTTTATGACAGCTTATGACAGAATAGAGTTTTGGGCTCCCCACCCATTAATATTCATTTCAAAAGTGTCCTCAGTGGGCTCCCTGTCAGCGCTGGGCCCTTCAGAGTCATCCTACCACCCCAGCCCCCTGGTGGCCCCACTGGGGATTGTTTCTCGTAAGAGCACTTGAAGGGCATACACTTTGGGGCTCATTGTGAAACAACTAGGCCAGCCTTTTATCAACTAGCAATGGCTATTATGAGATGGTTATACCTTCCACTTTGCCACCAACAGGGTTATCTGACAGATAAGGAGCTTAGACAAGACAGTGGGCAATGAAGTAACATATTTTTGTCTTATTTTTTCCACATGTGCTCCAACAACAATTCTCAGATGTCTGACAGGCTTGCCTCTACAGAATTGCTTCATCAAGCTGTACCTCCGCTTTCACTGCTGTAACTACATTTCAAACAAATGCTTAATTTCAGCATCTTCACATTTGGTCATGCCCTCACTGGTCTCAGACTGGTGGGACCCACCATTTTACAATGTGAAATAATCTTCCAGAGCAGTAATTTACTGAATAGCTGAGAATGATGGGCAATGAATCAGGGTAAGCAGAGTCACTATACTGAGAAATAAAAACAGAAACTACCCTTAGGGACTGTTTTTATTCATTAGCTACTGTTTTGGAAAGATCTACGTTTTCCCATGATAGTAAAAAAAATGAATTTGGGCCAGGGACAGGAAAGTGCTTTTAAAGGCTCATTTAAAACCTTGTGCTAGATATTGCTGAAATGTTAAAGCAGCGTGTGAATGCATTTGCAGGTGTGTCATTCTGTGTGGAGGACAGAACATCCATACAACGCGTTCCAAATTATTATGCAAATTATATTTTTTCTCAGATTTTTATAAATAGTCGATATAAATAACAGTCAAATGTGGTGTTCTAAATTATTACGCACAACAGAGTTTCAAAACATTTAAAAGTTGTAAGGAAGTGAAAATGGTAATTTGTTAAATTATAAGCATTAGAAGGTCATATTTACTGAAATCAAAAGCTATTTCAATCAAAACATCTTAACAGGTCAAATTACATTTTAACATAAGACCCCTTATAGGAGCTTCACAAATCTTGCATCCATTGAACTTTTGAGTTTTTGGACAATTTCTGCTTGAATTTCTTTACAGGATGTCAGAATAGCCTCCCAGAGCTGCTGTTTGGATGTGAACTACATCCCACCCTCACAGATCCTTTGCTTGAGGATGCTACAGAGGTTCTCAATAGGGTTGAGGCCAGGGGAGGATGGGGGCCACACCATGAATTTCTCTTCTTTTATGGCCATAACAACCAATGATGCTGTGATTCCTTGCAGCATGAGATGGTGCATTGTCATGCAAGAAGATGATTTTGTTACGGAAAGCACGGTTCTTCTTTTTATACCATGGAAAAAAGTGGTCAATGGGAAACTCCACATACTTTACATTTTCACACCTTCAGGGACCCTAGACTGACCAGCTCTCTCCCCATGATTCTGGCTCAAAACACGATTCCAAAACATGATTCAAAACCTCCTTGCTGACGTCACAGCCTTGTTGGGACAAGGTGGCCGTCCACCAAACATCCACCACTTCATCCATCTGGACCATCCAGGGTTGCATGGCACTCATCAGTGAACAACACTGTTTGAAAATTAGTGTTCATGTGTTTCTGGACCCACTGGAGCCGTTTCTGCTTGTGAGCATTGGTTAAGGGTGGCTGAGTAGAAAGTTTATGCGTAACTGCAAGCCTCTGGAGGATCCTACACACTTGATGTTCTCGTGACTCCAGAGGCACCAGCAGCTTCAAATACTGGTTTGCTGCTTTGTAATGGCCTTTTAGCAGCTGCTCTCTTAATCCGATGTATTTGTCTGGCAGAAACCTTCCTTACTGTGCCTTTATCTGCACAAACCCACGTGTACTCTGAATCAGCTACAGATCTCTTAAAGATGTACTTGCATCGTGTTTTCATTAATTTTGCGGTGGTCTCTAGTATTAATGAATGCCCTGTGAGCCGGTTTTGGTGAAAAAAATGCTTTAGTGTTTCTGTTTCATGCTGTTCTAGTTTGGTGGAGGAGATGGAGCTGGGAGATTGACAGGTTCTCAGCTATGCTAGTCATAGGCTACAATAATTCGAAGCCCATTCTGTCATAGGTCCATTCTGGCCTTTTTCTTATTCACTCTTTTTTCCGCCTATTTCTTTCACTGACTAATGGAGGCAATCGGGTTAGAAGAACATTTTCACGTGCAGCATACATATGCAACTCGGGGTGACCTGTCATATTTCAAAAGAGCAAGTACTAAACGGTTTCTTGTGGAAGTACTCCTTTAATAGTACGATGATCACTCTTATATTTTAATAATATCTAAGGTTTTCATACCTTGTCCAAGGCATTCAACTACTTCACGCTTTTCGGCAGCAGAGAGATCCTTTTTCTTTCCCACATTGCTTGAATAGGTGGTCTACCTTATAATGTGGAACGTCCTACTTAAGTAGTTTTTCCTTTATTTGGACTCACCTGGCACACTAATTGTCACAGGTGTGTCTGAGATTGATTGACTCACCTGGCACACTAATTGTCACAGGTGTCTGAGATTTATTTCAGTGATCCAAAGCGCCCTGAGACACAATACCATGTATGGGTTTAAATGAAAAACAAAACAATGTTACCTTTGTAACACCTAAACACAATTTGCATAATAATTTGGAACGCAGTGTACAGTGGGTTCCATTCTGATTTCTTCTCTGACTCCACAGTGAACTTCCACTTCCACACACACAGCACAGGTGCCTGGATGATTTTCTCGGGAAAATAAAGAGCGACATCATCGCACAGACGCCTACGAAGCAGCGGCAGCTCGCTCCGAGGAGATGACACTTAGCTGTCTGAGCAATTTGCACTCGAGCACTCGAGCACTCAAACATTTTAATTACTCCACTTACTGCTTGCCTGCAATCATCGGGCCTCGTAAGCAATTCTAATAATCTCTTCCCTACTGCTGCTGCTCCTTCAACTCCTCTGTAACCCCGAGTCGAAATGACTTTCAAGGCGCTGTTAATATTTCAGATTTTTTTGGTCTGTTTAGCAATAGGAACCTGGATGGGCAGAAGTCTTTCCTGTGGGCTACACACTGATATCTGTGTCAACCGCGTAACCTGTGTTAGTCTTAGTTGGCTTAGTGCTCGGGGCAATTGCCGCAGCTGTACTTTTCCAGATATGAATACATCATAAAAATGTTATTAATGATCTTGGTCACAAAAAGCATAAAGCTTCTACAGTGTTTGCAGAGTTTGCTGCAGATGGACCAAATGGCTTTGTCGCTGCATGGCAGAATTTCAAAGAGATTGAATGATCTGAAGGATTATATGTATTATTAATAAATGTGTCATAATAAACTTGAAAGGTTCTGCATAGTGCCTATTTTTGAGTGCTGATCACTAGCCCAAGAGCACTCATGTGGAGCTTGTTTGTCTTAATGCACAGACCTCCCATGAAGCTCGAGCTCTCTGCTTCAGCCCTGATTCACACTGACTTGAGCATGTACAGCACATATCTGTGTACAATATGTTTGTATAGTGACAGAATACGCTCAGCACGCGCTGTATATGCAGAGTGTTTGGTGTGAATCAGCCCTCACAGTAACGCCTTCCTCTTGGGATGCGAGAGCATTGGCGCAGCCCCCTATCTGAAGCTGTTTAATGGAGCCCTATAGGTGTTTTCTTAACATCCCTAGCGTGACAGCCACCTAGATGAGGCCTGCGTGATCAAGCTCCTCCGGCCCCTGTTGTGCTGCCGTGATCCCGCTGCTCTCGCGCTTCCAGCCCCAAGGGGGCATTCCGCATGTCGGGCGTGCGTCAGACCAGGGTGTATCGTCTCCACTCACATCAGAGCGCGAGTACACACAGCAACCATCCAGAAATAGGATCTGGTTTTCCAATCTGCGCTGATGCACTTAATGTGCCTGCCTTTTGCATCCATACCCATTCCACAACAATAATGTGTTACAGTGTTTTAGAGTGGATGAAGCGTGACAGGAACAGATCCGATCATTCAATAATATGTTCTTCAGGGGTTCATCTTCACTGGGTTACGATGTTTTTTTTTTTTTTGTTTTTTTTTTTTGTGTGAGAGACAGGCTGAGAGAGATGGTCATGTGGATGCTTGCCAGTGCATCGCACAGCCACAACCACAGTCATCCGATCAACAAATAAACTGCATGTCAGTCCGCGGCAGGGGCCAGTTCAAGACCGTTAACTGTCGGCCTTCCCCTTATCTACCCTCATCTCTGTCAACACTCTAAAGCTCTGTAAACACCCCCTGCGAGAGACGAAGGCCAGACAACTTCAGACTTCAGACGACGCAAGATTTTAACAAGAAAAGTAAATCTATCACTTCCCAGGCCCCTGGGGGGGGGGGTTGGCGGGGCGTCTTTGAGGCTGAAGAAGAGAGGCAGCATTCTTCAAACCCTCCTCCTCCTCCTCCTCCTACTCCTACTCGTCCCTCTCCTCTTTGACGCGCTGAGAGAGAGAGACGGCTCTCACTTCAGAAGGAGGCGCGCAGTCACGCGAAGCCGTAGGCTACATCGGCGCATAGCTGACAGCGGAAGACGACAGCCTTTGATGCGAATGCTGTGTGACACTCAGAATGATGTATGTCGCCCAGACAGCGTGAGCGCTCTGGGCGGGCCCAGGCACAGGAGCATTCAGCCGAAGCCACACATTCCCACTGCAATCATCAATCGGGATCCCAAGATGCGTTGCAGACCATTACGACAGGCTTTGATCACCAAGATGATGCCAATAACTTGACAACTCCTGCTTGACTGGCGAAACTGATAAAGTAAATAGAGTTTCAGCTTCAACAGGCTTGGCTAAAGAGAGTGTCGCAGCAATGTAAGCACAAAGTTGCTTCAGCTTTTTCATTCAATTTCTTTGTATGCGTATGTACGTCAAGCCATAATTGCAATTTTTCTCCCCTTCTCACACTTAACAGAGTAAATGGATTGGTCTCATCTCCTCTGGAGCCTTCAGCGCCCAGACCGCAGTTTTATTTTCTGCCTCGGACCAGCGGTCTGTAATTAGCCAGCGATTGGGAGCACCCGCCGAGCAAGAGAGCCGCATTTGCGGTCGAGGCAATAGGCTGCTGAATGATACCCTTGGTGGAGTAAATTGCCGAAATTGCTCTTGCTGAGATCCGGTGTGATCTGAGGGTCACCACACAGTGATTCATTTGGAGTGGCTTTTTTTTTTTTTTTTTTTTTGTGAGGATACCTAACCTGTTATCTGGGTGAACAAGACCTTTGCTCTGTCTGAACATTATGTGTGTGTACCACACCACCAGCATGGAAATGCCAGCCCTGATTTTTTTGCACATTTGTACATCTTTTTGTCAGAACCGCAGAAGCTAAGCTCAAGAACCTGACACACAGCTTTGGGAAAATACCTTCAAAAATGCTAGCTGATTGGTGTGTGTCATGTGTCAATATGGAATTCCATCCAGCATCATCATATGTGTGTTTGCCCAGGTGTCATGTTAGAACAGAGCAGAGTTACAGTATAAGTCTGTCAATGGTCTTTGGTGGAGGAAAAAAAGGTGAGCAATTACTACCCCCTAGTGGTCAAACCTATTAATGCCCCAAACATTGACCTCACCACAGGTGTAGATGATGCTGAGATAGCTATGGTAACCCGGGAAACAAGCTTCTCCAAATTCATGGCTTGAGACCAGGAAGGAACAACTCCCTCTGCCTTGGCAATGAGAGCTAACAGCCTGGAAAGTGGACTCTGACTGGCAATCTGGCAAGACAAAAGACATAAAAATTTAATTAAATGCATTTCTCCATATCAATGTACTGGTGAATTAAATGCAACAACAAAACATACACTAGGCAAGAGTAATCATTTATAGCCATAAACTGAACATAGGTATGAGCTGATCACTTTCACTGACAGGAAAATATTCTAATTTGAGCTTTGAGAATGTTACTCTGCGTATTTTCTTTTCATGTTTCACATTTCATGTTTTTTTATTTAAGCTTTTTGTTCCAGAAAAGAGCTAGGTGTGATTTTCCATTGTGAATCCCCCAGGATTTACACATACCTTGACAATGTGCCATTTAATTTTAAAAAAAAGAGAGCCTGGCATCTCTCAGTCATCTACTTCTCATAAGGTCACAGATCCACCCGTCTCTGAGGGAGCTTAGTTAGCCTCAGTGCTTGGCACCAGTTACTCATGCCTGAACAAAATCTAGAGACAGAGACCTTAGCTGGCACACCTCTACACCTGGCACCACACTCCGTTACACAACCCATCACAAACAGGGTTCACCAGGTTCATGTGCCTGCGTTTCTCTTGTTTTTTTTTTTTCACACAAGGGTGCAATTTATCATAAGTGAGTCAGGAAGTTCTGGCTGCCATTACCTTCCCTTTCAAGCGTTTGAATTTCCAATTTGTTTTCAAACATTTGGCCGATACATCAGAGGAGCTACGCAGAAAGGCCTTAATGCTCGGGTCTGACCTTCAGTCTGACCTCCGTCACAGCTGGGGGTGGGCTGGAGGTTAGAGAGGGGTGGGAGGTCAGAGGTTAGTAAGGGTTCTTACCTCCAGCGAGTGCCAGGTGGGTGGGCGGTGGTTGCGAAGATGATGATGATGGTGGTGGCGGCGGGCAGCGGTGTGTGCCCTGTGGCGACCTCTCAAACATTGCGGAGGAGACGGCGATCAGCGTGCCGCGTCGGCAGCTCAGCTTCATTCTCTCACCCTCACACACCACTCTGCTGCGGTAGTCATCTGTGTACCACACACACACATACAAACACACACACATACACACACACACACATACACACAGTTGCTTCTGATGATTTCAAAATAATTATATGTATGCTTCTCATCAACAATGTAATGCAACCTAAGACATGAACATACATGCACACTCGCACACACACTCGCGCGCACACACACTCGCGCGCACGCGCGCGCACACACACACACACACACACACACACACACACACACACACACACACACACACACACACACACACACACACACACGCACGCACGCACACGCACATACATACACACACATTAAGGTTCTTCAAAGAGTGCATGATGGAGGAGGGTGGGTGGACAAGCAGGCAGAGGTGGACAAGCCAGTCAGAGCTGACCCCACAAGCGCATACACACACACACACACACACACACACACACACCACAGAACACGGGTGGACTAGCGGGCAGATGTGTGTGTCTAGTCAGAGCTGGCCCTTAATGGTACACAGGCATACGCTTAGAGACACATACACATACACATACACACACATACACACACACACACACACACACACACATACACACACACAAAGCAAGGGTGGACTAGCAGGCAGAGGTGGGTGAGCTGACCCCGCATGGCAGGACTGGGGCAGGAATGCAGGGCAGGGAGAGGTAATCCTGGGGCAGGAAGAGCAGGCATCTGTGACCCATTTCTGCTGATCTGCCTTTACGTAAACACTCAACACGGGAGCATTAGCAGAAGGTGCAATAACACACACACATACGCACGCGCACACACACATACGCACGCACACACACACACACACAGAAACTAGCAGATGAACATGTGTGAATACACACAGGAACAAATGCACACACACACAAATGCATCCGCCCCCCTTAAACAAACACATAGGCACACACACACCAGGTTCAACACAATAGATGTAGTTGAAAGGGGATATCTTACAAAGGTTGATAATGAAATTTAAAAAAAAAATCAAAAAAAGATTTTATAAGTAGCACCTTCAGATTTACACCAAATAAAAACAGACCATGTAGCACTGTGATTAAATAGATGCAAAACACATGATGCCTCGAGAGAAATTGGCGTTAGCCTACTGCATTACCCGATGAAGTAAGTGCTAGTTGTTATACAGAAACAAACAAACAAACAAACATGGCTTGGGAAAGCATATATCCGAAAAGCCACAGACATTCCCTTCTCTCACTATGAGACATAGGCCCCTCAAAAATGTCGGACACTCTTTGAATCCTAACACAAGAGTTAGAGATGGGTGTCCTTGAATAAAATGTCTTCATTTGCACAAGAAAGCACTGGAGCAACCACAAAAACGAAAAAAGGTGAGTATGTGTGTGTGAGTGAGAGAGAGAGAGAGAGAGAGAGAGAGAGAGGGAGAGAGAGAGAGAGATAGAGAGAGAGAGAGTGAGAGAGAGATAGTGGTGGTCTTACTTGGTCTGCATTTGTACCACACAATGAGGTATTTGCTGCGACTGGGACAAGGGTCAGACCCAAAGACATGACTGCTGACTGGCAGATGACAGCTCCTCCTGTCCTGGCATTCATCCAGAACTTTCTGTGGGACAGACAGAGAAGGAGGGAAGGAGAGAGGGTGAGGGAGGGAGTGACAGAGAGAGAGAGTGATGAAAAGAGACAGAGAGAGAGGGGGTACAGAGAGTGTAGAGTGCAGAGAGTAGAGAAAAAAATATATATACAGAGAGAGAGAGAGAGAGAGAGAGAGGGAGGGAGAGAGAGAGAGGGAGAGAGAGAGAGAGAGAGAGAGAGAGAGAGAGAGAGAGAGAGAGAGAGAGAGAGAGAGAGAGAGAGAGAGAGAGAAAGAAATAGAGGGGATGTGGGGTGGTGGGTGTGAGGGTGTGAGGAAGAATAATGACAAGAAAGATGAAGTGGGAGACAAGCAAATGGGAGTACTAATGCGGCTATAATTCTCCATCAACACTGCTCTCTTCACTCCGCTCCCATCATTTAATCAACCATCAGAGCTATCATGATTTATTTAAATATGGAAATGAAATTGAATCAACACTGTCTGCCCATAATAACATACAGTCCCCGGCCACCCACGTCCCTCTCCCATCTACTTGCCATTCAAACGAAATGCAGAAAACAGCCCCCAGGAATGCTGCTGGTCTGAATGGGCAAAAGACAGCATTTAAATCTGCTCCCTCTCAAGTCATTCTAATGAGTGCAGGGCTACAGGCTGGAGCTAGTCGACCTCACATACCAACAGCACTCATGCATTTCACATTTCGGAAATTTGCATTTTTCGCATTTTATCTTCATAATTAACCGTAATAAGCCACTGTGGTTTCAATTTGTGCGTCTCAGCCCACGCAACACATGCTGTGCTATTTGTAAAATGTCCTGAACATTGTAATATCAAATTATTGGTTTATGTGAAAAAAGGTTTCACTTTAAGATGTTTTAGAATATTGTGTGTTGTTTGACATTTGGCATCTGTGCATATTCGACATTTAATAAAAGCTATGTTGTGCTAATACGCAGAGGTTGGTAACCCCGATTTCAGAGTGTAAAAGTCCTCCAGTGGTGTGCACAGTTTAAACACCTTTCTTTCTTTCTTTCAGGTTTTACCTGAGTAGAAAACAAAGATTATTTCACTAATTAGCCCATCTAGTACTTGGCTGGTGAGCTGTGGTAATTACAATGACATGTTTTTAAAGGTAGTTGGCAGAAATGTGTGCCATGACCTTTCACTCTGGGATCAGATCACCCACCTCTGCCAATGTGAGATCCAAAAAGCCATATTTTCAGATTGGGCAGAAGACTGAGCTCTATTTTCACTGTAATGTTTTATTATCAATCAAACCACATCCTTTACAAAAATAATACACATATTAGGTAGGCCTGATGTAAAAACATCACTCACACATTTTGGCAGGCATGTCGGCCCTACAAAGGCAAAGTGCAGTAACTATGCGAACATTCAAACTGATTAATATGCCTTTAATGTTGTCATACTGCCCAATTAAACATGTTGTAGGTATAATAGTGGTGATGTTTTAAGTATTTTGTTATTAGGAAGAACCAAGAGATTTAGTCACAAGACAAAGGAGATGTTAGGCCTATAAAGTCCAGTAATTTCCAGTCTAAACTCAGTTTTGGCAAAATACATACATAGTTACTGCCTTTTGGCTTTGTAGAGCAGGTGTGCCTACCCAAAATGCATTGGCACAACGTCACTGACTGGACATGAATGCTGAAGCATTACCTGCAGGGCCGTCTGCACGGCGCAGTGGGCGTGCTCTCTGACGTTGACCGGGTGAGAGCGGAGGGAGTGGTTGCTATGGTTACACTGGAGCGGGATGGAGGCGCGGCGGCCGTAGAAGGCGGACTGGACACTGATGGCGGAGCGTGGCGGGCAGCGCACGGAGAGAAGCTCCCCGTCACAGGCCAGCTCCGTGTAGTTCCTCTGTGCGTTGGACAGGTAGCCTAAAGGGCATTAGAGATCAGGGGGCAAAGGTCAATGATTTTGATGGAATCATGCGATCAGGGGCAATACCATGTTGGGATAGTTGATTGTTACATTAATGATCTGTTACGTTAACTGTTACATTAACCCTAAGATTTTGAAAACAGACTAAAAGGAGACAAATGTTAGTAGAGTAGAGTAACTTTATTAATCCCAAAGGATGTAGAAGCACTAGAGACATAACTTAAAACAAGTGAGCCATGTTTGAACACTTGCCACTGTGTACTTGGCCTAAGGGCTCATTTCCTCTGTGTATACAGCACATAGACAGCAAGGACCTGTTTTCTGTCTGTATTCATTTAAAATGCACGTTGACAGATTAGACCATTTCCACCGCACGCGTGATCTGAATGTATTCTGTCACACATACACACATACTGTACACAGTTACGTGCTGTACACGCTCAAGTCGGTGGAAATGAAGCTTAAGTGTGCCTCATACCACAGCAACAATTGCAACTAAAAAAAACACCCAGAATGTGCAGACCTCCGCCAGGGCAGCTCAGATCACCACCAAAATCTGATCACTTTTAAGTTAGCCCATTTTTGACCTACCCTGATTTTCATTGAATTTCATCAAAAATCCATCCATAACTTTTTGAGTAACAAACAAAGTGTTTATTTCAGTCATATACATATAAATATGTTTGCTATAGAAATCACTTCCTTGTGTAACTAAACCCATGGAACACTGGTACATTCATGCAGCCAAAGAGCGCCACAGACAACATATTCTGCAGGACCTATAGCGAATGAGGTAAAAAGACATTCGGCCATAGGGCTGTACAGGTGATGCTCTCGTGCTTTACAGTGACTGCTCTCTATCTATACATAATGACACAGTACAGTCATATGGCCGTCCTCACAACTGCCTTTCAGTGAAGATGTCATAAGACGCGCATCAGCTGCTGTGCCTCTGAGGGCTCCCTTAATCTCCACTCTGTCCAGTCCCATGATATAGATTCAATAACTCTTTTGCAGAGAGCTACCAGCAGAACACATGCATTACTAAAAAGAAGCAAGACAATGTCACCATTAATAGTGGTTGTATATCAGAGTTCTCTGATGAGAATACATGAACTACCCGAGTTCTCATGTTAGTTTTTTTTAAAAGGAATTCTGTTAAGACACATTGTGGAGAACTTTGTTGGGACTCTGATATGACGAAGTCAATGTTTCCAGGCCTTGGACACACACTTTCAATTGCTTTAAACTAAAGCTTTAATTGCTGCCTACTAGCATGACAGAACACTCTATTGCCAGAGCATTCCTTGAATACAACAGAGCAGTAAAGTCACCACCACAGTGAACCAAGAAAGACTATATAAATACTTTCCTGCATTACAAATACTGTTGAGCCTCACCATTTTTCGTCTGTCAATCTCTCTCTCGCTCTCTCATTTATTATTTACAAAAAATATTACTAACCCACTTATAGGAAGTCTTACAGTTATCCACAAGCAATATGGGAAACTGAGAAAACCATTAAAGATCTTTAGGTTTTACACACAAGAACCAGGGGTGGAAATTAACTTTGCAAAGTGTGAACCTTTACCAGCCACAGACAATCAAATGGTACAATTTACCAGCCATTCGACAGTAAATTATTATTTAGTGTCCGAAGTCTACCAGCCACTTTCATATTTTACCAGCACTTGGCTGGTGGCTGGTGCAAATTTTCATCCCTGACAGGAACTAAATAGCAGGGCTCACACTGAGTTTATGCTGATGCTAATGATAGTAAATTAAACATTTACTAAATGTCATTTCCTGTGTAATGTTGCAGCATCTTAATGTTTTATGTGTGCAGAGCTTAATGAATACTTTAATGCATAATGTGTCTATACTGCTTGATGGATGCATGCTACAAATTAGCCTGTGTTATTTCTGCACTATCCATGTATGTCCACAGCGTATTTATGGTGGGTGGGTGACACTGTGTTTGAATCGCTGAGCAAACGCATATAAAAAAAAGTCACAAAAAAGGGCAGCAGTGAGGTATTGATTAGCCGATCTATGCCTGATGGATCTAAAGCAGTGCAGACCAGACTGGACGTGATCAGACTGTTCTGAGCCGTGCCAAGCCAAGCCAAGCTAAATGCATTGCTGTGAAACTTCAAAGGTAAACTCCTGATGAATAGGCACGCTTGCAGGATATCCCCACTTCAGACCAGCCACCTCTGGGGCTGCAGGCGCGTCTGTCCGAGACGCCTGGCCTTCGTTCGCTGAGGAGGGGGTGCGGAGGGCTCTGTCAACAGCTCCGTCTGAGCTCTGAAGCCGGCCGCGCTCCAGCTACCCCACAGGCCGGGCCGTCTATCACTTTAACGGCCAAGTTTACTGCCTGCATAATATCACCTGGGGGACAGCCAGACTGCCCACTCTAAAGCAGCCAGTGGGAGACACATGGCTCTGTTTGTGTGTGTCTGTGGGTAAGAGGGGGAAAGAGAAGGAGCAGGAGAGAGGGAGAGGCAGAGAGACAGGATGAAAGAGTGGAAGAGAACAGGAGAAAGAAAGAAAGCAAGAGTACAACTGATGTGTGAACCACTTCCCAGAACTTCCCTGCAAGATTAACAGCTCAAGTTCACCTTTTACCAACTCAGATAACTTGTCTTTAAAAAAGAAAAACAAAATGAACAGCTCCTTGTACAGTACATTTCTCCTTCCATTTTACAGAATAAGAACAGTCAAAAAACATTATTCTTCTAAGTGACGCAACAAGTCATTTAATGGGCAGTAGAAGGCCATGTCTTGTGAAAACAATGTTAAAGTGCACCAGTGACCCACACTACACCTAATGAGTTACATTACGTCTGTCAATTCAGCGGGTGCTCGGACACAGGCCCCACAACCAAAACGCTCTAGAAGGTTCTAGAAATTCAGACATCTTTCTAATATACCTCTGCAAAACGCCAAATGGAATATCTGACCTTTAGACCGATGGAAAAAGATTAATTGTGGTGCAAACAATGCCAGGCGGGGATGGTCTAGGGGGTTCAGTGAAGGAGTGCAGGCATTCCCCCTCCCCGGCTAGAAAAGTCAGGCAGCCGCATCCCGCTGAGCTTTGCCATCATTTTCTCACGCCACAGCAACCCAACACTAGCCATTCTCCACACACACACACACACACACACACACACACACACACACACACACACACACACACACACACACACACAGCCCGGTCTTAACAACTCCCTGCTGTCTGGCTGTCTCACCATCACAAAACTCACAGTTGTTTTTTTTTTCTCTCCTTCTTTCTTTCTTTTTTGGTCTTTTTTATTGTGAGGGCAGGGTGCACTTTGATAACATTTCATGCCCATGTTTAATCCGGAGCGCTTACTTGCAAAAGAGGTTACGAGCGTGGCTGGCGACACACGCGGTTTGTAGGGACGGCGTGGCGGCATAGCACGGTGCTGCACAGTGCTGCCCGCGGTGGTGAGAGCCCAGATCTAACGGTACAGCGGTGCCATTGTTCCCGCTCTGGACTTTTTCTGGAGTCACAAGAATTTCTCTAAGCTGTGATTTGAGCAGCACAATGACATTCCCCAGTCAGTCCGATGGGACGAGACTAGAAGAGAAAAATAAATAAATAAATAAATAAATAAATAAATAAAACAAAATGTCTCACTAGCTGTTGCCTAGTGACAAAGGACATCCTACTGGTAGCCTGATCATGCATGACTCTAAAAACAACACATCAGGTTGATTCACTGACAACAATGTACTCACATGTCAACAATTTCACACACCATGAGAACAGTGCGCTGATACAGAAAAGCCAAGATGAGATGCTGCTTATTCAATGGAAACAATGAGGTCACATCGCAGTATTTGGCACATAATGAAACACACACATACCAGGCAATTTGAACTGAGGTTGAGTCTTGAATGTAATTAAATTCTTGGATTTCAGCAATAGTTTTAACTGAGGTAGCAAACAAGGTACAGAACTACAATTTGAATTTTTGCACAGCCCTGACACACACACACACACACACACACACACACACACACACACACACACACACTACAAAGCCATGACCTGGGAGTTGCGCCATATGCTTTATGACACGGCAGTGGCAAACTGACCAAAAGGTGAGAGCTGTACAACCCCCCCCCCTCCACCCACATCACAGACATCAGCACTGTTTACATTTTACAGTTTGTCCATCCGTGTTCTTCTCTGCCCTTGTCTGGTCTAGAGGTTATGCCTCACACTGACCCAACACATGGGCATGACCGCTAGCACAGCGCTGCAGGGCTCTTCTGAGTTCACATGTCTGCTTCACTAGGCTCCATGTCCAGTTATGTGTCTCTCGATGCACAGACACGACCCAAGACGTTTTAGATAAGGAATAGCACATGGAAAAAACTAAACAAATACACATAAAATAAACACATTTAAACTGAAAATAAAAATACAAATTTACTCCATTCTTGCTATATGATGCAGCTTGTACTGTTTGAATGCAGATGCACATGATACTACAATTAAGCAGTGAGTACAAGCATATACAATTGTACCTCCACCAAAAATCAAAGGGGATGTTAAGGTCGACTGCATAGAACAGTGTTACAGAGATTGTGGAAATCAAATCATTTTGAAAAACCTCATAGATTTTGAGATTTCACTTCCTATTATGTAAGTTTAACAGTAAAATGTTCTGTGACTTGTTTGACTTATTTTACAAAAAATAGTCTGCCAATCTGTAGGCTTGTTGCTGATCAATTTTAGGTGCCTACTTTTCAGTTCTTTAGAGGGTAGAATTGTTTTTGAATTGTGCTTTTCCAAAGACACAGAACATAAAAACCGAGAACAAAATGACAGCAATTTTTCATCCACAGCTTTGAATGTGACCCAGAAAAAAACATGCGAAAAAAAACAAACATGAAATCATAAAATGAATAAACCCGACCCAACAGTGATTAACTACATAAATAAAAGAAGGAAATCATGAATAAATGAATTAAAGCCTTACATCAGAAATGAACCAGAGAGGTGGAGAAGATGAAGAGCACCACTCTCGGGTTTCATCTCAAGAAGAGCCTTCATGTCAGGCTCCTATTTCCCCCAGAAAGCTTTTTGGGGAGGCTTTTGTCGTTTTAGAGGCCGAAACCCTAAACCGGAGTCATCCTTCTTGGGAGAGGATGGAATGGTTCTGATTCTAAAGAAGGGGGCAGGTGATGAGCTGACCTTTGGCACCGGATCAGGTCTGCAAGACAGATTCCCAGGTCTGCCTGCCAGAATCACAAGGGTGAACAAAGAAAAAAAGGATAGGAGGAAAAGCACTACTCCATCCGCCCCTTTTGTGCTCCAATAAGACTCATACCAACAACAACCGAGGACTGGCACCAGGACTAAAACAATTCAAAACAGTAAAAAAGCACAGTTTGGGATCATTTCGACTAAGACGTCTTGATTATTGATACAAAACAAATATATCCAGAAAGTAGAGATTGAGAGAGAGAGAGAGAGAGAGAGAGAGAGAGAGAGAGAGAGAGAGAGAGAGAGAGAGAGAGAGAGAGAGAGAGAGAGAGAGAGAGCGTGCAGTGGTTCTGCAGTGGCGAAATTACATTACGCGCAAACAGGGTAATTTGAACGTACACACGCCAATCTTAAAAGGCCGACCTGAGCTTTTTACAGTCTTCTCATTGAGCTCCAACGGAATGCCAAGAGACGGAGGGCAAATCTGCCAACTCTACTTTTCAGTTGCACGAGCACTGTTGACAACTTTGAGAAAGGTATTAGGAAAGCGAAACCACACCAGGGGACAGTTCCAAAATATTAAATCATCGGGTGCGCATGCTTGGATAGGCCTACCCATACAGGTTTCGACTCATGTTATTAAATGTTAAAGAAGCCGCCGTGGTCTTTCAAAGTCGCTGTCTGTTTGTCAGGGTATCAGTGTGCAAAATTCCAATGAGGATCACCGGTACCTCAGGTTACAGGTAACACCGGTGCCCGCGTTCTGCAGGTAAGCACGCACTAAATAACAGCTGTCCAGAGTGCTCTAGGATAAGTCTTTGTTTTATTTTAACAATTTCTTACACGCACATCTCGTTTTCTCTTACCCCTATGGTGTACCTATAGGCTACAATAACACATTTAATAACCATATTCACTTTGGGTGCATCTAAAAAAAAAATCACATCTCAATTCACATTTCTTGTTTTTACAATAACTTTCATACTTTTGGATAACAGGAAGCTATTAGACATACTTAAAGTCTTCACCAACTCTTCTGCGACCAATAAGCAGTTTCTATTGCATTTATCAACAGTTGACTTGTGGTGGGTGGGTGCAGTAGCTGCAACACGTGAGATTTTGTTGTCGTGCAACATTGCTCGGTCCTTTAAAACGACTGTAGTTTAAGCCAACAGAGCATCAGTCATAAATCTCCGCAGTCAAAGTCAAAACACGTTATTGCGGCAGTTCTTGTTTATGATGATGCTACATTACCTGAGTGCTCGAAACTTTGATAGCCGCCGATTGAGGTGATGTAGAGGATTTCCAAAAGACATGCATAGTTGGCCATCGACGACACGGCCACAATGCGAGAAGGCATCATCTCAGTCGTTGAGACGTTAACTTTTAAACGTCTGTTTCAAGTGGTTGTGGTTGAGTTGAAAGAAGAGCTCGTCCATCACTCAGTGCGCTTCAGCTTCATGAAGGAACGCAGTACGAGAAGGCTCATTCTGCACGGTCTAACGAGTCGCACCATGGTCCTAAAGCTACTCAGATGTGATGCAAGCCTACCCTACCGCCTCTTTTCTGCTTCAACAGGTGCCATCTTATTGCAACTGAGTGCGTTTACATATAGCGTCATTGTGGTGCAATAAAATTCCTTATTTTTTAATCCATGTGGATCAGATGAGATTTAAATTAAATAATGACAAGTGACACGTCAAAAGGGACAATTTATAAAAATAATAATATTTATTTAAATCTTTTTTTGTTCTGTAACCAAGTACAAAAGTAGAAAATCGGCCATTCACCCTTTAAAACAACTGATTCATTAGATCTGTATGGTGGTATTTTTCCGCTATTGTTGTGAGATCATCCCATGCTTTGATATCTGCCATGATGGAAAACAGTGTTCTCAAAATGTCCCTGAAAAAAAAAAAAGATTTGTTTTAGAGGAATAACATGCCAAAATGCAAAATAATCAAATGCACACCATGAGGGTGAACAGTATATTTGTAGAATTCAGTATATACTCAAAGTGAAATAAATATATAGATAGATAAATAAAATGAACATTATGGGACAAATTGTAATGCATCAGTAATGATTTTTTAGTAATGTAGTAGTTACGTTGTGATGCAGTAAAGATTTTTTGTTCGTAAAGTTTTAGCGAGAGGTGTAGTTCCTTGTAGAGTAATGTTTTTTTTAAAAAGCTATAGTTTAATGCTAACCAATACCTAAGTAAAAGTATCTACTACAACTGATCACTGAGTGGCTGATGTTACCTCATGCTATCAGGATTAGAGCTGTCTTTGCAAACTGCATGTCCAGTCTGCAGGAGATGGCTGCAGAAGTTCTTCAGCTGAGGTAGAGACGTTCTGGTGTCCAACTCCCCGAACCAGGACTTGGGGAAGCATGCTGCCACCTGGTGGTTCAGGTTGGGTTTTGGATTAAATAATGACTTAAAAGCTGAAGTGTGTGTGTGTGTCTGTTTTTTTTTAGATATGTTGGACATTCAGTCAACAGACAGACAGACAGACAGGCAGGCAGGCAGGCAGGCAGGCAGGCAGACAGGCAGACAGGCAGACGCCCACACCTTTTTGCTTTTGCTCACTGAGAGGTGGTTGTTGGACTCGTTGAGCAGAGTCATCATGAGGTAGCGATTTAACAGCTTGTCCAGCATCAGCTCTTTCAAGGTGTGCTCAGGGAGCAGGCCATCCCACAGGGAGAGGTTTCCCAGAAGCTGGAACAGAATGTGCCCATTTCAAATGAAGTAGGACATGAAGGAGAATACGCTAATAATCTGAATCAGCATTGTGAGTTTCGGGGGACAATGGTGTGGTTGTTACCTTCACGGCTGACCAAAGCTGTTGAGCATGGAATTTGCACTGTGGTGAAGACTGGTCGTCCAAGTACCTTTTAAAAATCATAAAACAACAATAAAGACAGAAATCAGAACAGGTTACATATCACAGCCAGTAATTAAAAAAACAAGAGAGGAGAAATCAAATAAAAATAAATGAATAAAAATGTCAGTGATTTTAGTACATGTGAATATGTTTAAAATGCTCACTTCTTTGGAAAGAGAGGGATGAAGACATCCTCATCAACAGTACTTCTCAGACGTGAGGTGACTGATGCCAAGAAGGCCTGTCGGAGAAGAGGTAGCAACGCTTCACACACTTGCACTGCATTTTATACAAACCAAGTGAGTCTTCTGACAATCACAGCAGCATTTTGTGCAGCTTGACTAGTTGCAATACCGATTCATTCTCTGACTTTCAACATTAAAATCAGAATCAAGTTGTAAATCGAGCTCAAGCTGAGCTTTATAAAGGTTTTGAGACATATTTACACATTAGGTTGCTATATATACAAAATTGGCAAAATGATGATCTCATTTCTAGAAACGACTCCTTGTGTATCACTAAAACTAACTACATTGATTACACGTCTACATCAGAAATAGAGGTTTAACTCCTTAACCATCATCCACTGCCTACTCGTCTTTAACACCTCAAATAGACTACATTACATTACATTATTACATTACACTTAGGCTAATGGTGTTCCTGTTTTGCCTTGAGAGGTTAGAGGTGCTTTTTCTTTCCTTTTATTGTTGTACTGTAGCTAGTGGATTAGTCTGGTGTATTCATCATTACATTACACTTAGCAGACGCTTTTATCCAAACTTACAAAAGGAGGACATAATAAGCTAACAGATGTGTAGAGAAACACAGAGTAAATAGTCATCATCAACTTCAAGCATAACATTTTACATTTCCCATTTAAAAAATGTTAATGACAAAAAAAAATCGTGCCTTGACGGGCTTGCTCTGATCCCCACTGAAGATAGAGTAATCATCCTCCAGTCTCTTGCAGAGTACTGTAAGACACTGGGTCTGTTTCAGGGACAGAGGGTCCCACACCAGCTCCACAAAGCCTGGGAAGACCAGAACCAAGCATCCATGGGTTCATTTATTTCATGGGCACAAACAAACAAACAAACAAACAAACAAACACACACACACACACACACACACACACACACACACACACACACACACACAAATCACAGCTAACACAACATGAATGATAACATAAATGACAGACAGGATCACTGCCCGTGCAACCTGACTATTCCAAATATTGTTCTGGAACCAAACTTATTTCAATAGTTTTGTGTTCAAGCACATAACTTGGGCTAATTAATACTCCGAATCAACACAGTGGCAAAATATTTTTAGATGCTGCAGTTGCATTATGGTGTTCTCATAAATGATGCACACACCTTGAACTTTTGGCAGGATGGTCTTCTCTGCGATGGCAGGAATAGTTTTCACGTCTGCACTCTCAGACTCCTCGTGTCCTTGGCCATGACAGAACTTTTCGATGGCCGAGTACCAGGGCAGGGCCTCAAAGTCCTCACCGTCCGACTGTGAACACATTTCGCCATTTTAGAAAGACCAGGAAATTCCAGGAAACACTAGGCACACTATTGCCAATAGGTTAGCATTAGACTCATAAGGCCACTGACCAGTAGGGAGCAGGAAAAAAAGTAAACAACACCATGATAACATTTACGATGGAAAAACTATATCAGCAGTATAAGTGGTGCTAGCAATATTAAAGGCACTATATGTAGGATTGTAGCCAAAGCTGGAACTGTATTTAAATAACAAATACTGTGCATCGTTCCCCCATCTAGAGGTAAAAGGCAAACGATACAAATGTAAACAAGCAGAATTTGCATTTTAAAATACAAATATTCTGGCTGCGTAATTGTTGTCAGTGAAATCGGCATTTTAATCTTAATCTTTGGTGACATATCAGGACCATCTTATGATCTTTTGTAAATTCCTTACCTAGTGCAACTTTTAATAATCTGTTCATTGCAAATCACATAACAGCAGCAAAAACGTGGATGTCTGATTGGCCGAAAACACAACATTCCCAATTGGTGTACTGCACTGTAAACAATAAAGATGACGGTACAAGGGGGCAACTTTTTGAGCAATGTTGCTGAGCAACAAGAGGATCGGCTTCTAATGTTCAGACTGGATGATCACCCAGAGTTGCCTGCTGCTAATCTTAGTTCGCCGGATAAAAACCTGTTGCCTAATATGAGTGATGAAGTGACATGACATCTAGTAACGTTGCCCAGCAACATTGCTCAAAAAGTTGCCCAGTGTACCATCATCTTAAGGCTGCACTGCACCTGAAGAGGGTTCCAGCCAATCAGCTGCTGCCTGACGATGGGCCCAAGGAGTTTGGGCAGGCACAAGCCGATGTAGGCGTTGTTGTAGGAATCCGGGAAGGAACGTCTCCACTCATCAAACCTACACAGGATCTTACTGGTGTCGGAGAAATCTCCTTGGACTTCAGAGAAAATGTCCTTGGCTCTCTCCAGGATAACCGCTGTAAAGCCAGATTATACACAGTTACCAGTTCTGGTATTTGCAATAATAATCTTCATTAAGTTCAAAGTACTCTGGAGTATTTACTCTCCGGAGTACTTTATCAAATCAATAAATGCTTCAAGTTCTAAAGAACAGCGCTCTCTAGCTGCAGGACTGGATGGCTGCTCGCCTACGCTGGATTACCTCAACCCCAGAGACTTACCTTACCTTGTCTTACATGTTGTAAAATATTCTGATTAGATAGTCTAGGGGTTGGCTTTTTTTCTCCTCTCTCCTCATGTGATGCTGTATTTCTTTACATCCCTGTCTTCCCGTCCTGTCTACCCCCTCGTCACATCATGTATGTTTGTGTCCATGCATGGATGGGTTGATGGCTAATTTTGCTCGTACTTGTGACTAGTGACAAAGTGCTCTACTACTACTACTACTGATTATCCATCACTATGTAGGGAGAAAATGGCCTTCCACAAGATTTAATTCAGAATCAGAACAGTAGGTTGATTATTATGTACAATATACGATCAATGTAGCATAAATCAAACAGTAGGTGGAGATAATAATTTTCCTTAATGTCTGAGATGCAGGTGATATGTTGAAGACTCTCGTCTCGTGGTTAAAGCTATAACCACTCTGAACTCACACATGCACTGAACTCACACATGCACTGACTCCACAGTCAAACCCCTGACCCCTGAACTTCCTTCTATCCATCCACTGTGCAATATTAGTATGTAATGTTATTGGAATACTGTTCAATATCTGTATATTGTATCAGTACTGTGCAGTATTTAATTAACGTGCAATAACACACACTGCATATCACACTGTATGTAACACCTCATTTTTCCTTTTGCATATGTATATAGCTATCTTTTTCTTGCACTATCATTTTTTTACATTTTATTATATTACTTATTTTATTATTATTTGTTGTAAATATTCTACATACATGTCTGCACTGGAGAAGGAGCTGCTTTTAATCCCATATAGTGACAATAAAAGGCATTCTATTCCATTCTATTCTATTCTATTCCACAATTACCTCTCTTCTGCTGAAGCTCCCCCTGCTGGTCAGGTTCAGCCTCGTCATCTGCAGGTGGGCTTCCCGGTTCCAGCTGTTTCTCTGAGCCAATTGCCTCACTGGAAACAGTTTAGAAATAAACACCAACATGAGCAACATCTCTTGTAAAACGTATGTAGCTCTTTTCCCTGCACAGTATTAAAAAAGTGCTTTGGGTGAACTGTTGTAGTTTTTAAACGTACTAACAAATAAATGTCTTGTTTCATAACTTTAACACGGAAATTACATCAACAGCAAAGCAATTTAAACTGGTATCATTATTTGCTCCATAATGGCTGAAGAAAAGCAGAGAAAACTGCTCACTTTAAATGAGCTGAAGCACTGAAGCAAATGTATATTACTGACACACAGTCCATACCTGTTCTGACTCCCGTTCAAGGCTTCTATTGATTCTCCACTGGCCTGATTACCTGGGTTAACTAGAGAACAGAAAAGCCTTACATGGTTAGGATGGGCAGGAGAAAACATCCATTACTAATACAGAGTCAATAAATGTAAATATTTAAACAAGTTTTATTATGTATACTTAGGGCTGGGCGATATGGACCTAAACTAATATCACGATATTTCTGGGCTGACTGGCGATATACGATACATATCGATATTTCAAAAACAGGATGAGCAAAGTGTTTCATGTTAAGTTAAGACTGCTCTAAAAGAGCTGTGCAAATGAAAAAGTAAACAGTAACATACACAGGGGTACAGCTGAGTGATCCGAGAAAGCTCCGGCTGTCTGAACAGTGTGAACACATTAGGATAAGTGGTTTTGATAAAGTGGTATTGTATCATCGAAAATATATCGATATGGCGATATAGTGTCAAATACATATCTTCTTTAAAAATATATCGATATTACGATAATATCGATATATCGCCCAGCCCTATGTATACTGTACTTTACGTCATATATTTCTGTGCCATGATGGACGTCCAATGACTAAAGCTTGGCATGGTATAGTGTGGATTAAAGAAACATACATGGATCTAAGTGTTTATTTTATTTTTCTGGAACCTTACAAGATGCTCTGGTCATGTGCATGGCTTGTTTTTCTAGAGTAGAAACTCCAGGTTGAATATATTTAAAAGAAAATAATGACTAATAATTGTAGCGTTAGTGAAAGGCAAGGGTCATCATTTCTCCTCACATGTAAGTTGCTGGAGACGAGTGGATTCCATCCGCACCGCCTCCCGCCTGCGTGTGAACAGCGCCTCCGCCTGGTCGATGTAGAGAGAGTGCATGTCCATCTCCACTGAGTTTATCAGCACCGTCTAGACACACAGAAATAGTCCAGCAACATGAGACACCACAGTCCGTTTACCACAGACAGTCCATTTCATTCCATTATTGGTTATGTAGCAGACATGCTCATCCAAAACAACTTACAGTAAACTAAAACAGGAACCACATGGGGTTACATGGCTTGCTTTGGGCTGCAACGGTGGCAGACCCTGAGGTCAAACTCAAAACCACAAGGTATTTCTTTGGTAAGCCCCAGCACTAATCTAATGGGCAACCCACTACCACCACAACAACAAAATGGACAAACAATGATGAACAGTCACACTTTGGAGCAGTGGTAAAGGCAAGGTAACTTGCATTTTGGCTTCTACACTGAGGATGACATTTGGAAGACCAAGATAACAATCAGCGCAGCTACAAATTATGTTACCACATGGTCTACAATATATAGTTGTGAAAAAAATTATGAAAAATTGTGAAAAAAAAAAACTTCAACCCTATAACGGACAAAATTAGTTATGACTGTTGAGAAAATTGGCATGTTAAAACATCATACCGAGTTGGTATGTTTGCTGAGAAGCAAAATTGCGCTAGCCTGTTGCATTTAGAACCTCCCCATTTTTTAACGTTTTGGCTAACAGTGCAAGTGCAAGTGCTAGGTACCCAAGAGGAAGCATGAAGATTACGCTATTTTTAAACTATTAAAAACAGCCTAAAGAAACTTCACACTCCATCGGTAGTATAACAAAGGCCCTGGCATTCAAAGGGCGCTTTCAGACCTAAAGTTCGATTGTTTTGGTCCGCACTACTGAGAAAAATTTTACAATGTAGCAAACAGACGTGGGTACGGTTTGCTTTCACATATGCATAGTTCCAAACTAACCAAAATAGGCCGCGAAGATCATCGCCACCGCATCCGGACTAAAACGCGCCACTTTCGATAATAATAATGCACTAAACTCTACTGTTCCGTCCAATTTGGTTTGGTTGCTTTCACACCTGAGGAACCGTACCAAAGTAGGGCAGATAAAAAGGGGTGGTCTCGGACCGGTTGATTTGGTGCGCACCAAAGTACCGAGATTGCATTCACACCAACGAAAACGAACCGAACTAAGAACTTTTGGTTCGAATGGGACGTTTGGTGCACACCAAATGCTGTCAGTGTGAAAGCACCCAAAAAGAGGCACTAAGAACTTTGTAAGTGTACACATTTAGCGAAGCAAAGCTAGCGAGACTGGTCATATTGGTGTTGCCCGGGTTTTTTTCCCATCGATTTTTTGATACCGATTGCTGGGACACTGGAACTCTGGGGGACATGAATCTTTGTAGGCATGTAACCCTAGTAGTTTCTGAGCGACGAGAAGTTTTTGGCCCCCCTGCGGTGCCAGGGCCTGTCAAAGAGAGGAAGACGCCCAAAACTTTTTGCTGAATAACTCAATGAACGTTTCACCCAACAACATGAATCTTTTGTAATATGTCAGTGTTAGAGGAGTATTGACCCAGCCCATAAACACTCACTTCAAGCATAGCGCCATCTAGTGATATGGGTAAATATAAAATTTTGATTTTTGGATTGCCAATATCTTGGACCGAGAAGGTGGGAAATGCACAAAATATGTCATGCACGATCAGCCCAAAGACCTAGAAACACAGCACATGCCATAAAATTTGGCCCTTAGGGGGTGCTATAGTTGTACAAAATGTCATTTTGCCTATCCCTTTCACAAATCACTCCTAAACACCACACAAACACACACAATGTTATTCATTCAAAACTATCAAATCTATGCCCCCTTCCAGGAAATCATGTCCACACAAATTCTCACCTCACAACACTGCTCTACCACACACTCATCATACCAACAGTTCCCACATTTTAATACACTGTGGAGGTCATACCATGTAACGCTATGCGGTACATCTAGTTAAGAAAACAGTTTACTACAAGCAGTACCTTGCAGTAGCTTCTCATCGCCGCCATGAGGAAAGTCCATACAAGTTGATTGGACTACCTCTCCTCCTGTTCTTACCACTAGTTCGTGTTCGTCAATCGACTTCTATGGACTTTCCCCCTGGTGGCGATGAGAAACTACTGAGAGGTACTGCGTGTAAGAGCTGTTTCCTTAATAAACTTTGTGTACACTTACAAAGTTCTCAGTGCCTAGTTTTGAATGCCAGAGCCTTTGTTATACTGCCAATGGAGTGTTGAGTTTCTTTGAGCTGTTTTTAATGGTTTAAAAATAGCGTAATCTTCATGCTTCCTCTTGGGTACCTAGCACTTTGGCCTTCTGGGCCAAAACAGTAAAAAAAAAATAGTGTTCTAAATGCAACAGGCTAGCTCAATTTTGCTCCTCAGAATTTTGCTCCTCAGCAAACATACCAACTTGGTATGACTTATGACTATGTTTTAACATGCCGATTTTCATTTTACACCAAATTTCTCCTTAAAAATCAATCAAAAATCAAAAATCTTCCCTGCAATGAGCATGACAATGGACTCTGGACAAGTACCTTCTCAGTTAAGCATTCGACCAGGTTGTCGGCATAGACCCGCATGTTCCTGTAGAACTTGAGCTGCTCCTCAGCGCCGGTGTTCTCTATGTTCTCCAGGGAGCTCCTGGCTTCCTCAATGTCAAACTGCAGCCTCCTCAGATCTGCCTCATGGGCCCGGTGCACCTCCCTCAATGACTCCAGTCTAGATTAACAGTGTGTGTGTGTGTGTGTGTGTGTGTGTGTGAGAGACAGAGAGAGAGAGAGAGAGAGAGCGCATGTCAGGTGGCAAAACATACATACAGAACCCAGGAAAAACATATTATTCCTGTCTCTTTTTCACACAGCCTAATCAAAACTCATTTAAAATGTATGTGTGTGCTAGCCATGATGACGTGCTGATGGCATCCGCAAAAAGATACAGACAGACACACACACCCATTACTGTAAGTCTTTAGTGACCAAATACAGAGGTAGCCCATACTTTCCAGTGATCCTCTTCTTGATGATGTTGTAGCTGACTGCAGGAAGAGACTCAGGAATCCTCGCCCTCTTCTTCCTCTTCCCTGAGCTGGAGATCTGAGCAATGAGAGAGAGGGAGAGAGAGAGAGAGAGAGACAGAGACAGAGAGAGAGAGAGAGAGATGAAACAGTCGGTCAGTAACAGATGATGGATGAAGACAGATGACTGAGGAGGAAAATAATAAATGAGCTGCTAAATAAACAGTTTTCAATAATTTTAACTGCAGAACTAATACAATGCTATTGTTTTGCTTTTGCAATCTCTGAATTACATCTATACAAAACAGCCCTACAAACAGCCCTAGTATTCCTTACCTGCAATATATTCTGGAGCAGGTCACTGAGAACCACACACTCATTCCTACTTAGCTGAAACAGAGATATGACAGCAGGAATCAAGAATTCATTCAGATAGAATCTCTCGCTCTTCAAAATGAAAAAAAACAAACAAACACAAACCCACTGTGATTTGTTTGGGGATATTGTGCAGGCAAATGTGTTAATGTGCTGTTTATAATGCTTCTTGGTTTGGCTCCAGAAAGTGATGGGATTCACAATCAAACAATGACGGGAGAGAACATCTGAATATTCCAGTTCTACTGTCATATGTCTGCACGCGTCACGTATATGGTAAACCACAAATGGCTTGCCTCACATTTACCCATTCACACCACACGCACAAACACAAACACGCACACACACTTGTACACCAATAAAGTTGAAGGCTGCCTTCAAAGACGCCAACCAGCACATGGGCATGATCGTGTAGTACATGCAGTAAAGAGCTCAGCGTCTTGCTCAAGGACACTTTGACCTAGTCGGAGCTGGAATCAAACCAGCGACTCTCCAATTGTTGGCCAACTCACCTACCTCCTGTCACCACAGATGTATGAAGTTACACACATTACACACACAGACACACACACACAGAGGCACACCTGTGGCGTTTTGACTCCTTTCTCGATCTGCTGGGCCTCCCACATGCTCTGGGCCTCGGCCTCCTCGCTATCCGCCGAGCTGTCCTCACTGTCGCTCTGGCCTGGGTGTAAACCAGTTACAAATGATCATGAGCGCAAGACACAATCATCCCTAGACTCAGCACTACTTCACTTTGAACACTTCTCACCCCAGTGCTTTGACAATGACACTAAATCAGATGTTTATTGAGCAGGTGTGCTTAAAATAGGTGGTTTCATATGTCAGTCACATCTTCTTGATCAGGATATTGTACTTAAACTGGCAATGTACCTGCAATGGCACTCTCTTGCACTATGACACCTATAGCACCGTACTGCACCTTTGTCTCATGTCACAACCTAACATTGTTGTTATGACCTACAACTTCTGTTTTTCTTTGTACTTCTGTATTATGGACAGTAATGTGCAAAAGTTTTAGGCAGGTGTGAAAAAAATGCTGTCAACTAGAAAAGCCTTCAAAAATGGAAGTTCAAAATGGAAGTTATATTCATCAATAAACAAAATGCAGTGACTGAACAAAAGAGAAACCTAAATCAAATCAATATTTGGTGTGACCACCCTTTGCCTTCAAAAGAGTATCAATTCTTCTAGGTATACCTGCATAGAGTTTTTGAAGGAACTCGGCTGGTAGCTTGCTCCAAACATCTTGAAGAACTAACCACAGATACTCTGTGGATGTAGGCTTCCTGACCTATACAACCAATTTGGTGTACAATGACTATAATCCTGCAAAATCCCTGACATTGTGTGTACCCCTGTGTGTGTACACTTTGTGTGCACCTACCTAAAACTTATCAAAAAAAAAGTATGCCCATCAAGTCCTTTCAACCTCATGGGTGTTTTAACAGTAAACATGTGGATGGCTAAAAAGATACAGTACTGTGCAAAGATTTAGGCAGGTGCCTTCAAACCAGCATCAATTCACACAAAGGGGTACACACAAAGCCTCTGCCTATATGTTTGTATGATGTGTATATGCTACAGGACACCTTAATTTCCTTTGGATAAAATAAAGTAGCTCTACTACTACTACTACATCAAACATCACCCCTAATGTAAACAACAAGCTGACTGCAAAGCAGTCAGAGCAGTTGCCCTCACCCATCTTTTCTGCCATCCTCTCTTTCAGAGTTCGGGGTTTGGGTGCAAACTCGATGCGACGCTCATGGTCATCAGGCTCATTGTCGCTGTCCTGTTCCACGTCATCCAGGTCCTCTTCTTCCCCCTCTCCCGTTCCAGGGGTGCTCTCTCTGTCTCCCTCCAGGGGGATGTAGTCTCTCTGGGCCCTCGCTCGTTTCCGTGCCTCCTTGGCAGCCCGAATCTTCTGAGCATCGGGGATGGAGGCTGGAATATGAAAAGTGATAAGGACAGAAACATGACTTAAGTTACATTTCGCATGCTAGAGTACTAGAAGTCTTTTATTGTCACTATGCAAGTACAGCAACAGATGCGCAGGGCAGAAAACAGAAAACAAAAGCAGTTACATTAAATAAAGATTAGTAGACAGCTACTTAAACCACAGATACCTGGCGCTGGCGCTGAAGCTGAGCAGCGAGAGGAGTAAGAGGAGCTGGTCATTGAGCTGACGTCACTGTCATCGCTTTCATTCATTTTATCCTCCAGAGTATCACTCCCTGACTCTACTGCGGCCTGCGTTTCCTGGGGAGCATCTTTCGCTATATCATGAGAAGAAAAAAGGTGCATAAATATACGGTTCTCGCAACAAATTGCATTAAATACGTATGTATAAGGTTTGTTAGTTGGATGTTGAGACCTTACCTTCAGAACGAGCAGTTTTGTCAGATGAACCTTCTTTTTTGCGGGCACTGAATACAATCAATTTGTCTTTGTTTTTCCTCACTTTAAATTCGGACTCCGCGCCTGTAAAACAAGTGCGTGGGATTTAAGTAGCCGTTCATCCTGTAAAGAGTTGATGTACTATCAAAACGATTATGCAAACATTATTTTATGACTGAAAAAACGACACTTACCGTCATTGTCATCAGAGAAACTGAACATTTTTGGCTTGGATTTCCCAATTACTTTTCCAGTTGCATGGCCAGGGCCGCTGGCAGCATTTACATCCATTTCGTCCTCCTCATCTCCGCTGGAATCTGACTTTGATGGAGACTTTCTCGGTTTGGAACTGCATGTTATTCCTCTGGTTTGAGGCAGTTTTGGTGGCTTAATTTGAAGAGTAGGCATTTCACTACGCTCTTCGTCATCTTTCTGCTCCTCTTCACTGGAATCATCTTTCCTTTCTCTAAAATTCCTGCGTGTTGTCTTGCGAAACATTTTAAAATCTCGATTGTTTATTGTTTTTAGCGTTTACAGCCGACCCCAACTGTCTACGAAAAAAGTAGTAGTAGCGGGGTCGTGGCTAGAACGTTCCGAAAAATCACTACCGGGTAAATCGTCCTGATGTACCGCATCAAAATAAAAGGGCACGCCAGTTATTATTTCAAAATAAAAGAGCTTTACCCAAGAAGTACTGCCAGTCTTGTGTTTAATATTATAGCCGCATTGAATTAAAGCAAACGTCTCTGGTTAAAGGAACTTGGCCTACCTCTTCTGGTTTATTGAATAACTTTCCTTTGAACTTTGATTTTTACCTTGTCGACATCTTCATCCGCTCCTGCAGGGTGTCAGAGGTTGATGGTGGCGAAGTCTGCCATATGGTAATAGCCTACTATCTGTCATCAAAATAATCAAAATATTACAAAATGTACAAATAACACATTTGAGTTCAGGCCGATGTATATCTTTGCCACCTGGTGTTTCTGCTGAATTTAGCTTCGAACTTTGGCCTTTTCTATGGATACAAATACAATTGTTTTAGTGGAAACATGCGCAGGATTTGAGACATGAACAAAGTAAGATGAACAAAGAGGACCCTGGTCACAATATTAGTCTAAATGTAATGTGTTTAATGTTAATGAACCATTCAACTGCTATTTTTGCAAGAGAAGCTGTAATGTCTGTGGTTATGTAATCTGTTAGCAAATATTGCAGCTTAGTCATTACATTATACTGATATGACAGATGATAGCAGAGAGCTAAAGAGAACCGTCAGAGAGTGTCACTTTGTGCAGGGCTTTCACATTACACATTATGCAGTGGCTGTCTCTGTCTTATGTGAAAACACTGTATTCAATCAATCAATCAATCAATCAGTCAATCTATCTATCTATCTATCTGTCTGTCTGTCTGTCTGTCTGTCTGTCTGTCTGTCTGTCTGTCTGTCTATCTATCTATCTATCTATCTATCTATCTATCTATCTATCTATCTATCTATCTATCTATCTATCTATCTATCTATCTATCTATCTATCTATCTATCAGTCCTTCAATCAACCAACTAACCAACCAGTAAATCAAATTACATGACACAATTTTACAAAATGCACGTTGGCTGTAGAAGTTAATGACAATCTAAGACAATAACCTTCCTCTTTCCCTTCGCACGCAATGAAAAAAAAATAGGAAGCTTTTTTCCTTGCTGTACTGTCCATGCAAACTGCCTACAGTACTTCCCTCTCTTTCAAAGAATCATACACCAGGTGTCTGCCGACACATGTCAGGTCTTCTGCAACTGAAACACTGAGCTTTTGTGAAGTCAACATGAGGCTTTTCTGGTTTTATGTGAGCTTATATGGTTGTTATAGGATTACTCTGTCCCTACATGTACCGGAGGACCGCTCTGTAGTGTATATGCCAGGAGACGTCATCATTGGTGGCCTGTTCCCTATTCACGAAAAAGTTTCATCAAAGGAAAAACCATTCCCTATAGAATGTTCTGAGTGAGTATGTCTTTTAACATTCCATAACAGGGATTTCATCTAGCCACTCTGCTATATAGATAGAGTTTGAATGTCTGTCAAATGTATTTGCTATTTGCAGGTGAGTATTTTTCCCTTATATATTTTGACATCAAATAAAACAATGTACCAACAGTTATCGAAAACAATTTCTGAACAAAAACATACATTGAAACAATTTAGTTCCCTTAAAATAATAAGGTAACCAAAAGTAAGTATACTCAAGTATAAGCTGGAGTATTATGTGATGTTTGAGTGTCAAGAGCACATATGCAAGAACGCACTCAAAACTCAAAACAAAACCTAATGTATTTTTTTACATTACAGTTTTACATGTAATTCTACTGCATAAAATGTATAAATGGTCATGCTATGTAGTGCGCTTTCCTATCATGTTAAGTAAATATAAAGAAATGAAATATTTAAATTGTTTATGTACAATTTTTAAATAAACTTTATGTGTAACGAGTATTATGTGTAAAGTTTATTTAACAATTTTACCTAAACAGTTTAACACTATTTAATTAAAGCATGAACATTTACTTGCATGTTATGTAATATAACAACATGGAAAATTATAATGTAAAAAAAAAAACATAAAGTCTAGCTTTTAGGGTTAATTAATTTTTTTTTCAGTATACATCACATTACATTACATTGCACGTAACTGATGCTCTTCTCCAGAGCAACTTACAGTTATTTAGGTACAGGGTACAGTCCCTGGAGCAATGGGGGTTTAGATGCTTTGGTCAAGGCCAATTCAACCATGGGTGAGGGTCCAGGAGAGCACTAGCTATTTACTCCCCCACCCACATTGTTCCTACTGGTATGGGATTTGAACCCGTGACCCTCCGATCCTAAGATCAACTTAACCATACCTTGCACACATTAGGAAATATGGAAAGCCATCGTGACATCGTGATTTGAATCATGCTTTGAATATCTCTTTGTGCGATCCCCAATGGCCAGGCCATGAAACAAATGAGATGCCACATTTTAATACCCTCCTTGGGTTTGTTGGTTTGACATGATGACAGTGAAATATCTGAATTATACTTTGAAGGCCTTTTGAGTATGTTGATCAATGAATATCTGAATTACACTATATTTAGATTTCTCGGTGTTTGACATTGACATGTTGATATACAAATGTCTAAATCATATTATGTACATCCATTAATTCACAAACAGCTGAATGATATTTCAAATGTTCTTTTGTATCTGTAGCGTTAGCATGATAATGCTACTCGGTGCACAAGCCATGATATATGCCATCAACAAGATCAACAAGTCCCCAGAGCTGTTGCCAGGCGTCGTCATTGGATACAAAATTCAAGACACCTGCGGAGATCCTTCAGTTGCAACCAGGGCGACACTGAAACTCCTTGAACAGTCTGATGGAGATCCGAAGATGTGTCCTCTTTTACAGCACATCCCTGGAAGTGAGGGGGTGAAGGCGGTGATTGGAGAGAGCAGTTCTGAGGTGTCGGCTGTTGTGGCCCGGTTGCTGGCCGTGCCCATGGTAGCCCAGGTATGCGGTTGATACATCACTTTAACTTTGTGACTTCTGTCAGTAAATTAGTCAACATGATGGCAGAAAGTATGATTTAAAATAGGTTTGTTTAAAAACATACAATTTAACAACATTGATGGCCTTTGATGTCTGTTCATTATTGAAAGCTAACAAAGACCCCAGTTATTCATTGAATACATTTAAAGAAACATTAACAGAAAAGGAAATATATTTGTATTTTGAACTGAAAGTAACATACAGTTTTTTACACAGATAAGTTACTTTTCTACCAGTGAGCTACTAAGCAGTAAGCTGAAGTTCCCATCCTTTCTTCGGACTGTGCCGAGTGACAAGCACCAAACCAAAGCCATGGCTCAGTTTGTCAAGAAACAACAGTGGGACATAGTGGGTGTCATTGGCAGCGATGATGAATATGGCAAATATGGCTCTGAGACTCTCCTTGATCATTTTAAAGAAATGGAAACTTGCATTGCATTTAAGGAGATTTTACCGGCCGACTTCACTCAAAATGAAACACGCAGAAGCGAAAAACTGGATGAGATCTTCAAGAAAATTAAAGACAATCCCACTGACGCTGTTGTGGTTTTCACCAAAGAGAGCAATGTGAAGGCTATCTTAGAGGAGGCTTTAAAACGTGGTGTGCGCAGGACCTGGATAGCCAGTGATTCTTGGTCCACTATGACTCACATATGTGAACAGGACAACATTAAAAATATCGGGAAAGTTTTCGGCTTCATTAGCCAAGGAAAAGAAATACCTGGCTTTAAGGAATATGTCCGTCAATTGATATCTCAAGAGAAAAATAAAGAAGACAGCTTTCTCTTAAACTACATATCCCAAAATCCTCTCTGTCCGCATGCTTTGGCAGAAGACCACAGTGGAAGTTGTGCACTGTATGACAATGGTTCAGAACAGAAATGCCTACATTGGCAATGTTTGGAAAATTATATTGACGAAAAATATTTGTATAGTATTTATCTAGCTGTGAATGTCATAGGCCATGCCTTGAATAGTTATCTCAAATGCGACCATGACAGATGTAGACAAAACACAACCTTTCCTGCTTGGGAGGTAAGTTAAAGTAAAAATGCTTCAGGTTTGTCTCTTGACTCTCTGATTCAAATGAACAGCACCAAAACTCAAAGTAAAAAGGCCAGTGATATGGTTACTAATATGAAAAGGTCTATTAGTATTATAGTTTGTCATGTTTGTCACGTTTTAGATGTTCCTCTTGTATTTATGGCATCTTTCAGCTTTTACAAGAGATCCAGAAGGTCAACACAACAGTGGACAACACAACTCATATTTTTTTCGATGAAAATGGAGACCCCAGTACTGGGCAAGAAATCCTCGAGTGGAAAATTGAAGGGTCAAAGGTCAACATCGCATCTATTGGAGTGTATGAGACATCAGGAGCAGTCATGCTGTACTCTAAGATAGCCACGGATGCCTCTCTTGTATGTTAGCTATGTTTGATATTATATAATATAAATATTATAACATATAATATTATAAAATATAAATAGAAACCAAATGTGATGATGAGCAAAACACTGAAACCCTGTATTTAATTGAATACAACACAAATACTCATCACATGTTAATCTGGGAAATATTATAGTTTGAAAATCTCTGTTGAAATGTATACCCATTTCAGATTTCACAGTGGCAACAAATGTTGGAAGGTTTTGAAATGTTAAAAGAAAACATCTGAACATCTGAAAACTAATTAGGTAATCAAAAACTAGGTTCACTGGCAACTGGTTAGTAACATTAAAAACATATAAAAAAGTTATCTGAGTAATTCAAGTGGCTACATCTTTCTGAAGATGAGGAAGGGTTTGACACTGTGAAAACCTAACAGATAACTTAGCTGTCGCACCATTTTTGTCTTAATTTTCGTGCAACTGGCAATGACTGGTGATGTGCTAACAAGGAAGATGCAAAGTCATGCAGTAGGAAGACTGACAAGGTGACAGGCGGTCATTCTTTTCAAATGCAAATTCGCTGGAATGAGACAAGCAACTGCTGTCAACCCGGCAAACCAGAACTAAGCTCTAAATCTATTTTATTATCGACATGACATGGTATAGCACCTAACAGTGAGAATGAAGGTGTGAGATGAAGCCTTCACACAGACTTCAACTTCACAGCTAAAACCCATGCCATTTACCCATACTACATAATGTTTACAATCTTGTTAATAATTAATATTTTGCAGTCATTAATGCTATAATGTTGTAATACAGTATTGTGCAGTCATCAATACTGGAATATAAACTAGTAACAAAACTTGCGAAATGGTATGCGCTAATGACGAAGTTCAGCGTGATTGGTTTTGTCTTGTATGTTTCCAGATCCCCAACTGTTCCAAATCCTGCAAGCCAGGCTATGGGCTTGTTCAGATGGAGAACTCCACCTGCTGCAAAACATGTCAGCAATGTGAGGACAAGTCTTTTTCTGAAGGAGGTAAGTACACCAAGCACCCAGCTTTTAGCATGGATCAGGGCGGAGCCAAACATTTTGGGCCCTATGAAGGAATGCTATTTTGGGCCCTGTTATTATTCTTTTTATAGTTTTATTTGCACATCATTGTATTACTTTTTAAAATTCGTAAATAACTGAAAAAACTCACCTCACATTTATTCATGTGTTACTCTTCCTAGAATGGTCCTGTTGTTTTCCACATTCACGTAAACATCTGAAGCCTCTGCATGTTTATATAAACAAACGATTGCCTGCTTTATTAAATATTGTGTATACCCAACCAGGCCCAGGGTGTAAGCCATGTCCCAGTGACCAGTATGCATCTCCTCAGAGGGACAGCTGCTTGGACAAGGACATCAGTTTCCTGGAATGGACCGATGGCCTGTCCATCGCCCTTGCCATGTTCGATGGCCTGGGGGTCGTCCTCACCGTACTGGTGACCCTGCTGTTCGCTGTGCACAGAAACACTCCTGTCGTCAAGGCTGCCGGAGGCTACCTGTGCTTCCTGTGCCTGCTGTCCCTGCTGGCCTGCTTCGCGAGTGTCATCGTGAGCCTCGCCAAGCCCTCAGAGGTCACCTGCAAGGTCACCCTGCCCCTCTTCCTGCTGGCCTTCACCCTCTGCACCGCCTGCGTCCTGGCTAACCTTTTACAGATATTTGTGGGATTCAGTTTCCGTGTGGAGCTACTGGCCAGCACGCTCAAACGCCTTAACAAGCCAGCCATGGTCCTGTGCGTCTCCGTTGGGTTGCAAGCAGTGTTGTGCATGGTTTGGTTCATCACAGAGCCTCCTGGAAAGAATACACTGCATGACAGTGAAAAGCATATCACAATTGCATGTAGCAATGGGAACTGGATTGTTTGTGTGGCCATGTTTATGTACATCTGCCTGCTCTCCATAGTATGCTTCCTGTTTGCCTACGGTGGAAGGAAACTACCAGACCTCTATAAGAATGCTCGGTATGTCACTGTTAGCATGTTGGTCTATCTTGTGGTGTGTGTCCTGTTTCTACCATTCTATTTGAATTCTGTGAGCAAGTACAGGCAAGGCATTCAGGCTGCCTCACTTTTGACGTCCACATATAGTCTCCTTATCTGCCATTTTGCCCCCAAGTGCTTCATCATCCTGTGTAGAAAGAACATAAACAATGAGAGCGCCATAGCTGAGTACATACGTGAACACTACCAGAAGAAGAACATCAACGTTGTGAGCCACTAAGACCTTGTTGTTGTACAAGAGATTATACTAGGTACATTTTGTGTTTTATTAGAGACTGTATATCCTTCTATACAGTAGCGGTTCTTGGGGGGTCGAGTGGGGCAATTGCCCAGGGCGCAATTTCGGGAAGGGCGCCGGGGCACTTGAAAAAAAAATCATCAATTTTTTTTATTATCTATCATATCACTGTGTAGGAAATTGGCAAATTGGCGCCCCCTCTGACTGCAGGTGCCCCTGCTGAGAAGGCCCAGTGCACAGAAGCTGTGTGCGAAGGGGAGAGGGGAGGGGGCGCGGGGGACAGTTCACCTCTGGGTCTCTCAAATGCAATGCACAAGCGGGCACAAGCAATTAGTGAGCGAAAGTCAGTCACACAGAAGCTTTCTTCCCAATAACGCACATTTCATTCAAAATATTATATTTACATGTTTATAATTCCTGTATGTTTTTTAATTGTGTGAAAGGGCTAATAAAAAAGAGCAATACAAAACGATTATGCGGTCACCAAGGTGAAGTGGTTTAGTCTTAACTCCTGTTCGGCACAGTATGTTGACTGTCGAGTGACAAACAGAAGGAGATGGACAGAAAAAGGTCAAAGCCATTAGAAGACTAAAAACGAGCAAGGAGGGGGTCTCGCCCGGGGAGTAACTCAATGTAGAACCACCACTGCTTCTAGATATCCTATTTGTGATTCTCTGTGTTCCAGTGCTCCTCAGCACTGTCCCTGTAGGTCAAGTGCGAAACTGAAGCTAGAATCCACCACTGTGAAACACGGCAAAGGTAGAATAATGGCATGTGGGTGTTTTCTAGCCTGGTAAACCAGCCCCTCGTACTTCATTTCGTTTTGTACAGAGGGTCTGGCCTTGCTGCCATTGACATTCATGTATTTGGACCAAGCAAACCCGAATCAGTCAGTGAACAGAGGGAGTGTTCGTGAGCGACGAGGTTGACTGTCCTCCAGGAAGAAATCTTTAGTCAATGCGCCAAGGCCAGACCCTCTGTACAAAATGAAATGAAGTACGAGGGGCTGGTTTACCAGGCTAGTGGTGTGTTCCGATATTCATGCTTCCATGGGTACACTTAACTACAGTGCACTGTCTGCACTTACTAAGTACACAGATTTCAGCGGGTAAGTGTTGTTCCATATTCCATACTCCGTGATGCACTTACCGTAATTTCCGATGGTGACTGCAGCCGCGTGTCATTACCCGCCAACTTTGAACGGAGAACGAGACATATTTAAGTCATTGCAAAATGAATACACTACTGCAAGCTTCCTGAAAAATGCGCCAACGTCGTCAGCAACGTAATCTTCTCGTTTCTTCTTCAGTTTGGTCTGTTTGGATTCGTCACTTCCGCAGCTATGTAGCTAAGATGGCGGCTTTGAGTGCGAAAAGTGTACCTTGATCCACACTCACCGTTTTGACCGTTTTGAGGGCAGCATCCGGGTCCTTTCAGTACACTTATTTTCGCCAAAATCGTAATGTGAACACCCTACGTTCTCAAACTAAGTACAGTAAGTGCAGAAAGTATGGACATCGGAACACACGGTAGGTGTTTTTTGCAGCTATTGTTGGCAAGCTAGTGTGAAGTATGAAAAGGTGTAACAGAAAGGGTTACTTTCAAGCTTGGTGGAAACATAAGAGGCCATTTTTCAATAAAATATTAACCAGCACACAAACAGCAAAAACCAGTAAAACACTGTGTTTAAAGAAGGACTTTTTTGCTGATTACCTCAGACATTTCTCTTCTTTTTGTAATCTTTCTTTTTGGCATTAAAGGTTTTTTTTGTAAATACCTGACTATGATTCAGTTTCACCTTATATGTTCTATCATTTTAGGAAACCTGTCCTAAGCAGTAAAATGTTGAAAATGAAACACAACATATTTATAACCACTAGATGGCGAAGCACGCACACAACATTGACATGATGAATTAGTCTAGGACTGATGATGCTAATTGAGGTAATGGAGATAATGATAGACTGGTAATTACCCGAGAGCCTATAAACATATGCTATTAATTTAAAGACATTAAACAATCAGCAATAAATAATCTTAATTTTGTATTCGTTTCAACACAACAGCTATCATACTCGCTGCTTCTTAGATAATATTGCTAAAACACAGAGTTTGATGGTAAGGATGGTAGGGTTTGAATCATATTAACTACTGTTAATTCTTACTTTTTAATTCTCACTTTTCCCTCTGCTATTGCCTTTTTAACCCTCCTGTCGCGTTCATGCCCCGCACCTAATGTTCAAATTTTGAAGCATTGTCATTTTCATGTTGTCATAAAACTTGCTCATGTAGCCTACGAAATTAGCCTAGGCTTTGCAGGCGTACATCGTATTTCAACTTGCCACGTGCATGAGATTGTGTCTGAATGCAGTTTGAATAGTTAATACTGCGAAGCATCGTCATTTTTCATGTTGGCTATAAATTTCCACTACGGGTAGGAAGAAATTATAGGTAGGAACAAATTTCAGAACACCGGTCTATTTTAATTGCTCTAAAAAAAGAGATGGTAGTCTGTGCGTAGATATGATACATGGTTTCATCAGGACGTTGGTTCACATGGGGGGATTGGCATATAAGCACGGGAAAAAAGAGATGTGTACCCACAAAAGGCATTGTTCAGTCTAACATGTGTGGTGTGAGTGTCTGTGTTAGGGTTTTCTTATCGGATGGATGAATATAATCTGGATACCTATTCATTTCCTATGGTGGGCACTTTTGACCAGGAACACCACAGGTGTAACAAAGTTGACTAAAGCACTCAAAATGCAAGGAAAGTGTTGATCATTACTTTTGTATATTCAAATGCACAGCGTGGAAGGATATCATAAGACCGTGGGGCAATCAGATGTAAAACATAATATTTATGACTGCTTTAAGGAGTAAATCAGTCAGATTTGACCTGAACACAACAGCCAGGTTAAGTTCATGCTGTTAAATTAACGAAGTAAACAGGCAGAAAAGGAACCAGGAAAGAAGGAAAGAAACAAACAAACAAACAAACAAACAAACAAACAAACAAACAATAACAGTAACCACAAATGCTAAGCATTTCAGTTTAAATGCAGGGTATAATCAGTGGTAGGCTATTTTCTGATGATGGTAAGGCCAAATGTAGGCTATGTGGCAAGCAGCTGGCCTCAAAGATTGAAAAGATTGGGAAATATTGGGAAATTCTTTCAAAGGTCTGTTGTCAAGACCAAATGTTTTCATGTGACCCCAATCTAAAAAAAGAAAATGTTTTTGGTAGTCATTGTTTTGTTATGTCAATTTGCCCATTTGTACATTTAGTTTCCTCAACTGAGTGGTCTTAAATTTGCTGAACACTTTTTTGTGCATTCTATTCTACTCAGTCGCGAGGGGGCGCCGATAGCATTCAGTGCAACAGGCAATTTAGTGACTCAGTGTCAGTCAGATCCGTGATATTAACATTATCTATAGAGCAAAGGGGAGTTTCCAAAGTCATCAAACCCTTCCAACTTTCCCATTTCGGCCAGAGACCACTGAAAATGAATCCTATGAAGGCTGCTGCTCTTTCTCTTTGTGTCTCCTTCCTCTTTGCGAATGGTCTTTACGCAGCGGTCCTTGGGTCACTAAAGTACCCTTTCGCCGCGGATGACCACGAGCTTGTTTCGCATCTGGATGTGCAGAATCGAGGACAATCGAGTGCGATCCCCAGGAGTGAAACTCCGCGGAATGGTACTGCAGTCCACATACCGTCGTATATGATATCACTGTACAGGACTCTGTCTCAGCTGGAGAGGAGAGGTAATAACAGCGTCTCCCGTTCAACGAGGCACGCTAACACTGTCACCAGCTTTATGGACATAGGAAAAGGTAAGTGATCATGTAAAATGACTTACAATGTTATTGTACAGTGAAACAGATCTTGTGGCTATCCAGGGTTGATGCACAAAGTCGCGCTGGTTTCATCAGCCTAAATTAGCTGATAGAAGTTAGGGATGCTGGGGATAGGTAGTTGGGGAGCTGTGATTTTCATTACCATTAATAATAAATGCATTTTTATATGAACCGTTACCTTTTAACTTCGCCAAGTGCTGACAAGAGAGCAAAATACCTGGACTCTGTGCATAGAACATGAGCGTAAAGTAATTGATTGCCAGTGTATACTCTGATCAAGGTTTTTTATATCATGGGCTGAAAAACTATACTTGTTCAAATGAGTTTTCTTGTGTTTAATGTAAAGCCATTTAGTCTTAACAGGCGGACAGTTTTCTAATTACTGAGTTTGTTAAATTCAAACCTCAATTGAAAACATAACGTTCATATACTTTTAGTATGAGGGGACAGCAGTGTAGACTACACAGTAATGACAATATTTTTCTTTCTTTTATATTGTAGATTAGTCTATATATTCTTAAAAACTGTCAGACTATAAACAGCTTTAACATCTCTAATTTCCAGACAGTTTATGACGCAATTTCCAAGGGTAGTTCACAAGGTGCTTAATGGTTCCGTTATTTTAGTGCTCTGGAGGTTAAAATTCGGCTGCATTCTGTAACAGTATTTTAATGGTTTTTTTTTTTTTTTTACTGGATATTTACTTAAAATACCTTTAAAGAAATGTGAAGTCAAATGTCTCGGATTTCCAACATCTGTAATAAATAAACGTCCCTGGCACCTAGAGCTAAACAGTGTGCCTTGCCCCGCACAGGTGTTGCTGATAAAGACGGAGCAACATAACGTGTAATTTAAAACCGATGCTGAAATAAAGATTGTCACGTAGTGTAGGTATTTAACAAAATACTCTTTGTCAGCCCTTTCGACTTTCACCGACCCGCCAGAGACTTCAGACCTCTTTGACTGTTATGCAAAGTTCACCATGGGCTGAAGTCATGGTAAAAAAAAATGTCTAGGGCGTATCATAGAGATTTTAGAAGTAACAGGCTATAGGCTACTAGCTCGTGTATTGACTCATCTGTGGGACCCACTTACGGCATGCACGGTGACATGTCAGTATAGGCTAGTTGGCTATAGAGCCTAATCTACTAATACAAAAGGGCGACATAAATGTGGGCATGCAGTATAATGCACTTATTTGACAAGGTCCACCGTGGCCTCATTGAACCACCAGTCGGATATTCTGCTTTACCTCAGCACAGCAACTGTCTTCTGAGGACAGAAAAGAAATACATGTTATGGATAACAAAAAACGACAAAAACAATGTCTATTGGTATTTCCCTGACACAGGCCCCCAGGCTAATCAGTCTGCAAGGTTGCACCACCGGACAGAGCCTCTTGATGCAGTCTATTGTCATTAGGTAAATAAAGAAGGAATTCAGACAGATGACAGCAATGACAGAGCACCGCAAGCTCATTTCAAACAGTGATTTTGCTGGTTATGTCACAGTTTAGTCAAGCAAGCGGATATGAGAACCAGGACAGGAGACGCTGCCCTCTCTCGCCTTACCTTCTACTTGAGTTGCATTCCAGTCCTATTAATTTCTCTCCTCAGTTTTTACTACAGTCACATAACATTTCTGTTCCAATCTTTGTTTCTCTCTCCTCTCTCCTTTCCTGTTATATATTTTACCTCTCTCTCTCTCTCTCTTTCTCTCTCTCTCTCCTGTCTGTCGTCTTCCTGTCTCAGTGTGTGTGTGTGTGTGTGTGTGTGTGTGTGTGTGTGTGTGTGTGTGTGTGTGTGTGTAGCATCTTACCTCACAGACTTTGTGTGTCTCCATCAGTATCGGTGAGGACAGGGTTCAGGTGTACACACTTCCTGTCTCAGTGTGTGCGTGTGTGTGTGTGTGTGTGTGTGTGTAGCATCTTACCTCACAGACTTTGTGTGTCTCCATCAGTATCGGTGAGGACAGGGTTCAGGTGTACACACTTCCTGTCTCAGAGTGTGTGTGTGTGTGTGTGTGTGTGTGTGTGTGTGTGTGTGGTGAGGACAGGGTTCAGGTGTACACACATCCTGTGTGGTCCCTGGTTGCTGGCCACACCACATTGTTTTGTTGCCTCTTTTTCCCTTTCGTGACCCCGCCCCCTTCTCCACGACAACCCAATTTGGCTTACAGGTCTCCATCTCCCTGCCTGCACTGAAGCGACTCCCTTCATGTTTTAAGCATGAAAACTGCGGTCTGGGGTTTCAGGTTGCGGGGCCGCTTTTTTGAGAAAAGGGCCTTGTTTGAGTTGGACGTCAAGACGTCAACATCGTAACTTGTTTTTCTCGGAGACAGTTGGCCTGGTCTCCCTTAGCCAGCCTTTCCCTCTGCATCACTTCAGCTGTCCAGGGGACTCGCAGTGGCGCAGGCACATAGAGGTGCGCCGAATAAAAAGAGAAAGGGAGAGAATATTTTTTTCCCTGAAACCTCAACGGCCGAAAGGTGAGCGGGGAGGACAAGTATAAAACACTGACAGCCTGTCACACTTTGACTTTCATTAGCGGCGACAAAGACAAAGCGCTTTAGTGCACGTGGCAGCAGCTCGCAATTAAGACATTGCAGGCATCCATCTTCATCTGCGAGCTCTTTCTTGTAAATGTCACAAATGTAGAAGCTCACAGTCCCCCACCCACCCACCACTCCTTTACGATTTACAACCTCTTCGTGGGGTGAGGGAGCAGAGGGGTGGTGAAGTGGGTGGGGTGGGGGTGGTGTTGGGTGGGAAGTGTGGTGGGATGTTTGGGGGGGTCGAAAGAGAGTGGGAGGTAGAGGAGGAAGCGGACCCCCGAGGCCACTGTGATTTCCAGCATCCCACCAAAGCCTCTTTTCACTCAATCAGCATAATTAGCAGACACTGCCAAAGGCTGAGAGGCCTATCGACAGGTCAGCCAAGTCCTCCCCACCTGGCTGTGTCTAAGAATTCTCTCTTTCTCTTTGTCTCTTTCTCACTCTTTCTCTCCCTTCTCTCTATCTCTCTCACACACGCTTCTCTTCAGTGCTTGCATTTGGAGAAACGATTCAGTCCCCAAATGTTATTCTCATCGAGTGTGGAGAGGACTCGCCATGTGTATGGCATTTTCAACAAAGCCCCACGGTTAGACTGTAAATAGCGCTGGCTGGATAACGTGTGATACATACTCTCATACACTCTGGGAATAGTGTTTCGCGAAGCACGCAGCCTTAGGGCTCATTTCCACCAAACACTCTCCGTATACAGCGGGTACACAGCAACTGCCCGTTTTCGGTCTGTATTCGTTTGGAACGCACGTTAACAGATTGGACCATTTCCACCGCATGCGTACGCGATCTGAGCGTATTTTGTCACACATACACACATATTGTACCCGGTTACATGCTGTACATGGCCTTAAGCCTCATTTCCACCGACTTGAGCGTGTACAGCGCGTATCCGTGTACAATAGGTTTGTATAGGGACAAAAAACGCTCAGATCACGCGTGCGGTGGAAATGGTCTAATCTGTTAACGTGCATTCTAAATGAATGAATTGTGTGGTTTGAATCAATGAATCATTGTTGTGGTTTGGGCCGATCCCTGGTGCATCGTTTGTGCGTGGGTTATCATTCTACACTTTCGATTCTTTCCAATTGTCTCTTTGTTTTGTGATGCTCTTTGATATGAATGACCATTCCACACTTTTCTTTTCCCTTGTTCTTTTTGTCTTTCTTCAACTGTTCACAGACTACCCTCTGACAGAGACCAGGCAGCGCTACGTCTTCGACCTGTCGACTCTCCCCAGGACGGACGAACTGGTAGAGGCAGAGTTGCGTGTTTTGCGGAAGACGCCAACGGACCTGCTGCAGGTGTTGTCCAGGGGCGGCAACCTCTACCGGGTGCTCCTGCACTTCTGCTCGAGTGACCCCAGTGACCCGGAACGTCGCAGACCACCAATCAGCTCGCAGACCGTTGACATACTGGATTCCGGCACCGGGGCTCAGTGGGATGTCTTTGACGTTAGTGTTAGCCTGAAGATGCTGCGGAAGCTTCGTCGGGGCACGGGAGGTCGTGCCGGTGCGGTCAACCCTCTGTGCTTCGACGTGACGGTCGTTTCGGACACGACGGGCGAGGCCGCCGCCCCCTGGGCCCTGGGGTACGGGCGGCAGGTGCGGGACCCCCAGGAGAGGGCCCTTCTGGTGGCCTTCACGCGCACCCGCCGCAAGGAGAACCTGTTCCGGGAGATCCGCGAGAAGATGCGCGCCATGGCCGGCACCAGCCTGCTTACGGAGCTGCCCTTCGACCCTGGCATGGAGGGCCGGCGGCCCCGGCGACGCAGACGCCGCAGGACTGCTCTCACAGGCCGCCCTGGGGTGACTGGAGTAGGAGGAGGAGGAGGAGGGGGTGGGGGTCTAGGAGCTGCCACTGGACCTGGTGGAGGAGGTATAGGTGGAGGAGGAGGAGGAGGGGGTGGGGTTGGGGGCGGTGGTGGTGGAGGAGGTGGGGGACATGCTGGAGGAGGAGGAGGCAGCAGAGGCGCTGGCGGGGGAGGCGGCAGTGGCGGCGGTGGCCGGAGGCGAACCCGCTGCAGCCGGAAGCCGCTGCACGTCAACTTCAAGCAGCTGGGCTGGGACGACTGGATCATCGCCCCGCTGGACTATGAGGCGTACCACTGCGAGGGCGTGTGCGACTTCCCGCTGCGCTCGCACCTGGAGCCCACCAACCACGCCATCATCCAGACGCTCATGAACTCCATGGACCCCGAGGCCATGCCGCCCAGCTGCTGCGTGCCCTCCAAGCTCAGCCCCATCAGCATCCTCTACATCGACTCGGGGAACAACGTGGTTTACAAACAGTACGAGGACATGGTCGTCGAGAGCTGCGGCTGCAGGTAGCGCTGAGGGACACGGGCTGAGACAAAGGGGACGCCAGCCCTGCCCTTGGACTGTCCCTGTCCCTGTCCCTTGTCCTTGTCCTCCACACCTCCACCTCTGTGTCCCCCTGATCCTGTTCTCCTCCATACACTTTTGACACACAGCATGCTTATGCTGTGGGGAAAGGAGGGTGGTGTATGGGTGTGTGTGTGTATGTGTGTGTACTTATGTGTGTATGTGTGTATGTGTGTGTGTGGGCATGTGTTGTTGTGTGTGTTGTTTATTTCAGAGTTTGTCACTGGGCATTCTGATTGTGTTCGATACGGGCATGAGGCCCCACTTTCAACCCTTTCTTGTTGTTTTCCCAGCCTCCCCCAACCAAATTTTACTGAATGAAGAAATAAACTGCAGGTCCGTAAGAAAAGAAAGCTAGGTCTGGAATTCTTAACGGCTACAATGCGCACTGTCTGAGGTAAACTGTGTGATGGAGTGTTAATGTGTCTTGGCAGCGGCAGAACATTGCTGAACCATCTGGAACATAAACATCATTCAACAAGGGCAGGCAACTGTAACGTATAGAGTTTGTAAATGGAGGAACTTTGCTCTGTGAACTTAGAAAATGAGCTGAGATAAAAAGGAAATGAGAAATGCGGTCTGTCTGGCTCCGGTCAAGGCTCCAAAAATCATTAGTGGCATTGGAGAGGCATTCATTATCCCCGTGGCAGAGTGCGACGACACACTGCTCTGTAATATATTGTGATGTAATGCGAGTGTAGGTACGCATGCACAACGCATGGATTGTCTCCAGGTCAGCTTTTTTATGTGTCTGCGCATGGGAGACCAAGACTACCCTTTAGAAACGAATATTTATCAATGATCAAGCATCACATTCAACATCTTTTACGAGAATACTTCATTAAAAGATACTGAGTTATTGGTGACAGGGTTAAGATTGTCTCAGTTACCCATAACAGTTAGGCAAAAAAACAGTTCACAGTAATGTCTTTAGTTTTAGCATATTGGCCACCATGCTGCATGAGTGAAGTCACAACAGTGTTTTAAGTTTATTTATGGGTCTGCTGCTGAGATGTGAATTTGAAACAGATTTGTCAGTGCTATTTGGTTCTGAGAAGCATACTGTGCAATACTGGAACTGAACATTCGACCAACTTTTCAGTTTTTCCATGAGGTACAACACAAATGCAGTTGAATATCTAGTGGAATACATTTCTTTTATTTTTTCTCAGCAAGAAAACACACTAGTTTTCTTCAGGAGCCTTTAGGTAATTCCACATCTCCAGTCTAATTAGGATCCAATTAAGCTTTTCTTTTTCTTTTGTTCCGGAACATCTAACTTCTTGAGGACTTGTTTTTTTGCACTTCGTTTCAACTCCATGCATTACCGTTCCACCCTTTCCCCTTTGTCTGTGTTTCTTCCTTTGGAATAAAAAATGAACCAAAACTGTTTACCCTGGCAGTGGGATTTGGGAATCGTGTCCCTAAACAGAGCAACCACAGGCGAGTCCATGACAATGACAATGACAATGTCCTATCCATGCATGTCGGCGCAGCAGTACAGCAAGGGCCTTTGGCTTAAATGCTGCTAGCTCGCTCGGCCTTCTCACGACAGGGCTAACCTGTGTACACAAACGAATGGGCTGAATGCTTACCCTCTTGGGCTGTGTTGAATTCTTTTTGGCCTAAAGAAGAGGCGTCAATTAGTTTGTGTGTTTACCTCCACATTTATTTTAGCCAAACTCAGTCTTTAACAAATATGAAGTGGCAGAATACTATAAACCAGTCTCCAGCTTTGGTTCTCTGTTTAAAGTCTGTGTAAAAGGTGGAACGATCACATCCTTATAAAAGTCACACAGAAAGGCAGAGAAAATTGGGCATACGGTATTGTTTATTTTGTGACAGACATATTGTTACCAACAGATTCTAGAGGGACATTGTTTTGAAACACTGCACCTGGATGTTGTCATACAAACAAAGGCATGTGACAGGGTTATCCCGTCTGAGCGAACGTCTTTCGGTGTTTCGGACAGATTTCTGCTGGGGGACAGTGACCGCATGGGCTGCAGGGACTGTTCAGCAAGCTCACTGTCACCAAGGGCAAATCTTACCAGGGTGTGCGAGGAGAGGAGCGGTGTGCAGAACCGTGAACTCGGGCACAGTTCATCTTTAGCTGGTTTCCTTAGAGATACTTTGGAGTAGCAGAAAACTCATTTTAGGGGAGATGGATTTCTGCACCACCACCCCCACCCCCCATCCCAACCTCAAACCCCCATTCCCACTCTCACCACCATGACCCCCCCCCCCCCCCCCATCATAGGTGTAATTTCCTGTCACGGCAGGTAGCCGCATCCATTTCATGCTATCTTCTGTAGGCAGCGCTGTCGCCATGGTGACTCGGCAGCCATGTACTTCCTGCCCCTGTGAAGTGCCCTTGGAGGCAGCAGAGTTTATCAGAACTCTACCTGCTCCAGGGACCTCTGTAACACCCCCCCCCCCCCCAACCCCCTTAACCCAACAACCCCCCCATCCTTCCCTCTCTCCCCCTTCATCTCCCTCTCCCTCTCCGTCCTTTCCTTTCTGTTTCTCTTTCTGGTCTCTGTGTTTGCCTCCGCTGGGAGCTGGCACAGAGGAGCTGTAATTAAGCATGCCAAGACCTCTCTGGTAGTGTAACGTAAAACACGCGTGATTGACACACTCCAGCGGAACAATTAGACACACCTCTGTGCTGCTGGCTCGCCTTTTCCACCGTCAAACACGCATTTTAGCGCAGCGCTGTCATCACTAGTCTTTCACGAGCTATTTAACGGCCTCAGAAAGGAAGTCACATGTGGGCTTTGGACAGTTAACTTATGCCTTACTAGTTTTGTTGTGTCTTTGTAAGGGAAAACAATGCATTGCATTATTTCTTCACATATGGTAAACATGTAGGAGTGTTCACTCGCGTCTGAATGTATGAGTGAGTATGCTAAAAGGCTGTTTTTGTATGATGTGGTATTTAAAGAAATCAGACCAGCATTTCCCCCCCGTCTGTTTATTTATAATATTTTCATCTCAATGAAAAAAAAAAACATGACATTTCGAGCCCCCTCTATTAAACACATAAGGTGCGTATGTGCCAATGAATGTTTCATAGGATTTCGAAGCAAGTTTGTCCCCCATTGTGTATAACCTAAAAATGCACTGTGAGAATGTTTTTGTTGTATGATATATAAAGAAGTGTATATAATTTAATTGTAAATTAACTGTAAACAGCAATGTATTTGTCTCTCTTCTGGAAATATTATTTAGTAGTATATATATAAATATAAAATATAAATATATTTGAGATGAAAACAACATAAGCACATTGTACCCTCTTTTTATGTTAAAGGTTTCTGTTTTTTATTGCGATACACATTTTGTACAGATGATGTTATAAAAGGAAATGTATTGATAATAAAAAGGTGGCCCTGCTGTGAATGTGTTTTCCCAGACGACAGACATCACGAGAGAAAGAGAGAGAGAGAGAAAGACAGTGACAGAGAGAGGAGAGAGAACACGAGAGAGAGAGAGAGAGAGAGAGGGAGCGAGAAACCTGCAGTGACCATCTGACTATGATAGCTCTGCCATTGTTATTATTTGGTTTAGACTTCGTCTCATTTCTTTGCCAGCAAGGCATTCAGGAAGTTTCCAGGTGCTCTGAGTTCCATACCTCATACTCATAGAGAGAGAGAGAGAGAGAGAGAGAGAGAGAGATACTGGACAAAGGAAGTATAAAAAAATGTGAGACAGAAAATAGAAAAGACAGAATAAAGTAGTATCCAATATTAGAAGGGGGAAGTAATGCATTTGGAATTGTTGGATTCTACTCTCCAGGGTTCCTGCTTCACATCCCTCCATGAGAAAATAGTCATGAGGTAGGAGGCTATGGCATGCCATTGTAGCTTCATAAAAAAAAGGTTGACTCGCTGCCCAAGCAGGAAGTACTCATCCCACGGTGGATAGTGATGCTAGTACTAAGAGCTAAGACATGTGAAGCTTAAAAATCCATTAGCGTTATGTGATACTCACTATGTCTGAATGGGTATAGCAGCCATCATATCTCTCAGGGGTGATGCAACTTTAAGTGCTGAATGTTTTTATAACAACAACAACAACAACAACAACAACAACAACAATAATAATAATAATAATAATAATAATAATAATAATAATAATAATAATAATAATAACAACCACACACCTACTTTTCAATCCCTGTGGTAAAAAGGAACAATGTCTTAATGTTTTGGAATATTTACAGGGTGTATATATTTTAACTAAAATGTTTCTGTGTAAAATAGTCAACCCTAAAGAGAATGTCCAACTATTTGGAGTATGGTTAGAACATTCAGGCCTCACAACAACTAAAGGTAGGTCAAAACAACAGAATATGCCCCGGAAACAACAAACAAGTTAAAAAAAAACAGGCAGCTGTTATAAACAACTGACAAGCAAGAAAAAGAGAAAAGAAAATGAAGAAAACGTTCTGTGCCATCTGTGGTATGTGCAAACCCAAGTAGATTTGCTTAAAGTGACCCCTTTCTCTTCAGTGGGAGTTCTCGGTGACGTGAGAAACAAGTTTCCACATCTGCAAGTCTATCATGGATAAAGAGAGCCCATTCAAAGTGCTTGATCTGCTGCCAAGCCCACATGCGCACACTGGACTGTCTCGAGGTGATGGCCTGAAAGAAATCAATGACACAGCAAAAGCACCAGATTCCTTGTGAGAAGGTAACATGAACAAAAATGGTTATGGGTGAGTGTGTGCATTTTTTTTTATTCAATCTTACGTTGAAATTGCATGTAAGCATAGCTTTTGTTTGTGTAGTTTAAGAGAATGTGAGCATTCTGCAGTGTTTATTTCACTTGCAGCTCCTATGAGTGAAAAGTTGTAGGTCTTCTATTACACAATGTATATAAATAACCTCGTCAGAATGACTCGTCACTATTTTAATTCGACACTTTTTGGGAGCCATACAAGCTTTGAAGAAGAGCGCAATACCTCTTTTGGTTTTCTTTAATCGCTGTTGTACTATCAGTTAAAAAGAGATGTTTGATCTCTACGGACAATATTAGTGTTAACCTCATAATGACAATTAAATATTAAACATCCTGTTAGTAATTCAAAGGGAGAAACCTTCAAAGGTCAGGGATGTTTGCAAGGCAAATGCTCTCTGTGTTTGATGATCTTCACACTCATAGTATTGTTTGTTTGAAAAGGTGGTCTCCTCTGGAAAATGTTGCTGAATTGTCAACTCGTTTTTTTGTTGTTGCATCAAAACCATTTCCCCTGGCATATCGCAAAAACCACTCACGGACTCAGCAGACTAAGGAGGCTCGGTAAGGTGATAGACATGTTATGGCGTTTCGTGCTCTTCTTGGTGATGAAATAGCGTCCGCAGCTGTATGAGAGTTAAGTCACTCTTGAGAACTTAACAAAACAGCTTGGGAGACAAAGCACACGGGTAAGAATGTTCTGGACAGAAAAAATGTACTGTGCTGTTCCAGCGTTCTGAATGAGGGAGTTAAGTGTCTGTTTACAACTTCATTTAAGACAAAAAAGAAATAATGATCTCTTCATGGACAAGGGAAGCTGAAAATGACCAAATTGGTGATTTCTGCTTGAGCTTCTCCAGTGCTTCATTGTCCTGTTAGCTGAATCAAAAGCAGCACTGACGCGTCATTCACAGTCACCTGAAAAAGAAAGAGAGAGAGAGAGAGAGAGAGAGAGAGAGAGAGAGAGACAGAGAGAGACAGAGACACACACACAGAGAGACACAGAGAGAGAACTAGATGTGCTGCCCTGATGTGCCAATGTTCGACTGCTCTCGATCAGAGGATCCTATACACCAGTTTCAAATTCATGGGGAGGCCAGAATGAGAGATTCTATTACGGTGTCAAAACAAAACATAACAAAGGACAGAAAAATATGATCCATCGCAGATGATGCTTCTTGGAAAGAGAGAGAGAGAGAGAGAGAGAGAGAGAGAGAGAGAGAGAGAAAAGAGACCCCATCAAGCCAGAATCTCCCTGGAAAGGCTCCTTGTCGCCACAAGAGAAAGCAGCCCACTCTGCAGACGTAAAACAGTGAAGCTTGTTTGCTTTGCCACAATTCAATCCACCCAGGCGGGATTACTGCGTTTCCTCCTATGAAATAGCCCTGCCTCATGGTTTAAATCAAGGATAAGCAAATTAAGGCGCTTTGTCGTTGGTTTTGATGAGGTCGGGGGAGAGATTAAAGGGCCTTGGCTTCCTCAGACTGCCCTCTCGCAGTGCTCCCAGGGCAAGAGCAGCACTAAGACTAAGACTAAGACTAAGACTCTGGTCTCCAAAGACGCATGGTCATTACTGTGTGTTCATCTGTACAACTCAGGGTGACGGAACCTGGCGCTGGTGCTCTGCGACCAAACCTCATGTTCAGGAACAGGGGCTAAGTAGGGGGTCTGTTCGACCAGACATGAGGTAGTTTGTTTAGATTTATTTGTCCTTTTCTGTTAAAATTTCTGTTAAAGTCATTGGCGTACAGTATCTGGCAGCGCTGTTTGTTGCTCTCTCCAGCTGAGTCGCATAAGGGATCGGCTCTGGAGCCCGCGCGGGACTCTTTAAGCTGAGCGAGACGCTGATCGGTCACCGGTGCCACGTAAGAGGCCACCGCACCGATATTCTAACGCCGGAGCTCCACTTGGCAACTTCCATCATAACGTGATTTCAGTGGGAGTGATAATGGCTGAAGAGGGGCCACAGATTTCACAAGACTGGAGAAAAGATGTCCTTTATGGGACAGGAAGTCTGTCTCTGTGTGTGTGTGCGTGTATGTATGTGTGCGTGTGTGTGTGTGTGCCTGTGTGTGTGTGTGAGAAATCAGACCTAAGTATTTTTTCTCAAGAACACTGATGCTGTGGACTATAAGCAAAGGCACAAAAGTGCAGTGTACTTTGTGCAACAACATGAGCATAACTCACCCCACAATCACAGTGGCTTAAAATCTTTAATCCTAATTTATTACATTGGTCCATGACAACTTACATGATCTTGAAGGGTCTTTTAACCAGGAAGGATTTATAATATTTATATACATACACAAATGCTCTTAATTTATAATATTTTTTAACAAAGAAAAAGAACCGTTAGGGGTTTAAGTAAATTTGGCAGTCGAAGCATCACAAAAAATCTATCATCACTTCCAAGACACACACACACTGCTAGTTTAATACGAGACCCTTCCTCATTTTATATGACCATAAAAAAGGCTGGAAATGTATTTTTAACCAACAGAGCTGAGGGTAGGGGTTCACGTGAAGGCCACAGGTTGTAAACGGTGACCACCATTTTAACCCTAAGGAAATGACTTGTGTCAAGCTGTGTTCAAAACCACACAGTGTGCCTTTCATACAATTATCAAATTTCCATGGCTTTCCCAGGGTTTGAACAAATGCAAGTATTGGAACACACAAAGAAAAAAAAAACGAGGGTGAAAAAATCCTGCCAAATTACTACGTAAATGGCCATTAACCGGTCAAAGGAGTCAGAATTAATGGCTGTTAGATCTTTGATGCTCGTAATTTATAATTAATGAAGGTTTTAACTCTAAGCCTAAGATGTTTAATGTGCTGCATTGCCTGATGGTTGGAAAGTTAAGGCCCCGGGAGGAACCACAACCTCCTTAGAGTACTATGGCAAACGTTACAGTAAACAGTCAGCTTGCAGCATGTGTTGACCAGCTTCATCTACGAGAAATAAAAGGAGGTCAAACACTGCCTTAATGTGCTGCATGAGGTTGTTCTTGTTGCGCTCAGTTGTTCAAAAACACAAAATACACAAATACTTTCCATAGAAATACAATGGAACAACATCTCCATGTTAGCAGGGCTACATGTGCATGGCAAACTTAAAAAAAAATTATTATCATATAATTATATTATTTAAAAAAATAAAACCACCCGTCATATTTCATAGCCACTGTTATCGTGTAACTGTACAGTTTGAGGTCTGGAAGTTTGTAATACAAAACTCTTAGAGCTACTTGTGCAAAACTCAGGGCTCTGGTTTGGAGTCAGGAGTATGTACGTGCAAGCAGTCAAATTGCATACAGGTGTGTTGTAATGTGCTTAATGGTACAGTTACACCGTAACAGGAGTTTTGCAATATTTAGCACAGCCACAAACAGGATCCAGCTAAGTGTTGAACCAGTGTTGAATGTTGAGGGGTGTCCGTTCATATTATAGCTCCTTCAAGTCAGCGTGGAGCCACTCGGTCACCATGTCCGCCATACGTTTCCCCGCATCCAGAACAAACGCGTGGCGAAGCCCTTTCTCGCAGAGGCGGATATCCCCGGACGGAAAGTCTCTCTTGATGTCGTGGTAATACTGGACTGGACACCAGTGGTCAGTCGCCCCGTAGTAGAACACAAGCTGCAGCAGGGATGGAAGAGAAGATCAAGAGAAGAGAAGATGAAGAGAGGACGTTTTTTTTTCTGACATACAATTTTTTCTGTGCTCAAGTTAGCACAGACAAACTTGTTTTGTCAAGTGAAGAGAAACTCCAAAGTGCTCAGGAATAGTGGAAAAATATTGAAGGTGCTCTTTGTGGTGGGGGAATACCTTTTGGATTAGAAGAGTCCCCTCCTTTTTCGATTAAAACTTGTTTTGTCTTTTGAAAATCATCTTTTGTATTGTATTCTAATGCAATGATATATAAATACATGGTAAGTGCTACTTCTTTTCCAATGTGATCTAATAGTTTACCTTTTAGGTATACTGTACCTACTTAGTACAGCCCACATACCGTGCCTATACAGGGGAACTTCTGACCTCATGTGTGGTTAGGTGAAGGACAGCCTGTCTGTCTGTTTCTGTTTGAATGTGTAGATGCAATGTGTCTTTTGTTTTTTTTTGTTTTTTCCTTATCTGTGATAACTTGAGGACTTACTAACCTACTAACTTAACCTCCCCACGAAAATGACATGTTTCATCTCAAGGGTTTTATCCTAATAAAGAATTCAAATACCAAAATATGAATCGTAAGACCAGACAGAAGATAAGGGACTTCCTGGGAAAAAAACAGAAAGGGCTGGGAACAGAGGAAAAGTGAGGAGACTCTGGCCAAACTGGAGATCAAACCAACGTGACGACAGTGATTAAAAAACCATTTCCAGATTAAGCTGTGAGAAAATGTCTTGGTCTTTCATGTGCTGCAGATTTACATTTGTACTCCACTGTGGTTTGCTCATACCAGCGAGTCCATCTTATGATTAATATCCTGATCACTGGCTTGATTAGATATCGCTGCTCAAGTGTGTGCCTCACACAATCTCCAGAATCACACAGTGCTGTTAAACAAGTCAAGATGAGATTCAGCAGTAAAATCCATTTCATTTGTCTAAATACTGCTAAGATATTAAACAGGAAGTACGTTTGTGGAATGTCTTTAATTACTAACGTTCTGCTCAGTGCGCTATGAAGCAAAAAAGGACTTTGTCCGCCAGTCGTCTTTTTGTGTGATTTTTTTCGTAGCCACAGCAGTTCCTAACAGGTGGCTGTAGGAAGAGGCTGTTTATATAATAATCAACACCTCCACATGGGTCCCAGAGCCTCATGGATCATAGTAAACATATACAAAATTACATTAGCAGAGAGCTCTGCTGCTGCGCTGCCAAGCCTGTAAACGAAACCCATATTCTTCATGTTTTGGCAGCTATCTGGTCTTTTTCATTGTGCTTTTTTTGTTCGTTCATTCACTTCCTCTCTCTCTCTCTCTCTCTCTGTCTCTCTTTCTCTCTCTCTCCACATCTCCTGGAAATGACTGCACCCTGGAGTCCTGCACTGACGGCTGAAGTTAGCCAGGGTGACGGCGTGCATCAATAGGAAAGGGCTGCCATGCTATCACCTTTTTAAGCGACGACAGATCAAGTCCACAGGCCATCAACAGCTGCCCCCACCACGCCACGCCACGCCGTACCCCGAGACCCAGGACCCCCACCTCCCATAGCGCACCACCCCCCACCCCCACCCTGCCTACTCCCCGCCTGTGAGCGCGGCCTCTGCTTAGCATCAGGCACAGGGCGTCACACACACGCCACGGACAGAGAGAGACCCAGACTGAGAGAGAGAAAGAAAAGGGGGAAAAAGCCAGAGCCTTTCCTGGAGAGAGTGGAGCTAGGAAGAGTAGGGCACTGTGTGTGTATGTGTGTGGGTGTGTGTGTGTGTGTGTGTGATAGAGAGACAGAGAGAATGTGTGTGTATGTGTGCCAATGTGTGTGTGCATGTATGCATGTGTGTCTGCGTGTGTGTATGTTTGTGTATGCGTGTGTGTATGCATGCCTGTATGCGTGTGTGTATGTGTATGATTATGTGTGTGTGTATGCGTGTGTGTACTGTATGTGTGTGTATGCGTGTGTGTATGGGTGTGTGTCTGCGTGTGTGTATGTGTGTGTATGCGTGTGTGTATGCATGCCTGTATGCGTGTGTGTATGCGTGTGTGTATGTGTGTGTATGTGTGTGTATGCATGCCTGTATGCGTGTGTGTATGCGTGTGTGTATGTGTGTGTATGCGTGTGTGTATGCGTATGTGTATGTGTGTGTATGCGTGTGTGTACTGTATGGGTGAGTGAGATATAGGCCCTTCACGTGGAGCTCTCGGGGCAGCCTCTCCGGCTGCAGGCTCGGGGCTTGTTATCAGCTCCTGCTAGAGGTCAGCGAGGTCACGGCCTGCACGGGAACATCTTCAGTGAGTGCTGCACTCCCTTTGATCACAGCCGCTATGCACAGGCAGCACTCGCTCCTCTTTAGGGGCTACTTTAGGTCCTTTTCCGCTGCTGGGCTTTCCTTAGCTCTCTCTCTCTCTCTCTCTCTCTCTCTGTCTATCTATTTCTCTCTCTGTCTATTTCTCTCTCTGTCTCTCTCTCTTTCTCTCTCTCTCTCCCTCTGTGTGTGGTGTGTGTGTATGTGTGTGGTGTGTGTGAGTGTGTGGTGTGTGTATGTGAGTTGTGTGTGTATGTGAGTTGTCTGTGCATGTGTGTGGTGTGTGTGTGTGTTGTGTGTGTGTGTGTTGTGTGTGTGTGTGTGTGTGTGTGTGTGTGTGTGTGTGTTGTGTGTATATGTGAGTTGTGTGTGTATGTAAGTAAGTGTTGGGGGAGTGTTGGGGTGTATGTGTGCATAAGCATGTGTGTATATCTGTGCATGTGTGTGTGTGTGTGTGTGTGTGTGTGTGTGTATTATACAACTGGCCTGTGTAAATGCCAGTGTGGTTTGCATGTCATCGGGGTCTGGTATGCATCTACATGTTTGATCTGTCCGTTTGGGTGGTGTGGGCTTCGTATGAGATTCCTGGAGAGATTAGTGTCAGAAAATGAAGAGTCAAAGGACGTAAGGATGTGTGGATGTTTTTCTGTCCTTAGTAAACACAGACATGGGATGCTCTGATGGTACACTGTATTACTCTGGCTTTTTAACAATAACCAGATCCACAGGGTTAAAAAAACATAAGCTTGAGAACAAATAGTAGACAAGACATTACAAAACAAATTGCTGAACATGTAGCACTACAAATGTGGTGGATTACCTTGTTAAGGTTTTGTCTGATAGTTGCGTTGTCTCTCTCCAGCACCATCCGCATCTCCTGGCTCCCCATGAACATGGCATTAGCTGAAAGTAAACACAAAACAACAGTGTGTGCATGTCTGTCACATTAACTCAGAGCAAACAAAAACAACTGTGTTTGATGTGCATCTCTCCTGTTTATACTCGGCAAAGGCCGGTGACAAAGGCGCGATCTGACAGTGTGTCTGCCCTCCTGCCAAAGTTTGTATCTCGCTCTGGACCACCCGTCTGTCTGGCCAATGTCTGCACACCCCTCACACTCTGCCAGTGATTACCCTCCGCGGTGCCCCTTTGATGCCTGATGTGCGAACACTGCCAGCCCTTTCCAGGACTAAAGAGTCAGCCCATTGCAATGTTCCCAAACTATTTGAAAGGTAGAAAAGCACTCGGAGTGCACAGAAATTTGCCAACCAGTTCATCACACATCATCAATGGAATGTTAATTTTGTATTTATTTTGCTTACAAGCAAACAAACAGACACGCAGATAAATGCCAGCAAAAAATAACCTCCTTGTAACAATGTCCAAGCTTTAAGAGATCTCCACTGGGTTTTGGTGGTCCATTTGATGTACGCTAACATTTATGCCATGTGGATATGTAAAGCAGGGTGTGAAAGCAGGGATGTATTATTGGACATGGGTTGGCAATCAGCATGTCTGCATTGCAGAAGTAAGTGATATTCGAAGTAACAAGCTGCACATAACAAAAGCTGGGAGGGAACTGAAGAAGCCTTTTGGACGAAAGGTGAAAAGTCTTTAAGCTCTAAAAAGAAGTCCAGTTGCTCACAACTAAGCTCCTTTGACCACCTTGACCTGGATGAATGAGAATCTACACAGACATCTGGGAGGCATGTTCAGTCTTTTTTCTACGAGTCAGATGCATGTAGCAGAACACCCTTCTAACCTCTAGCGGTCCAGGGAAGAGTAAACACATTGTTTAACCTAGCTTATTAGATTTCCCGTCTTCTTCTTCTGCTTTGAGCACAGGGAATTCAGCGGCAATGCTACTTGGGAGCTTTTGTGATACATTAGCACCGCAAATCTGTTGCCTTTTATAATGCATTCGGATCTGTGATTAGAATCAGAGTAGGCCCGAATGAACAGGAAATTATATGGTATCTCTAGGCCTGGGTGACCCCAGTTTGACACTGTGACCGCTCTAGCTTTGCTAGCTCTGGCAACACAACAGGTCTGGGTCACGAACACCACTGATATGTTAGCATTCAGAAATAATGGCTCGCAACATACTGTTACAAGCAAAGGGGGAAAAAAAGAAGGGAAGGTGCAGTGGGGAGCATGTGATGAAAAAAAGAGGGAAATATCCCCCTCATGAGAGAGGAGTAACCTAGCGACTCCTTTGATCTTCGTTCTAGCCGATCAGCGAGTCAGCCGGTTGGTTCCTTTTTTTCATTAAGAGCATTGGTGGACGTGCACATTTTCTAGCCTCCTTCTTCTTCTCTCTCCTGCGCATGAGAAAACATAGCTCGCTGCCACTTCCACTTTCGCCACCCCAGGTCTGACACAAGGCAGAGTCCCCCGCTCACACAGTGTCCCCCACATGCGCACAGAACCACATCTAGGGATATCGTGACAACATGACCCCGAGAAACCATCCCTATTGTGAACCTCACCCCCTCTGAGCCGGAGGAGGGGATGGATGAATGGATGGATGGATGGATGGATGGATAGATAGATGGATGGATGGATAGATGGATGGATGGATGTGAGAGGGTTCTATCGCTCACCAGAGCCTCACATTCCGCTCCGCACGGCCTGTACATTATACTGCCCTCCCCGGTCAGGTCTGCTGTGGCCTGTGCTCTGGTCTATCTTCTTCCTCCTGCCAGGGATCGTTAACATACTTTCTCAGAGAGGTAAAGATTTTTGGAGCGAGAGGGAGAAAGAGGGAGCACAAGAAAAAGAGAGAAAGGAGGTAAGAAAGGAAGGAGGAAAAGTGAGATCGCGAAAGAGAGCGAGAGGGTGTTGGAGGTAAGGATTCTTTTGGGGGTGGGTGGGTGAGTATGGGGGCGTGGGGTGCTCCTCAGATTACCGGCTTTGCGGGGCCAGGGCGGAGAGGAAGTAAGGGTCCTCTTGCACAGCCGTGTAAAAACCGTTTCCAAAATCAATCATAATCTTAATACTTCATTCAATCAATCATTCAAATAATATTTTTTATTGCATTTTATATTGTCTTATTATGTCTAGGTTGTGCTCTTTTCTTCAGTGTGTTGTGATTGTGTCTGTGTGTCATGCTGCTGCTATACTTTAATTTCCCAGCTTGGGATCAATAAAGTGTGTGTGTGTGTGTGTGTATGTATGTATGTATGTATGTATGTATGTATGTATGTATGTATGTATGTATGTCTGTATGTGTGTATGTGTGTGTATGTATGTATGTATGTATGTATGTATGTATGTATGTATGTATGTATGTATGTATGTGTGTGTGTGTATGTATGTACTGTATGTATGTATGTATGTATGTATGTATGTATGTATGTATGTGTGTGTGTGTGTGTATGTATGTATGTATGTACCGTATGTGTGTACATCTGTATGTATGTATGTATGTATGTATGTATGTATGTATGTATGTATGTATGTATGTATGTATGTATGTATGTGTCTATCTATCTATCTATCTATCTATCTATCTATCTATCTATCTATCTATCTATCTATCTATCTATCTATCTATCTATCTATCTATCTATCTATCTATCTATCTATCTATCTATCTATCTATCTATCTGTGTTACTGTGTAGCTGTGAGACAGCTGTTCACAAAGTTTGATGTCAAAAGGAAGGAGAAGAACAAAGACAAAGCCAAAACAGTCTTCTCTTAGTTTCGTTTTTTTTTAAAAACAATTTTACTGCCTCAGGTGCTGAAGTGAAGAAAGTCCTGATTTAAACCGCGAGGGCTGCGAGCGTGTAAAGGAGGGGAGTGCTGCAGTATATCATGCTGCTGTCAATCCTTTCAGGTAGTTTCCTACTTGTTGGGAGAGGGCGGCGTAGAGTTCAGTGGCAGCCCGCTCTCAGGAGGACAGGACAGGGCAGGGGAGGGAGGAAGGGTAAGGAGGCGAAAAAGAGGAGTGGCGGTGTGGTGGTTGGCATAAGATCTGTGATTTATAGCAAAAGGTACTCAATGAATATGGGCCTTTGTACAGCCATATGTACACACGACAAGTTTTCTAAATGCAGGCATGTGTGTGTCTCTTTATGTATTTGTGTGTGTGTGTGTGTGTGTGTGTGTGTGTGTGTGTGTGTGTGTGTGTGTGAGTAAGTGTGTATGCGCGGGCCTGTGCATGCAGAGGTCAGACACTGCTCTGAAAATGGAAACTCTACAGCAATGAGTCACGCAGGCACACAATGTGGAGAGCTTACTGAAAATCACGCAACTCCTGACACCAATTTCTCCTGAAGTAAATGTCAGACATTTTACTTAATGGGTAAATAATAGAAGTCACAGTTCCACCTGGCCGTGTGAGGCATGCTTTCCCCGCAGCGCCCTTCCCACGAGTGTGACACCCCATTTTAATGGCGTGATGGAGGATGAGGGGAGAGAAGATGGAGTTAATCTCTCTTCTCTACCCTCTCACTCACTCACTCACTCACTCACTCACTCACTCACTCACTCACTCACTCACTCACTCACTCACTCTCACACACACACTCTTGGGTCACACATGCGACCAAACACACACACACACACACTCACACACACACACACACACACACACACACACACACACACACACACACACACATACACACACACACACACACTCATTCATTTACTCACTCACTCACTCATAGAGACAAACACATACTCATTTACCGACCGCAGTGACACACATGCATGCACACACACATGAACACACACACATAGACAGACACCCTCACACATGCACACAGACACACTCATACCCTCACACACTATAAGAAACATGTAGACACACAACACACTCTCTTTCTTTGTCTCTCTCCCACTCACTTTCTCTCTCATTTTACCAGCATGCGCGTGCGTGTGTGCGTGCATACACACACACGCACGCACGCACGCACGCACGCACGCACGCACGCACGCACGCACGCACGCACGCACACACACCCAAAGCACACACACAAAGCAATATACAATATTAAATGCAATAAAAAATATTATTATTTGAATGATTGAAGCACTCTCTCTTGCCATTCCATGAATGTGTGTGTGTGTGTGTATGTGTGTGTGTGTGTGTGCACACCCACATTGCCCAAGCTTGTGCCCATGCATCTGTGCTGTGCTGTGGAGTCCAGTCTGCATGAATGTGTGTGTGTGTGTGTGTGTGTGTGTATGTGTGTGTTTGTACATCTGTGCTGTGCTGTGCTGTGGAGTCCAGTCTGCATGGTTTTGTGCTTCTGCGACCTGACTGCCTTTGGCCCTTTGGCCCTCTGTGCTGTGCTCACGTGTGTGATGGCTCTTTCCACTGACAAACAAAGCAAGCAAAGCTGGCAATTACAGGGCCCGAAGCACACGAAAGCAGAGCTGAAGGGCCCTACAGGTATTACATGAGAGAGGGGCATTCACACAGAGGCCATTACGATAGTGCCCACTTACAGAGAGACAAAAAAAGATGTACAGTGTGTCAGTATTGCTCTCTTTGTTTGTAATGCATGCACACACATAACTGTACTGGCCAACACAACCACACACATACAGACACATGTATCACACACATGCTGGTTTTAAGTGGTATACCTGGACCCACATGCACACACACACACACAGCATTTGAAAGGAAGGCTGGGAGAAGCAATCATGTCCCTTAACAAACACTAGTGTTACAGAGCGAAAACCACTTGCATAATTTTCTGCCTCTCAACATCAACAACCCACATCACGTCTAGCCCCAAAATACATACACATCCTATTTTAGGTGAGCCATACAAAACCTACAAGTGCATACTTTGTCCGAAGCCTCGCACGGATATGTGGACAGTTCCATAGAAAAACAGAAAACCATTAGAAATACACACTTGGAACAGAAAAGACCCCCTATTTCATCCCTCGCTGAGTAATGCCAAAAAGGGTGCTTTTGGGGCGTATGAATAAGGCTTGCTGATACAGTCAGCAAACAGGCCTGCCACCACTAATTTCACCACACTGACATAAGACGGTGTCCTTGGGTCTTTTGGTCTGCTAGTCACTCCCCAAATTAGTCAGAGAGAGAGAGAGAGAGAGAGAGAGAGAGAGAGAGAGAGAGAGAGAGAGAGAGAGAGAGAGAGAGAGAGAGGGAGAGAGAGGGAGACAGAGAGAGAGAGAGAGAGAGAGAGAGAGAGAGAGAGAGAGAGAGAGAGAGAGAGAGAGAGAGAAGGGGGAAAAAGAAGGAAGGCATGGAAAAGAACACATGGTCATCCATGAAGGAGCGTCAGATCCAAGCAAGCAATGAGCAGTGTGTGTGCTCCAGTGTGTTTCAGTTTAAAAAAGAACAGAGATTCATTCAAAGGAGACACACGATGAGTTGGGTGGAAATATTGAAAGGGTTGAGAAGGAATATTATTGGTAAGGAAGAATGCTAAGGGGGAAGAATAGAGAGAATAGTGGGAGGGATAAGACAGAGAATGAAAGATTGAGGGATGAGACCAAGGGGTGAAAATAAACTTTGCAAAACGTAAACAACCAGCCACTGACAAATAAAAGGTAAAACTCACCAGCCACTCAACAGTTAATTGCTATCTTGTGTCCGAAATCAACTTGCCACTTTCATATTTTACCAGCATTTGTCTGGTGGCTGGTGTGAATTGCCCTCTATGAATGAGACAGAGAAATAGAGAGAGGAAGAGAGGGAAGCCTTGAGAAGGAAGAGAGAGCATGTTGAGAGGCTTGAGACGAAAGAGTAACGAGGAGAAAAGAAAGAGCACCCTGAGTGGCAAGAGAGGAGCAGATGAAGATGAAGATGAAGATGAAGGATGAGACGCCAACACTGAGCAGAGAGAGAGAGCACGGAGAGGGAAGAGATGATAACATTGACGCCATCTTTAAAATTATTCTTGCTTGCCGTAACCCGACCGATTCAGTCAAACTGGGCCCGACACGATTTTTTTTTTCACTGTCTTTTGTGCCAACTTCCTGACTACAATATTGTAATGCAACCGAGTGAATTATTTTTCCCGCAAATCATACTTTTTCTCTTGAAAACCATAATTTTCCCTTTGAGCAAATTGTATAAAAAGAAAACTTTGACGCAGAACCTGCAACCCAATCAGAGTTTTGGGCAGGTGGACGGAGACGTACAGTAGCAGGTTGTCATGCAGAGCGGTAAGAAACCCACTAGTGGCAACGTGAGGAAATGCCACCACTCTCTGCATCGCCCCGGTGTCACGCAAGCAGCATCAAGCTTCCACAAGTCCTGATGCTAGCCAGCTGTATACTATATATTTACAGACTAGACAAGTACAGGGGGAAAACTTTGAATTAAAGTGCAGGCAAGGGTGGGGAACTCAACACTTCATCGCTCATACTTCTGAATGCTGTGAATGCTATTTCGTTACACATACCGACCCGCCACTGTATCCACCATGATTTTATTTTTTGATGACTGATGATTAAAAAAATATATCTACCGACCCCATTTTTTCCCCAATTCAGATGTTACAGCAAACAGACACATTTCTAAGGATGGTCTCAGAAAGCAGAGATAATAACATTGAGAAAGAAGAGACGATAGCACTGAGAAAGGAAACACAGGGAATATTGCAAAGGAAGAGGGTAGAGAATGTTAAGAAGGAAGAGAAGCAGGCCTTGAGAGGGCAGAGCACAACACCGAATGGGATGAGAGGAGCACATCGATAGGAAAGAGAAGGAGGATATTGAGGAAAAACATGTGAGGCAGACAATTACCAGCATGCAACTCAAACCAAGAAACAGGCCCTGAGGAAAGGCTAGGAAGACAGGATAGCTGCACTGCACCACAGTCTACAGTAACAAGGGCCGGGTTTGCAGACATTCACTGGTCTATCTCACTTATCTCTGAGAGGGGATTGGACTGGATGGAGGAGGGAAGGGGTGGGATGGGGATGGAGATGAGGGTGGGGTGAGAACGGGGTGGAGGGAGGCAGGAAAGTGGTGGTAGGGAGTTCTGGGTCTGTGAATTTGGGGGTGGGAGGTGCCCTTGGCAGGGCAAGGCATTCCAACCCAATTTACACATCCACACACATGTGCCTGGTTAGCTGCTGACTGAAGGCACAGAGGATGGGGTGGGGTGGGGTGGGGTGAGGTGAAGTGGGGATGGGGGAGGTATGGGGGTTTGGATCAGCGAATGGCATGCACTGGGGTTTCCTCTTCTACTGTCTAAGGTACTTAAAAGCCTTCAGTGGCGCAAGGAGGATCAGACCAGGATCCCTCAGTGGGCCTGTTTGCTACTGGGTGTGTGTGTGTGTGTGTGTGTGTGTGTGTGTGTGTGTGTGTGTGTGTGTGTGTGTGTCTCTGTGTGTGTGTGTGTCTGTGTGTCTGTGTGTTTGTGTATAAAGTGGAATGAGTGTGTTCTTTTGTTTAAGTGTTTTTGATGCTCTTTAAAAAAAATCCCTTTAGTCACTTTGCCTACCGTGTGTGTGTGTGTGTGTGTGTGTGTGTGTGTGTGTGTGTGTGTGTGTGTGTGTGTGTGTACGTGTGCTAATGATTTTTGGGGGATGTTGCAATTGTTTTTAAAAATCTTGTTGTTTTCATTAAAAGCATTAGCACAAGCCAGTAATAATCATTATTTTTGTTTGTAAGCTAAACTGACATTTAAGTATAGGTTTAAAGTGGGTTCAAATACAATGTCATGATTAACATAAACAGCTTGCTGCACGTCCTGACCTGGCTGAAATGCACATACACATGCTATTTCAGGTGGACTACACACAAAATGCAAACTACTGGAGAAAAGCAATGATGTCAGTTTTGTTAACTTTGAGGAAAGTGGGAAAAAACGTGACTGTTTTACATCGCACTAGTTTACAATATGCGCTTTTATTGCTAAAATTAGGCTATTTCCGAGCATCAAAGCACAGAAATGCTCTACATGTGGAAAAGTAAATCTGACATGTACCAAACTCATATCAGAACCCCTCCCCCCTCCCCCCTTACACAATCCTATGTCTGTTTTTCTCCCTTGCATGGATTGCAAATCTTGATATTGACCTCATCATCTCACTCTAGTCAGAACACACAGCACAAGACTGAAGTTGTGCTGAAAGCATGCAGTGGTGCTTAACCCCCAGGGACCCAAACATACAAAAAAACAAAAACTTAAAAAAAAAATGTTTTAAGCCTTTTAAATGTTGTTCTAGGAGGCACATGATGCAGAAATTTGTGTTTATTTTCAATTTTGACCTCCAAATCCCAAATGCTGTCCAAATCAAATCCAATATAATCCAATGGACAAGGTGCAGCAAGGTGCTGTACTTCAAAGCAGGTTCACGGGTCGTATAACTTTGTGGCCAAGTAACTGAGCCTATTTACACAATCTACCATCCAGTAGTGTTACAGAACTGGACAATAGGACCTATTAGTAATATAAATGTGATTTTAAAAAGAAAAAAGAATGTGTAATTTTATTTTTGTGGAATTAAATTTGATGTTGTAATATTACAACAGTGGGCCTCACGGGGTTAAGCACAGGATTACCAGAGCAATGGGAAAGGATTACCAGAGCAATGGGAAAGAGCTGAAGAGACACCAGCTTCACTAGTACAGGGTGGCCAGGTGCTGTGCTGGATTTAAATGTAACCGACCCCTACATTGTTCTCCATTCCTCAGCAATGCTCCAATGTGTTTCTCTTCAGCCTTCACGTCTGCAGAAATGGGGCACACACTTGATGAGCCAGTTATGTCTGTCTCGTGTCTTTATTTCAATAACCCATGCCATTCCAAAAAGAACCTGCAGTGAACCAAAATAGGACACAGAATCTCTCTCTCTCTCTTCCTCTCTTTCTGTTCCTCTCTCTCTCTCTTTCTCCCTCTCCCTCTTCCTCTCTCTCTCTCTCTCTCCGCTGATTGTGGTGCGCGGTGGGTGGTCACTCCTGGATGGTCTGTCCATGCTGCAAACAAGCTGTCTGCGAGGAGCACGGTGCTAGTTAACGCTACGAGTTGGAGTTCCGGAGAGGCGTCGGCCTCGTCGTTCATCATGTTCCCGTTTGGCCGACGACAGCCAATCCGCTAATGATGAATCTCGTGCGGCCGGTGATGTCAAACGTTTTGCCCTGGTGGAAAGCTATCAGTGTCATGCTATGGGGAAATTTTGTTCCCCGATCTCGGGATACAAAAAAAAAGAGAGGGGTCAGGTGCGGCTGGAAGGATAACAGTATTTTCTCTCTTTCTCTCTCTCTCTCTCTCTGTCTGTCTCCGTGCGGATGCTGTTTTGTAGCAGGTCTAACACATTCGGTCCTGGCGGGCTCCGGTGGGCCCATAAAAAGGCCTCTGAAAAAGACATAAAGGCCTACAACATATCTAAACAAATACCTTGCCCCCCGATATGAGGTCATGCGCAGACAACAGTCCAATATTCAGCAATATACTCACGGGGGAAAGAAAAAGAAGGAGGAAAGAGGGGTGTGTGTTAAATCAGGAATTTGTGTAGTCGACTTTGATATGGCATTCTAAACATGACTTCTCAACAGCAACCATATTTCAATCATTACATCTGTCTTCTTTTGATAATTTTATTCTGCCCCTAGTGTTTTTCCAGATAGGTCTTGGATTGAGTGGTTTGATTTTATAACCATTGCGTGCTTCAGGCCCTGTATCTTTTCTTGAGGAGGAAGTACTACTCAAAACGGCTGTCCAATATGACAAAACCATAAGCTGAAACAACAAAAGGGCACTTTTATTATGTAACCCTAAGACTAACTGGAACAGTCTCTATTCTTTTGTGCATCTGCTATATTACCGTAGTCCAGATGTTTTTTTTAAGTCTACCATGATTATGATGATGTGACTTTCTTAATATATATATCATACCAAATAATCAGACATCTGTACACAGGCCAGTGCTTACTAATAATTCAAAGCACTATACTGATATATAGAGAATGCTGCACATTTTCTTTTAGTCTCATATGGTCTTCTATGGCAATTTTGTACAGCAAAGTTGATGTATGTCTGTGGTTGTGTGTGTGTGTGTGTGTGTGTGTGTGTGTGTGTGTGTGTGTGTGTGTGTGTGTCTGTGTTTCTTTCTTTTATGGGCTATCTGGTTACTTATTGTGCAACTAGCGCTGTCTGCAGCTCCTGGCCCATATGCTTCTCCCCACGCTGACACGCAGGGGACGTCGTACGGTACGGGGGCCCCAAATGCTTCCGCGCCACCACTCTCCCTCTCCCTCTTCCTCTCTCTCTTCCTCCCCTTCCTTTCTTTCTCTCTCTCTGGGGATCCACACAAACAGATGCTCTCAGGTCTCCCCAAGAGGTGAGAGACACTGTTGGCAGACATGTTTGCTAGCTTTGCAGGATTTTACAAAGGCATTATGCTAGACACTGGTTGGGAGTGCTTCTTACCCTTCCCCACCCGCCACAAAGTACTGTGTATTTGGCCTGCGTGTGTGTGAAAGCGTGCCCTGCACGTTGGAGTTATCATTTAGTCATCATCTTATCAAGCCCATCGTGGTTTACCACAGATGTGGAACAGCAGAATTTTTGTTGTCCACTTCAAAACTGTGTAACGGCGGCCATTTTGCCAAATTTCTGAACAACTGTGACATTATCTGATTCAGTCATAAATTGTGGCTTACCGCTGGTTTGGTTGCACGATTGGTGAAAGCTACGGATGTTTGAATCCATTTGGAAATGGAATAATCGTGACCAAAGGCCTTTTTTACCAATCCATGGGGCCTGTCAGGGGGCTTTCGGAAACAGTTATCGCTCCCTCAGTCGCGGCGGGCTCGCGGTGCTATTCTCCTGAAGGTCTGGCTGGTGGCGTGCTGTCTGGACGAGAATGCTGGGTTTCCACGTTTGGATTAGAGGCTTGGGCCCAGATGAGTCGGGGCTAAATAAGGGAGTATGTTTGTGTCAACACTTCATTTTGGGTCTGCCCTGCATGTCTTCATTGCTGATCTCACGAATGCTTTCTCCAGCTCAGTAAACTCGAATGTAAGGGGTAGCACCAGCAGACTCCCTGCCCTGGGCAACCTTGAAGAGGGTTTTGAAGGATCTGCCTCGGTCTTGACTACGAAAATAGGGCAAAATACAAGAGAACAAACATATAAAAAGCTCTTAATATCGGTAACCCTGTAGGAACCAATAATGCCCAATTCAGCTGATGACTTGCAGCCTTGTTTGTACATCGAGACATCACTGGGGAACTCAAAGTGCACACACAAACACACAGGCACATTGTCTGGTAATTATGAAAGGCAAGCCTGTCAACAAACTCACACATGGCTTTTCTTTTTGCCGCGCTCAAGCCCAATGCCGCAGAATGTCTCGCATATTTCTGCATGTGTGTGGGACGGTAGACTGCCTGCGTTTGTATAAACACAGCAAGGTCAGCGGCAGAAAGAAAGCCAGACGCAGCTGAAGAGGGTCAGAGAGTGGGTGCGCGGAACGACAAAAAGGGACCGGCGGTTGCGCTTTTCATCTGCCGTGTTGATTTGCTAAAGGAGGAACATCATAAAGTCATTAAGTACGGGAAGCGGTGCGGCCCAGGACCTTTCCGTTCCTCCTTTAATGGGAACCATGGCAAAAACGCAACCCAGCCCAGTGACACAACTCCTAGTCAGCTCAGCGCATGAAGATGAGTAGTCTGCTACAGTCAGGAACACACGCACCAGTGACAGTTAGGAAGAACAGATGTAGGAACATTTCATAATAGCCTACTGATACATTTTAACAAAAGGAATAATCCAAAGAATGTTGTTATATTACTAGAAATAACAATTACAAAAATAATAATAATGAAAATGGGAATTGTCCATCACTTCACAGTGTAGGTGCATTTGCAGGTGTCTTGGTGTGTTTGTGTGTTACAATATGGCCATGCTTGTGTCAGTATGCCCTCGCAAATGATCATACATACAGTACGTGGGCATATTTTGTCTGGCTGTGCACAAACGTGTCGAGTTATCTTCACACATGTGAGTGTGGTGGTGAGTTTATGTGTGTGTGTAAATGAGGAAGAGAGAGCGAGCGGTAGGGCTGCTCAATTAATCGAATTCTAATCGTGATAATGATTTCAGGGCCAAACGATCTCACAACAAATAAAATCGAGGGTAACAATGTTTTTGTCCTAATTATTTTCTACTGTTTGTACTGTACATTAGATGTATACATGTATCTAATGATCTAATGTATTAGACATTTCTACTGTTTGTACATTAGACATCAAAGGAGACTTACTAATGTTTACGAAGAAAGGTATTAGGGAAAATCCGAAGGTACAAGAATGTTTTTTCGAAATGTTTTTGAATACATTTTCAATAAATGAAGCATGTTACTGAGGAAAACAAAATAATTGTTTGAATAATCGTGATTTCAGTTTTGGCTCAAATAATCGTGATTCTGATTTTTTCCATAATCGAGCAGCCTTAGCGAGCGGGTGAGTGAGCGGGAAGCAGAAACAGGTGTCTGGGTAAGCTTCCCTCGATGCCTCAAGCCGGGGGGGATGGGAGGAAATCACCATCATGCACAGAGGAGCGCAAGGTGCCAAGCTGGAGGCTAGACAGCTTCTCTCCGCCAGGCTGCTCGTCCGTGGGATACCTTCTCGACAACGCACCCTTTCCCCACCCCCCACCACACGCCCCTCCAGCCCCAACCCCCTCACCCCCTCTCCTCTCTCTTTCTTGCCTCAAGTGCTCCAACGCCATAAAGCTAAACTCAGAGAGCGAACCCACCTTCAGTTCATTATGGCTTCCACGCTCTCTCTCTCTCTCTCTTTCTCTCTCCCTCGTGATCCCGCCGAGTGATAAGGGGCTACATGAAAAAGATGAGAGGGGGCTGCATCAGAAACGGAGCAGACAAAGAGTAATGGCCCGCCCCCACGAACGAGCAGACCAGCTGGTGGTGGTGGGCTACGGCTGTGGCCGGGTCTCGGGCCCCTGTGCTGTGCTGTGCTGTGCTATGCTGTGCTGTGCTATGCTGTGCTGTGCTATGCTGTGCTATGCTATGCTGCACTGTGCTGTGCTGTGCTATGCTGTGCTATGCTGTGCTATGCTGTGCTATGCTGCACTGTGCTGTGCAGTATAGCGCTGTACATTCTCTGAATAATTACTGCGGAAAAGGTTGTGGGGAGGGAGTAGAACCATGTGTGAACACTAGTGGAGCAATCCAAAAGTGCCGGGCGCGCTTGAGAAAACGTAAGGTGAAACAATCTCTGAACGACATCCAAAGAGCTGCGCTACAGCTTCAGCACTTCCTCTGTGGTAGTGGATGAATGAGGACAACCAAATTACATTTGTTTTTCTTTTTTTCTATTTTCCTTTTTTAGGAGCTTTCCTCCACTCGGCATTTGAAGGTGATCCATCCGCGAGTGAAGCTGGGTGCAGTGCAGGAACCTTAGCAGAGGCAGTTAGCGAGAGCGTATCAACATCCTCCACTCCAGCGATGGTATTTCAGAAAAAATAAATATTGAAATGTACGCAGGAAGTTCCATTTAATCGCAACATGTTTTCTTAATTATGTCTGTCAACTCACCATTAATTTTGTACGTAATATAAGACAGAGAATGAGTGTAGCTTTTCATTTCTGTAGTCAAAGGCCACTGCTCAATAGTGCAAAACCTTACGAGAAAAAAATTCTGAGGAAAAAAAGAGACACAAAAGTAGAGAGAAGAGAAAACAATGAGTACCACCTGGTGTTTTAAAAGAATGCGAAAATTTTTCTTAATCAAACCTTACTGCGACAAAAAAAACTCCAAATGTTTTGAGTCTCAACTAAGAGCAAAACAAAGTGGAATTAACAAGAAAAAAGTACATCTCAGATGTTCTCCTGAGATGGAGAGTCCCAAAAGGCAATTAATGGGGGGGGGTATTATTAAAACCATGTTGTTGGGTGAAATTGGGAGTGAAGCCCTTTTAAGAGGGATGGAGAGAGAAATGGGGAGCACCCCCCCTCCTGCAGACAAAAAAGCCCTTTTAGTAATATTCCTGCAGTTAAACAGAGAGAGCTCTTTGGCAAAGATTCTCCAACCATCACAACATCAATCTTCTCCCCTCCCTCGACGGACAAGGAAAACAGCACACGTTTTGCATGGGGGAAGAAACCGAGGAGTAAGAGAGAAGGAGGGAAAAAAAGAGAGAGAGAAAAGAAAGAGACAAGCACATGGTCCCATAGTCCAACCCAGCCAAAACCTTGTGACCAAACGATTGTCCTGTTCGAGGAGTGGTGTTAATTATCCCAGCCTCTTATCTCCAGCACGATCTGGCTGTAGATCCACCAGGGCAGACGTGTGATAAATAAAACACAGGGCTAATCTGCAGACGTAAAATATGCTCGTCCTCTTGGCCATTGCTGCAGACAGATATCCAACCCCCCCCCCCCCCCCCCCCCCCCCCACAAACACCCAAGAATCCTCCGAACGCCTCCTCTCCTGGCTTTGCCGCGTGTCTGGATTACAAACAATCGCTCTATCGTTAAACATTTAATGGAGGACAGTTTAGAGGCATTTAATATGAGGAGGGATTTCGTGCTTCCCTGAACTGTCTGGCTTTGGGGGAAATTTGGCAACAGTGAAGCGAGGGGCTCTGCTAAATTGGAAATGAATGAATCTGACATATTCAGTATTCGTGATGTACACTGCAGTACTGCTGCAATTTACAAAGTGCTCTGTTTTTAGAGCGAAAAAAATCAAGCTGATATCAGATCACCAACTACACAAAGTGTTTGTCAAACACAGAGGACAATTTGTAGAAAAGATTTGCAGTGTGTAATGAAGTACAAGTGTTCTGTATCCTGTTCACTTGTATCTACCTACTATTAATTTTCACTGTTTATATTTATATACACACAAACTCATTCAGTGAATGAGTACCAAACCCAACCTGGGACAGCTCCAGGAAAATATGAAGTTTTGAGAGAATCTTAGGAAGCAGTAATGGGCAGAACAGGCACACAGGTTTATGTGTTTATAATGCCTTGACAAAATGATTTCACCTTATAGGTCTTCCTCAAGCTGTGAACTTTTCTCTTTGACACGTGACATTGTCCTACCTCGGTGTGACCAATGTGGGTCCGTGTCTTGCTGTCTTTAGTTTAACCAGTTAAGACAGTACTACAATGTTCCAGTGATTAAGCTTCCATTCAAAGACCACTCTACAAAACCAAAACGCAAAGACTGATAGGACAAAGTTAGAGAAACGTTTAAATAAGTTATGCGGATATGGTTCAACCACAGCATCAGTGGAGGTATCTTTGTTCAAAGGGAAAGATCCCGTACTTACAGGAGAAAATCGAAGACATACGACTGTGTGGCCATGGTCGATGATGTAAACACAAATGATGCAGTGCGGAAGAGTCGTCGTTCCAAGCTGCGGCTAGGAGTTCACTCTAAAGCCTTTCATTATCGTCCAGTGAGGGTTTCCCAGTCCATCAACAACCAGTCAGCCAGTTTCCAATGTTGTCTTTGGGGTTAAACAGTTGGGGATGTGGTGATCTGGGAACACTTTTTGAAGTCTCTTGCTGTGGTCGAAAAATCATACATGAAACTCTCTGTTCTTGTATAGAAAGCACTGTTGCAAACGCTCAACACAAATATGACGGCCTGTGTTTTAAGCGTGGTGATATGCAGTGTTGATGCTGATGGATGATGCTGTAGATGATTCTCTGCGCGCACGGATGTGTGTTCACACAAAGAACCAGTTTGGAGATATTTACAGAGTCTAGCATGTGCCAAACCACGGGACCATGTGCAGGTTGATCTGTATATCATGTGTACCATGCATCTTAGTGAAATATGAGCCTATACAGTAGGTGTCTGTCTGTCTTGGTGAATGTCAGCATTGGAATGTGACATGAAGAATGCATTGAGTGACCAGACAACAACATCCTTGGATAATAATGGAGACACACTTATTATTCCACACCTTAGAGACCAGGTATGACATTCTGCATGTTCTGTGACTTATCTCTAGAGAACAACACACTGGCAGGACGGGGTTTGTGTGTGCATGTGCTCAGCACACCCTGAAATTAGCATTGTTATGAGTAGGGTTGTTTCTTGGTATGTTGGTAAACCGAAAATTATGCACCACCAATGGTCTGTTGATATGGGTATGGTTAATTAAGAAGCAGGCACAATGGCAGTCACAATCTGTCCAACTGACAGTAACTGCAAAATATCAGACAACATGACAAATACTACTCAAGCAGGCCGTAAAGGACAAAACAGATGTGAGCAAATGATTATTTAGTTTAAAAGTTTAAAATTTAACGACAGAGCTGACTACCCATTGGTTTCTGTTTTAATTTAATTTAATTTAATTTAATTTAATTTAATTTAAAATTCAAATAAATTGTGCATTGCCAGCTCAAGTTTATGATATGTGCTGGAAGGGACTTACACTCAGAAGCTGCTGTGATGAAAATAGTGGACTGATGGAAGCACTCTGCATGGTTACATGTGCAGAACAATCTGATTAAAGCAACGACTGGATTATTATCAGAATTTGCAATACTCCACTTTACATGCTACGTGAGAAAGTAAAAAATATCCAATTTCCACAATTACCGAATTGATATGACATCTTTTAATCGAAGTAAATGGAATAGCCAGACTTAAATCAGATTTATTTTTTGTTTGCGTGTAACCACACTGGCTTTTAATCATCTACATAAAACAACCCTCCTTCAGTGCGCTGTTTCCATTTATACAACTGCATGTACTTGATACTGTGTATATAATGTGTTACAGCAGGGAAGGGAGCAGTCTACGCAAAATCTTACACGACAACAATCAACGCACTGTAATTTTCCTCAATTTTATCATCTACACTTTGTCAATATTTGGCAAAGATAATCTGCCAATTTCCTGTCAAAAACTTTGATGGTTTGTTTGAATATCACTGTGACTAGCCTAGGTAAATGTTGTTAAAGCGAGTGAGCTTAAGTATATGCCAGTCCATGTTTAAGTGTACGCCAGTCTGTGTAAGTGACTGTGTGTGTGTGTGCGTATGTCAGAAAGAGACTGTGTGTGTGTGTGTGTGTGTGTGCGTGTATGATGGAGAAAATGTGTGTGTGCATGTGTGTGTATGTGTATCAGAGAGAGACTTCGTGTGTATATGTGTCAGAGAGAGACTCTGTTTGTGTGTGCATGAGTGTGTATGTGTGTGTGTGTGTATGAGACTGTTTGTTGCTCTCTCACCTGCGCAGTCCACGCTGATGAGGCTGACGGTGGCGGGAATAGTGGCGTGGTCGAGGGAGCGTATTCCGCCCATCACCCAGCGCACGGCGCACGCCTTGAGCCTGTCGGGCAGCAGCGACAGCAGGAAGATGGGCAGGTACGCCACGTAGCGCAGGTGGCACAGCACCGGGGTCATGACCTTGCCCTGGGGGGTCGCCGCCATGCGCTCGATGGTGGGGAAGAGCAACACAGACTTCAGCACCTGCCAACATCAACATAGAAACACACGCATTTACTTATAACGACTAAAGGAAGAGAGATAAGTCATCTTTAACTTCAATAAATGAGGTCTGTTATTAGTAAACCATTAACCATAACCGTTAAGCATACTGACAGCTTAAGACATAAATTCCTACGCTTAACAATACCTTACTTAAGGAAGGACAAAGAAACAGGGAGAAGCCTGGGAGATATAAATAATGTAAAGAAAGAGATGGAGGGAGAGAAAAAAGAGAGACAGAGAAGTATAGGCTGAAAAAGAGAGAAAGAGCAGGAAGGAGGGAGGGAGGGGGGGAGGGAGGGGGGGAGGGAGGGGGGGAAGGAGGGAGGCAGACAGACACACAGGGAGAAGGACTCAGAGAGAGGGAGAGAGAGAGAAGGAGAGAAACGCAGAGAGAATGAGAGTCGCTGAGAGAGGAAACACCTGCCTCCGTTTGGCAAGACGGCAGAAAACAGCTATAAACCCATTGAGTTAGTAACAAGAAGACAGCAAGCGAGACGGAGAGAGAGAGAGAGAGAGAGAGAGAGAGAGAGAGAGAGAGAGAGAGAGAGAGAGAGAGAGGTAGAACAAGAGAGAGAGCCAGAGCAAGCGAGGACGAGAGAAAGAGAGAGAGACAGAGAGAGAGAGAGAGAGACAGAGAGAGAGAGAGAGATAGAGAGAGAGAGAGAGAGAAAGAGAGAGAGAGAGAGGTGGAACGAGAGAGAGAGCCAGAGCAAGCGAGGGCGAGAGAGAGAGAGACAGAGAAAGAGAGAGAGAAAGAGAGATAGAGAAGGAGACAGAGAGGGAGGAAAATGAAGAAAGAGTGTGTGTTGTGTCTGCTTTAGTGATTTCATTGCGAGTCCCCGCCAAATAAATTTCAATGAAACAAAGCAGCACCAATATCTGGATTTCCCATGTGCGAAATATATGACAACCGCACCACCGCTCCACCACTTGTGCCAAACGCAGACCACTTATTTCTTAGCCTAATGCTGCCATTATCATTCTCATTACTATCACACAGTCTGCGGGCCAGCTCTGGGAAACCTCTGTATGGCAATCGAAAATGACAGCTTTATGGGCTACCGAATGTTTACTGTGAACGTCTGGAGTGTATGCGTCCTACAGATCTGATAAACAGACCTGCTCGCAGGAAAACAGTCACACTCACGGGAGATTTCTAAGGCAAACACTCTGACAAGGCAATTTCCATGGCCGATTTATTGTCAGCAAACTTTTTTATTTATTTTTTCCCTGGTGAAAATTATCCTGGTACAACTATTTATCTGTCAGGACTAAAGTCACTGTTCCAAGCTTCATTTCTTTCTGAGTCATCAGATATTTCTCTTAACTTTGCGTTGGTGATCTCGCTGAATAGCTTTAGGTGCATTACAGCTGTATCAGGTGATGACGTGAGGAGAATGGATATGCAGGACAGCCGGGCTGTCTCATCCTCCGAGCTCACCGAGGCCGCCTAGTGGCACTGTCAGCAACTGCAGCTAAACTGTTGCTGCAAACGGCAAACAATAATTTTACGTGCAGTTCCTGCTCTGCAGTTTTGTTATGCCATTCTGTTGTGTTTAAGAGAAATTACTTGGTATTATCTTTAAATTAACTCTACCCAGACATAGTGATATGAAGGTCTATAATAAACTTGTCTGATGTTTTCACCAGCCACTGAGACTGTGCACTATGTAGTTTTGTTGTTTGGGTCCCAAAAGCCAACCAAAATGCAAGCATTCACAGCATGATATAACTCACCATATCACCAAAGTTTAAAGCTAATATCACAGTTTGCACGCAAACATACTTTTATCAGCGCCAACTGGGCTGTTGGTGGTTTTCTACAAGGTGTTTTTGCATGCTTTTCAGCCAAGCAGCTCACTAATTTTAGATCACAACTCCAAAATGCTGCATTATAGCTTGACTTGTAAGCTGTTGAAGTCCAGTGATTTACATCTTTTCCCATAGTAGTAAACACTGACAAAATTCTTGAGTGGCACCTCTTCCCTGCCCAGTAGGGTATCGGGACAGGGTAATGATTGCTTTGCTTGATCAGGTGGACAAGAACTGAGCTATAAATGGAGGAGGGGGATTGTGGGAGTTGAAGTCTTGCATAATCAATTCAGGACGCTGTGCTGTCATCCACTTCCAGAATGGACCCAGAGCACTCCCATAGCCCTGCTGAGACCAACAGTGACGGATGGCGGAGAGGAAGGAGGGAGGAGGGGGAGGGCAGAGGGGTGGGGGCAGTGTGTGTGTGTGTGTGTGTGTGTGTGTGTGTGTGTGTGTGTGTGTGTGTGTGTAAGACAGAGAGAGAGTGAGTGTGTCTGTGTGTAAGACAGAGAGAGAGTGAGTATGTGTCTGTGTGTGTGTGTGTAAGACAGAGAGAGAATGTGTGTGTGTGTGTGTGTGTGTGTGTGTGTGTGTGTAAGACAGAGAGAGAGTGAGTGTGTGTCTGTGTGTGTGAGAGAGCGAGAGAGTGAGGAAGAGAGAGGAGGGAGAAAGAGAGATAGACAAACCCACACATGCAAAGAGAAAGAAAGAGAGAGAGAGAGAGATAGCACAGATAGATGCCACAGACCAAGCACGAAAGTATGTGTATGAAAAAGGATGAGTATGAGTGACTGTGTGTGGGTGTGTGTGCGTGTGTCTGGTACACACACACACACACACACACACACACACACACAGACGCACACACACAGAAAGAGAGTGAGGGGCTTGAGTGAGTATGTGTTAGGAGCACAGGTGATCTTTGATGTGTAAAGCAGTGGGGGTTGATGGGAAGCAGCTCCTGGTCTCGAAGGCCTGAAGAATGTGCTCAAGAATGCAGCAGAATCTGATAGACCGCAAGAGCGGAGGCTCCTTCATCAGACAGACAGCTGGACCGCTCTCAAACACACACACACATGGACGCCTCCTCCCCACTGAGTGTACATTTATTGCTCCTGCACAGACACACCAACACGGGAAACTCTCAAACATGCACAGTCATGCACACACACACACACACACACACACACACATAGATCTGGCTGGGGTTACAGGGGTGGTGAGGCTGCAGCAGCTGCACACTAGATCCAGGAGCCTGCAGAGGAGGAGACAAGTAGGCAGACAAGGATGCATGAGTGAACGAGTGTGTGTGTGTTTGTGTGAGACAGTGAGTGAGTGAGTGAGTGAGAGAGAGAGAGAGAGAGAGAGAGAGAAAGAGAGAGAGAGAGAGAGAGAGAGAGAGAGAGAGAGAGACAGAGAGAGAGAGAGAGAGAGAGAGAGAGAGAGAGAGAGAAAGAGAGAGTCTGTGCCTGTGTGTAATGGAACCTAAAGATAAAAAATATGTGTGTATTCTGATGTCTGTCTATAGCTTAAAATGTGTGTGTGTGTGTGTTTGTGTAAGTGTGCATGTGAGATGTCTAGGTTTGTATGACTGCATGATTTTCTGTGCATGTAAAGAAGTTGTCTTGTCTTTGTTGTGTGTGTGTGTGTGTGTGTGTGTGTGTGTGTAGAAGAGTGTGTGTGGAAATATAGCTGTGAATAGGCATGCATTTGTATATTTGTGCAAGCAGGTATGCCAAGCAGCTGTATCTGCAAATGTGTGTGTATGAGTGTAATGCAAGCAGCTACATCTGCATAAGTACGTGTGTGTGTGTGTGTGTGTGCTAGCCTTGATAGTGTATATCACAGCTGTGTCTTCAAGCACGTATGTGTGACTACGTGTACAGTAATGTGTAAAATGCTAGTGTTGCACTTGTATATTGCAGTTTTAGAGTATGTGTGCATGTCGCCTTGTGTGTGTATCAACACTGCTGTTGCAGCAGCTGTGTCTGCATGTGTGTGTGGGAGCAGGTATGTATGTGCATGTGTGCACACGTGTGTGTATTATGTATGTGTGTGTGTGTGTGTGTGTGTGTGTCTGAGACTGCAGAGGGCGGGTGCAGCCAGTGTGGTTATGTGTCTGGAGGTCAGGCCTCGATTGCTCCAGATCTGGGCTCCAACGTGTGATGGAGCTGGAATGTTAATGGCCCGCAGATCCAACGGAGGCCAAGAAGGAGAAACCGCAGCACACCGGAAAACAAGCGGGGGAATAGACACACGGCAACATGCTCTCTCCTCGCTCCCCTCTCCTCTCCTCTCCTCTCCTCACTCGCCTCTCCTCTCCTCTCCTCTCCTCGCTCCCCTCTCCTCTCCTCTCCTCGCTCACCTCTCCTCGCTTGCCTCTCCTCTCCTCTCCTCTCTTCTCCTTTCTCCTCCTCGCTCCCTTCTCCTCTCCTCTCCTCGCTCACCTCTCCTCTCCTCTCCTCTCCTCGCTCCCCTCTCCTCTCCTCTCTTCTCCTTTCTCCTCCTCCGTGAAAACACAGCGCTGAGGTCTCACAAACACCATGTACACATCTGACACAGGTCAGAGTTTGTCCCTGAATGTTTGGACAGCCAGGCAAGATGAGAACAGAACAGAGGGGAGAGAGAGAGAGAGACAGAGAGAGAGAGAGAGAGAGAGCCAAGATGGACACTACCACACCAGTGCACTTGCACTGCAGGTGCAAGGGTTAGGGAATAAACAACAGGAAGAAAATGAGGAGGAAAAAGGGATGATGAGAGAGAGAGAGAGAAAGAAAGGCAGACAGCGGTGAAGACGACGGAAACAGAGAAAGGCACACCCTGGAGCTGAGGAGGAGACGTAACCCTGGCAAAGCTGCCTGCTCATGATATGTTACTCTGTGTTGACAAGTCTGTACTTAGAGAGCGTAGAAATACAGTCTGTGCTCTCGGTGCTCAGACACCCAGCAGCACAGAGCGAGAGAGAGAGACAGAGAGAGAGAGAGAGAGAGAGAGAGAGAGAGACAGAGAGAGAGAGAGAGAGAGAGAGAGATCACTGGCTGATGTGAGCAAAATATGTTTTCTTTAATTCCAGAACTTTTTATTATTAGCTTTCAATTTGAATTCTAAAGTTCTAAACATCCGGCATTCTAAATGAGGAGGGCAGACATAAAAACACACACACACACACACACACACACACACACACACACACACACACACACACACACACACACATACACACACACACACACACACACACACTTATGTTGACACTTGCCATCAGAACAGGAAGGCCAGTCATCTTACTGGAAATTCTGAAGCACACTTCAGTCACAGAGATCGGAGGGTGGGACAGATTATGCGCTTGGTAAATATTATTCTTAAACGCCGTTGCAAGGGAGGCCTCTCACAGGGCAGGATGCGTGGAGCAGAGCGGAGCGGGAAAAAAGGGGGTTCAGGGAGACGGCGCTCTCCCCGTGCCTGATATCGGAGTCCTGTCTTTTTACGGTGCAGTGTTTATGCAGAGCTTTGGCCGCGGCTGTGCTCATAATTTTGTGTGATATGAAGGAGTCATGAAGTAAGGCCAATCATTCTGGACCTCACCCACATCTCCCTACACTTCACTCCCTGAGCACCGGCCCGCCCAAGGAGAACCAACACACACGGATACACACATGCATACACACACGCACACAGTCACACACACACACACACACAGATAGTGGAACACACAACACACACACATACACACACTTACACTCAGAGGAACACCCATGATATCAGAGCAACACAAACAGAGTTATGGGCTTTAACACACACACACACACACACACACACAGAAGGCATCTGCTCAAAGGCAAAGGAGCCGACCATGTAACACACAGCTGTACAGAAACACCATTCCATACACATGAAAGAAAATCACACACCACATTCACCACCCATACACACTCTTTACACTACACATACAGTATGCACACACACATGCACTTACACACGCAGACATACACCTATTACACTGCTCACAAGCACACACACACCCTCCTCACACTTCACACATACACACACACCCAGTAAACTCCACACATGCATGGACACAGATACACACACACACACACACACACACACACACACACACACACACACACACACACACACACACACACACACACTCTAGAGACGCACACACGCACAGCCACAATCGCTGGAATTTCCTGGATGCTGTCTGTTCGCTGTGAAGAATGACAGGTCTAATCAAAGCTCTTTTAGGAACATGAGAGAGGGTCCTCTTGCACCGTGCTGGCCCACAGAACCGTTTCATGTACACGCATCAACAGCCCATTTGTCCTTCACAGACAGATCCGCCATTTCATCATGCTTCATACTGAACATCATCACAACCAAATTAATACTGAGGTCAACAACCTCTCGGGTATTTTATACTGTACGTACACACACACACACACACACACACAGATATGTGCATACACACACTTGCACACAAGACACAGGTGATTGTCTCTGCTAAGCTTCCTCAGCCACAAGGGCACTCTGTCAGTTTGTTGGAAACATTGTCAGTGTTTGAAGCAACCCCTGCGGGCCTGACTCAATCTTCACCCATCCCCCCCCCCCACACACACATTCCTGTGAGTACAGCACTTCTTCCCTAGATATTCTCCTATTCGTCTGTATTTACCTCGTGCCTCACTGGAAGCAGCCAACGACTCAACTTCCACCCTCACCTTAGTTACTCCTATGTTAGCTTAACCTTTGCTAGCCTTCATTTACCCTTCTAATAATGTCACTGAACCCTGCTGGCTCTAACTGCGTGGCTCTCCTGATGTTTTGCTAAGATGTCCCTTTATTCCCGTTCTCACGTGTGTTTGAGCCCTCTAAACATCAACACAGGCACTGGCAGACTTCATTTTCCTCCCAGTATCCCGATGGAAACTCGCAGCCGGTGCGAGAGAGCTGGAAAACCGTGATACCGCCCTGCCTACGCTCTGCCACATCCAGTGTTTCCACGGCGACCTCGTGTCACAGTGGCACGGCCACTGTCCCTGCTCCACAGTAGCGGGGGCAAAGCTGAAACCAGTGTCTCGTTAATTGCTCTCAGCGGAGAGAACGGCACACTCCCAAACAACTTTCCAGCGCTTGGAAGGCACAGCTTTGGCCAAGAGGGGTGGGGGGAAGCAGCTCTACATTACTCCACATTTCCATACATGCAGATTCTCACGCTCACACACAAAGGTTAACCGAAAGAAAACAAACATTTTGCTCTTAAAGGGCGTGACCGAGCCAGCGTGATCTTTCTGGTGCTTAGGAAAAAGCTCGCCGGTGCTCGACTCAGGGCGGCGAGGGGATGTGGGGAGCGTTGCCGTCAGAAAGAGCTGGCATGGAAAGTCAAAATCACCACAGCTGGGCCTGGCACACTGGGGAAGGCTCGGGGCAGGGGAACGCATGCAGGGCTTACCACGCACTGACGCCCTTTAACTCTCCATTCCATCATCACAACACTTACCTCTCCTCTCCTCCCCTCCCCTCCCCTTCTCTCCCCTCTCTCTTCTTCTCTCCTCTCCTCTCCCCTCTCTCTTCTCTTCTCCTCTCCTCTCCTCTCCCCTCTCTCTTCTCTTCTCCTCTCCTCTCCTCTCCTCCCTCCCTGGAAACCTGCACATTTCACACACTGTTTCTGATCACACACATCCCCCCTTCTCACACACACACACACACACACACATACAAAATTTTCCTATTTCTCTTTTTCATTCTCCCCCTGACACACTCACACACATACATAAACAAACACACACACACACACACACACACACACACACACACACACACACACACACACACACACACACACTCAACATACTTGCCCTCTTTCTCTTTTGCCAACAGGCACAGGAACACACACACACACACACACACACACACACTTATTCCATGGGAAAGAACTATCTGTGTGAGATGATCACTTAAAGATGTTTTAATGTTTTATCACCTTCCCCAGTGATGACGAACACCCATAAAAGGTGAAAAGTCAATTGTGCATTAAACCACACCACTGCCAGACACTACTACCCACCTTTTTAATTTGCTGTTTTAATTTGCTGCTTGCCATGCTGTTAAAATTAGGACATCGCTGGAGTAGAGTCAGTTAACATACAGCACTGTGGTAAACAACAGTTAGGTGGCAAAGTTTATGAAAAGCTGTCTACATAATGTCTACATAAATCACTCTCCAATCTGCATATGTTTGTTCCTGCTGCGTCAACTACCTGGGCACAGAACCAGAATTCTCAATGCAAAGGATGTTGAAAGCACGTGATGTTTCAAATTCGAGATTTAAATGTAAAGGTTATGTTAGCAAACACTGAAAGACAAGTTATTAAACATGGGCTTTTGTAAAAGCTGCTAACAGGTTACAACTCACAGATGTTCTTCTGCGAACTGAAGTAAAGTAAAAAAAAAAAAAAAAAAAAGCCTTGAAGCCTTGAAGGTTGAAGCAAACAATTTGCACAGGTGCCCTAACTGCCATTAATTACTTAAAAACCATGTGTCTCAAAGCGAAGTTGCAACCGACTGTGATATCACACCATCTAAAGTAGTACTTAGACATCATTACACTGTAGAGGTAAACTCCAGTAGTAGTGGCAAGAGCAACTAAAAATAGATAGCGTATTATTACCCTCAAAGCGTAGGCTTTTTTTAATATAAAAACAGCAAAGAAAATCAGTGTCAGTAAACACAGAGTCCTTCACAATCGAAAGTGATTGGAGACTGACTGGGAGAAACTATGAAAGGAAGAGATCTGGCAGACAAAAAGTCACAAACCATTCCAAAGTCAAGCTTCTGAGGGTTGCCAGCTTTCATGGTAGGTGATTCATACCACAACAGCTTCAAGCATGGCTCTGGAGTGGGCAAAGAAAGGTCCCCGTTTTTACAGTAAATTAAAGGGGAGATTGTACTACAGGTCTGATAAGTCATGACGCAGTAAAAAAAAGCCATTCCTGAAAAAAGGACCTTTTAGGAAACCAAAGTTTGTCTGAGCTATGACATACCAGCAGTGGGTTATGGAAGTTTTAGCATGGAATAGACAGGAATGATAACTATATCTGTAAGTATAACAATGTATTGTTATAAATCATTGTATCTCTACTGGATGGCGAGTTCACACTTTCACTAAAATGACAATTGCAGGGCTGAACAATATCGTAGGGATCACTTTCAGAGTGATGAAAAATAAAAACAATGACAGCCAATTGGAATCGGTGACAATTAACAAAACATTCTATTTTCTATGCATTTCTATACATTCTATTAGTTGTTTATACACACAAAAATCTTATCCTGGCATTATATAGCCTATATAGATATAGCTACCATTATCATTGCAGTTCTCGGTGTGAATGTGGCTTTATCTTTGGTTCAACATTGCAAATTGTTTGTATGCCGCTAGGGTAGTGAAAGGGTGACACAAACTGTCAAACACACAGCAGAAAATGTGATGACAGTCTGGGGTTGTTTTGCAGGAGGCTTGTGACGTCCACAGACTGTCTTGCATTCTGAATCAAAAGCACTACCACATTTTTAAGTCCCACACAAGAACTTCTGGTCTGCGTCTGGAAGGTTAGTGGTTCATCCTACAGGAAGACAATGACGATGCCTCTAGGCATTGTAAAATCTGTGTTAAAAGGCAAAAATAAAAAATACATGCCATGGTTTTGTAAATGTTTGAAATAAAATATAGAGCAAAATATGAATTGCTGCCAGGAAAGACTGGTGTGTGTGTGTGTGTGTTTGTGTGTGTGTGTGGCCCCTCACCTCTTACATAGGGACACACATATTTGTTGTGGTGATCTCGCAACTGTGAGTTGCAGTGCAGCTGCATTGTTAGCACTGCCTCTATTTAGGCCTTTCACTCTGTACGTCCTCAGAAACTGACTGCATTTCATGTACTGATAGTTAATATTATACAAAACAATCCAAAAGCACTTCATAAAAGAGGAACAGTAACTTCCCATAATGCCATGAGTTCTTATTGTCCGATAACAGGTGTGCTGTTTCGGGGATGTGCATATGCAACCTGTCTTTATACATAGGTATAATTTTTAAAAAGTACATAGAGTTGTGGTTATGTTAATCAGGCCTTCATTAGTCAACTCTACTCAACAAGGTCAAAGGTGATCCAGCATGGTGCTCCGCTGGAATTTCTATTGTTCTGGTCACCGTATTGAAATCGTTATGTCAACAAAAACAAATGTGGATGAGTCTTCTCTAACATGTGGTAGCGGACTGTCTTCCTCTGCAGGTGCTGAGCAGATGGGTAGGTGGGGGCAGGCGAGGGGTGGGGCCAAGGTGCCGGCTGGCAGTACCATCCCTTGCAAAGGAAATACCAACAGCTGCTCTGGCATGCCCCAGGCACCCTGAGCTGCGTCACAGTCCCATTAACCCACGCAAAAAGCCTATCAGTCTAGTACACCTGTTTACCCAGATGATCACCCTGTCTCTGAACCCACGTTTGCTCTTCCTAATCTTAACCAAACTAATAGAGAAAGGGAAAGTGATGAACATTAACAAAAAACATGAAATAAACAAAACACAAACCTTAAAACACCTGAGACTTAAGCAGCACACGAGAGAGTGTCTAACAGTAATACTTCCACTATTTCTGAGCAATGTATGAGGGCTAAATGATCACAGATTGTTAAATAACTCTTGACTGTGCAACCTTTGAGCCTAAGGTTGGTGAAGATCGAGACGTTTATCACATCTAGTAAACAGAAGTGAATGCTGTGGTGTTAATCATGTACTCTAGACGGAGGTGAATGCTTTGTTGTTGTCCTCCTGTGGGTTTGTGTGTGTTTGAAAACCTTGTTGACGAGGTCTTAACCAGAAATGTAATTCTGCGCCGCGTGAATGAGCACCCACATGTTTCCCCCCCCCCCCCCCCCAGGCAGGCGCTTAAGATCTTATTTCATACAAAAACAACGAGACGGCCTATCAGGATGTCTCTTTGATGCCACTTGTCTGCCAATTGTATGGGCTCCCCGGGTTCGGAGTTAGTTAGCAAACAACATATGACATAGATTTCATCACTGTCGCATTTGCACTGGCCCATGAGGTTCCCGAAAGGTAATGAGTCACAATGTCGTTTCCGCCTTTCTTTTTGGGAAACCACAGCAGACAGTCTGTTCTCATACTGCTTTTTTTTTGTTTTTGTTTTGCAGTAAACTCCTGGAAGGCCACCTCCTCACGTCTCTGTTGGACTGACTCAGATGCCGTGCCATGGAGAGGACTAATAAGGAAGGTTCAGGAAAATGTCTTGGGGCAAAGCTAGGTTGAGAAAAGAGGACTGCCGAGGAAGAGCCCCCTCATGTATTGCTCACAAGGAAGCCAAGGACTGTGCGGTAGATGGCCGACAATAGGAGTACACTGCTTCAGTTTCAAGTCTAAATAGTTACCTGATTGTGTTTACCACAAAAAAGACTGCCCAAGCTGGCAGCCAGTGGTCTCACAAAGCATTACAGAGGTTAGAGAGCTGATTAGGAGAGGGCATATGCAGGTAATCAAACACAAGGATATATTCTCACAATTTAGAAAATAGGATAAGGACAGTACATAACTGATTTCCAAGCAAAATGTTTAAACACAAAAAAAATGTGCTGGTGGAAGGAGTTCCAATTTAGATTAATATCTTACCTTTAAGTGATAGTACCTATAATATCACCGACCTTTCCCCTATGCTAATACAGACTTGCAACAACAAATGCTATAAAAATGTTCCACAAACATAACATGAAATATTTAGATTTATTCACCTTCAATTGCATTGCGTCATTGCATCACTATAACATTACATTAATGCGTCACGCAAGAGGCTGCATTAACGGGGCATTGCGTCACCACTACGTTATTTTGATACTGTATTCACCCGCTCCGATGCCACTGGACTACAAGAAATGTTGTCTTGTGGTGACCTTGCAAACTGTAAAGCACTTTGAGCTGCATCTTGTATGTATGAATTGTGCTATACAAATAAAGATTATTAATTTGGGGGACCACGTCATAAAATTCTTTTTCTTTGCACAATATATGTTCCGTGTGCTTTGTGTTGACTTATGAATGGCTGTGGAGGAGGCGGTGGCATAATGAAGACCTGTGTGTTTTCTAAGCCAAACTGTACCTTGGATGATGCATGGCTTTGTGCTCAACAGCAGTGTCATGGCTCTGCAAAACAGACATAGGATCGTATGTTCGAGAGCGGTAAAGCGATAAAGATATATGGTGAGGCTCACCTGTTGCTCTTCCTCGCTTAGGGCTCAGATCTATTCTGTTTGAATTTGTCTTTCTCACATCACTGACAGACCACTTAAGCATTACAAGAGGTTCTCCTGTTGCCAAATTCCTCACTCACTCGACCACAGAGAAACAAGGTTTCATCAAAACCCGGCCAAGACACGGCTCTGGAGGAAAGGAGCTGTTTGCCAAGGGCACAAAATATAGTTATTAATCAACTCTGAGGCTCAGGTCATATTTTACACCTGCTCTATTCGAGAACCTCAAGTGTCAAATGATAGATAAAGAAAGGTCACAGAAGATCAAACACAGATTGGTAAATACAAGGTTCCCACTTGTAAGTGCGTTTTGAGGATGATTAAGGTTGACAAATGAGGACAGATTGTTCTGGAATGAGCTACGCCGGACACGTTATCCTTCCAGCAGCGATCTTTGTTTATTTTGAGCACAAAATGTTCGTCTTCATACACAGTTCTAGTCTTGGGTCTCGCAGCATAAGTGGGCCCTTGCTTCAACACTGCCAATGCGATCCATCCAACATTCTTTGAACCCAGAGGCCGGAAAGCTCTTAGTTGGTCTCAGAAGCCTGTTTAAAGCTCAACACTCCAGTGTTCCTCTCTGACTTTCTCAGGGAGCCAAGAGAACCCAGACTGTCTCCTCGCAGAATTGTGATACCTGTGCCAAAATGCAGACATTCACAGCTATCATATATGTTTTTAACACTTTTGTCTTTTTTTTCCTTTCTGGAGGTCTAAATCATCTGTCTTTGCCTGCATTCAACTTCCCCCCCCCCATATCCCGGTGCGTCCCAGGATGCTGATTCGGGGCTCTGTCCTACATCCTCGTGGGCCGAGTTCCAGGGTCCTGGGCGTTAGGCAGGTCAGAGCCCCACACCGAGCAGCTTCCGCTCTACATGCTGCACTTCGCCTTTCCTCCACGGTTGGTGAGCACTTGGCAGGGAGAAGCAGAGCGCTTAAAAAGTGTCCGCTTCTGTTTCCAAGCTGTACGAGGAATACATAAACCACCTACCAAACCAGCCGGGGTACAGAAAAGGGCCGAGTGTAACACAGATAAAAAATAGTCTAAGACCAAATCTTTCTTCCACTTTAGTCTGACTGCACTACATTTTTATTTCTCTCTTTATTTATTCTCTGTTGAGCTGCAACTAAAGAAATAGATTCAAATTTTTATTTTCTGTTTTGTTAAAAATGTTTGATTAAATCTAAAATCGTATCGTCTAGAATCGTTAAGCATGTCTGTGTACTGGTGGTGCCTGAATGGTTTAAAAGCAAAACCACATTTCCAAACCATTCAAAAACATGAACGCACTAGTTCGTAAAAATTTACCACTGAACAATTAGGATGCCATAACAAGTCATTTCAAGTCATCATAAAAAATGTCTTGCATGCAACTGCATGGTGGGTCTGAACAGGGGGTGGATATGCTTACAAAATACCTCCTCCGGAATTGCTTTACTAACAGACTTTGGAAAAGAACTTTGCCCCAGGAGCTGTTGGTCTTGTTGCTCTACGCAACCTTTGGAATTGCCCAAAAGAGAGTTAACATGAAAGGAGAAATGCAACGTCCAACCACTTCCCCACCAACACTGTCAAAGCCTTCTGGGAGTTCACATGAACACAACATGACACCTCATCCATAAACACCACGTATGCGTCTGATGCGGATGGCACCGACCACAAGTGACACTTTTACAATGTGACGAAAGCAGACCACTCCTTGGCTCTTTAAAGACACCTCGCAGAGGAATTTGGAAAACAACGATTCAGAAAAAATGGCCCTTGAGGAGCCACAAACACTGGGAAGGGGGCTGCACGACCCCGAGATACGCCACATATAACTCCCCTCTCACACGCCTCGCCGTTGAAGTCCCCGACACAACACGAGCATTCATAAACCCCATGTCACCGAGCGCTAGGAGCCACTAAAACCCACACGTACCTGGCAGGGCCGTATTTATTCTCGCTCACGGCTTTAATCATTTATGACGGCTTTAATGGTGTCATGGTGCTTATGAGCACATTAAGTAGAGCGTATCTGGGGGCCTTGTGCGTCCCTCTTGCGGGACCCCTTAAATTAAAGGTTGACTTAATAAAGTCTCTATGAGCTGGCCGAGTGTTTGTCCGAGGACTTGTAAGACATCTGACAGGATTATTCAAGCATGATGTATTGGCTTTTCCAACGAGGTTTAACTCGAGTGTTTGGCCTACCTCTCTGGAGACAGAGTGAAGAAAAGGGATTCTTCTCATTGTGTGTGGGTGTTTGTGTGTGTGTGTGAGAGAGAGAGTGTGTGAGTCTGTGTTGTGTGTGTGTGTGAGAGAGAGGAACAGAGAGAGAGAGTGAGAGACAGTAAGAGAGAGAAAGAGAAAGAGAGAGGGAATGTGCTGCACCACCGTCAAAGATTACAACAGATCAGGCTAGAGGCAGAGAGAGAGAGAGAAAGAGAGAAAGACAGAAAGGAGATAGAGAGACATACAGTATAGAGACAGCCAGGGAGAGAGAGAGAGAGCAAAAGGGGAAATTACCAGGCAGAGTGAGAAAAAAGAAATGCCCCGTTCTACAAATTCTCTCTAAGGAGGAGAGGGGAGCAGACACGGCGGGGAAAAGGGGGAGGTAAACGAAAGAATAAAAATGATGAAGAGCTCATCTTAGTGACAGGAAAGCCCCTAAGAAAGGGGGGGGGGAAAGCAAAAGGAGAAAGTATCCCTGTTGCTGTCTTTTTTCCCCTCCCTGTTATTTAATCTCTTGACCTTCTCCGTGGCGGGACTCGAAGAACAGAGGTGTCCCGTACGACCCCTCCCCCCAGTGCTTTTCTCAGGATACTATTTGTTTTAGTATTCTTTTTTGAAAATGTGACATGCTTCCACACCGAGAGCACGGATGGCCTCCCCCCACCCCCACACCCCTGCGCTTCTCAATGGGCCGTGCGCTGCCACATTAATAAAGGAGTTGCGTCGACGAACCACAGAGCCTGTGGATGTTTTTACGAGGCAGAGGTAGCGGGAGACAGCGTTCAGTATCCAGGCAGTCTGAAGGCTGTGGGAGTGGTGTGAGGTGGGGGTGGGGGGAGAGATGTGGGGCGGGGTGTGTGTGTGTGTGTGTGTGTGTGTGTGTGTGGGAGGGGGGTTTGGGAGAGCCTCAGCACTGTGAATGGGGCTTTGGTGCGGCTGGATACTGTTCGCATGTGGAAGCTCAGGTGGCGTTTCATAGGGGCGCTGTGAAACGACCCAACATGCTATCAGTCATTTAAATTGAGAGAGGGGTTGGTGGAATCATGGGAAAAATGGAGTGAACTGTGTTTATACAGTGTGCGTAATTACTGTACTAGGGGAGTTATTCAATCAGACAACTCCGGCTCAGACTGAAACGGGTTCTTTCTCAGCCCTGACATGAAAATCTTCATGCAAAAACCCCAGGCAATGTCTATTGTGCATTGTGCTATTTTGCAGCTTGGGCTATTCCGTGTTTTAAGTCAGATGGATGGATTTGGCACTGGTCCTTAAGGCAACAGAAAAGAAGAAGGGAGTAGGACACCTAGCTGTTGTTTGCAGTGACTATGATGACAAATGGCAGCACTCAGGTTTGGACCTACTAAAATGCTAAGGACTCCAGAGTTCCCTCACCTACCTCATACATTAACTCCAAACAATCCCATAATGTCCCTGGAGAAATGTAGGGATAAGAGAAAGAAAGAAATCCTTGTATATGATCCACTTAAAATTAAAGGCCTAGTGAAATGCAACACCTTATGGCATGCAAAATCACAGTTTAGGTACTCCTTGACCATTTTCTGTGACATTCGCCGTCACAGCTTTTCGCATAACAAAAGGAGAGCGGAATTTTGAACTTCCCGCCGATAAATCTCGGGGAATTCTTTCTCTGGGTGGCCATTGTGGCCGGAGCTATGTGTGACGTCACGAGTTGGACCGCTCTCGAGCTGTTTGTATTCACTTGCGCTGTTTTCCGTCTCGACTATCGAAGTTTCTCTAAAGTTTTTGAATTATTATCGGCTTTCTGGTTAGCATATATATTCATATGTGAATAGAGGAGATTGTCTGGAATCTGGCAATATAAGAACCATGATGGTGGGATATTCAGTGGCTTATCAATGTTGATAAATATGTAGTCTGTGCCTGACAAGGGCATATGTTCCATGTAATGAAGGATGTTATATCAGGATTATACAGGATTATGGATGTTATGCAGAAATTTTCAGTCATTTCAAAACTGTATGAAAGGTGTCTTGACAAAAATGCATGCTAGCAATAGAATGGGTAAGTTCTGCTATTATGCATTGACTGATAACTGGATAATTAAAATTGGCGAAGTAAAAATTTGTCAAGTCATTATATAAATAATGATGGCAAATATTTGATCCCTTGTTTTAACGTGATAAATTAACGTTATAATATGTAGGCTACTTGGTGTCGTTGGAAAGCTGAGGGTCTGTAGTTTGTAGTGATGTGCGTGTCTTATCTCTCCGATCACGGGTTCGCGAGTAATTTCATCGAGAGTAATGCATGTGCAAAGCGCTAATATGAGAGATTTTGGCGAGTCTTTAAATATTAATATCTCGCAGATACTTGGTCACAAAAATAAGCGGGAGGTCACGTTGTAAAGCCCTGGTTCTGTTGTTTTGTTTGGTATAAGTGACCAGTGATAAGCCAACGATGTAGGATGTACCGTTCCGGAGTATTACAACAGAGAAGAATGGGTGTAAATTTGGACGCATTTTGCGTCCACCGGGCCCATAAGGTTAGTCATGGAAGTGAAAGAGAAGAGGAAAGGAGGAGGGAAGCGGTGTATTGCTGGTGGATGCAGCAACACAAACGCCGAAGGGGTGTCGATGTGTCTGTTCCCGAAGGATAAAGGCAAGTTTATCATGGCGATTACCGATTGAGTTCTGTTTCGGTCTTCAGAGTAGTTGAAGTATTTTGCTAGGGCGTGGAAGCAAGCTAGATGTATGTGGCATTCTGGTTGTATCAGGTTGTAACCTGAGTGAGTGGCTGTGCGTGTGAGAGTGCTGGGATGCGTTTCCCAACACCATAATTGCCAACCAGTTAGCAACTTGGGGCCCGTCCACACGACAACGTTTTCGGGTGAAAACGGTAAAGTTTGTTTGCGTTTTGGCCTTCCGTCCACACGGCGCCGGCGTTTTGGGTGACCGAAAACGATAACTTTTGAGAACAGGTTCCAAAGTGAGAAAGTCTGACAACACCGCCGTTTCGTTTTCGTGTAGACAGGCAAAACGCAACCTTTTGAAAACGATGACGTCGTCGCCCATTCACCTTGCGCTGCACATATAACAACTTCAAACTTTTCCAAACTGGTTGCTGTCGAATAAATTGTGATTTGATTAGCTTGTACTGTAGGCTGGCTGTTGTGCAATTGTTTCTATCCTTTGCCATTAAACTGTCAAATATGGCTAGTAGGCTATACTTCTTGTAGGCTTTCATAATTCTTAATTAATTAAAGAGCAACTGTCGCTGCTTTCAGCTCCCCTCAGTAACAACACGCATTGCTAAAATCAACATATGGCATGTTTTAAGCGAATAATTGCGCAGTTGTCTTAAGTTTATTTGCAGCTCCTTCTATTTTTTCATGTTCTGCTCCGTATCGCTTAAATGGGTCAATTTAACGACGTGACATCTCACAACAGCGTCAAACTTTTACAAACAGGTTGTTGTGGGATACTTTGGGGTAAAAATCGTCTGCAGTGTAGGTTATGTGTAATGCAACTGTTTACCTTCTGACATTGAACTACAGGATGTTTTTGTATACATCGCTAGTTCAGCCCAACAAACGCTTTTCACGTTATTCTTTTTAAATAGGGCAACTGTCGCTGCATCCGACCCATCTAAACTAGAACCCACATTGCTAAAATCAACATACATTACATGTTTAAAGTGAATCATTGGCTTCTGATCATGCCCCTCAAGCTGGGACAGCGCACCTTCTGCAATGAAAACGCAATGAAAACGTTCCCGTGTGGACGTAAATATTTACTGCTCCGTTGTCGTGTGGACGAGACTTTTTTTTTAACCCGGCAAGAAAAAAATCCAGGAACGTTGTCGTGTGGACGGGGCCTTAGTTGGTTGGCAATGGGAAATTGCATTGCAACCAACAAAGTAGCTAACTTAGTAAGCAACTACGGTTTTGGGAAACGGACCCCTGATCAGCTGATAGGAGTCACTAAAAGTACCCAAACAAAAGCCTAATCCCCCTATTTATCGCCCATTGCCGTGATTGCGGCCACGCTCAGCATCATGGTGATGCCTAGGCTAGACAAGGTAACTTCAGGCTCGAATCTGTAAGGTTCTATCCCATGTAAAGTCTCTTCACTCTGCTCAGTTTGTTCCTCTTCCCTTTCTGTGTCTTCTTCGTCAATAAACGGATCAGAAATGCCGGATGAGGATGAATAATTGCTAAATTCTGCGCTCTCTTCGTCGTCAACTGTACGGTCAGCCATAATGTAAACACAATCTGTGTCCAACTCGTGACGTCACGGCCTTATCGTCTGCTACTTCCGGTTGGATCAAAAGTGGTTCGCATTAAGCGCTGTTCTTTGCCAGTTTTCTCGCTGTTTACTGTGCCAAAGGTGGCATCATTTCGTCAGTCAACACAAAAATGTCCCTAGAATCGATATATGAAGTTTACTTAGGAGGCATTTTTTCATTTCGCTAGGCCTTTAAGTCCCATTGTCATGCCCTGCATACTAAATGTTTGCTGACAATTCATACCTCACTGTTCTCTGGAAGCTGAAGGTCTTGCAGTGCATCTAATTTATGTGGCAATTAAAAAGAAACCATTGTGTCTGAAAGCACGTACAACCCAGATAACAGACTGTAATGGTAAAGTCAATGTAACTAATCTACTGCTGCTCTTTCCACAACTAAGTTCAACCCTACTGGTCCATCATGTTTTACAAATTCCTTGTTTTTCTTGTAAAGACCTTAGCAAAATAAATGACTTCTGATTCCGATTCACTGTCCATATATGTCCCCAAATCTGGCCCACCTTTAGGCCAGGGTCCCTCCTCATCATGTCCAGGATGATGTAGCAGCCGATAGAGTGGCCAATCAGCAGCAGCCGTGTCTCCCTGGGCACGTGCTCCCTCAGGAAGGCCAGCTTGTGCTCGATCTGCCCCTGCAGACCAAACACTCCCCTGGCCTCTGTCACGTACGTGTCTGCAAGGGGAGAGAGAGAGAGAGAGAGAGAGAGAGAGAGAGAGAGAGAGAGAGAGAGAGAGAGAGAGAGAGAGAGAGAGAAAGAGACAAACAGAGAGAGAGGAGGAGGAGAGGGAGAGAGAGAAAGAGACAGACAGAGAGAGAGAGAGAGAAAGAAAGAGAGCGTGAGTGTGGCAAAAACAGCAGGGAAAGAGTGAATAGACAGATATAGAGCAAGAGAGAGGTAGAGATAAAAAAAGTGTGAGAAAGAGGGACAGAAAGAGAGGGATCAGTCACTGAGGAACACTGATGTCCATTATGCACATACTTCTTCTCCTGCAAATCCTCTCTGCTGGTGTCTCACCTACTTACTCAACCCCTTTAGGAGAAGGTCAATCCCTTTCGCTTACCAACACTCTCATTCATCCAGTCACCTACTTACTGTACAGCTTCCTGCCCCCCCACACCTCCAACCACCACCACCACCACCTTACTCACTCCCTCACTCACTCATTCATTCATTTACTCAATCAGCCAAGTCTTCACCACACTCACTCAAACCCTAATGCTAACCGCTAGCACACAACCTCATAGGATCATGGAGCAAGAGAGAGCGCTGTGTGTGTGTCAAAAATAAATAAATAAAAGGTCCGGTGAACTGCCGCTGATGTGTCCAAGTGCATAACCACAGCAGTGCATAATGCTGCTGATGGGCTGTCACTGTAAGACCATTTTAGCCAAGGCCATTTAGGAAAACCACTCAAATCTCCGCGTATTGTGCTGCTTATTTTGAGCACCATTAGTCCCCCATTCTTATGGCTTGCTACGGTTCTCATGTTTGTGTTTCTTTTCCCATAGCTAGACATGGAATTACATTACAAAACAAAACCAAGTCCAAACAGCACCTAGTATTAAGTGTACCGTGTGGATTTCAAACATCTTGATCTTATTTCGCCATAATTTCTTCAGCGATGGCTAAAGTAACATTTTTATTGAACAATTCCGGTAAGCCCTGCCCCAGAACAATGTTTGGCGGACGCAATTAAAATTTTCTTAGCAGCAGTAAACCATGCGGCAATACCAAAAGTACTGGAACAAGAAAAGAAGACGGCATATGCCAGAGGTGGAAGGAGGGAGGCGAGGTAGACCGAGAAAAATCGATTTTCATCTCTCTTAAGTGTACAGCGCTTTAATGACTGCACGACCTCTTGACCTCCACCAAAATAACAAGGGAGAAAAAAAAATACTAGAAGATAAAAGAAAGTGTAAGGCAGAAAGAGCCAACGTGGAATACACTGTGAGACAAAACAGGGCAGACAGAGACACAAAAAGGTAAAAAGAGAGAGTCAGGGAGGGAGAGAGGAAAGGGAGAGGAAGGGATAGAAAGGGAGAGAGAGAGGATAGAAGGAAAGACAAAAATGGTGCCCGCCAATGGCTAAAGTAAAATCCAAAACACTGAAGTACAGATTAGTCAGATATGTACAGACACAAAGGGAGACATTTCATTTGAGAAAATACTGCATGCACCATTACTCTACCCATCACTGTGACCTGTGTGTGAAGAGCAAAAGCAGGAAGCATGAAGGCGTGATAACATGAAAATAATGTTGCGAGAGGCATAATTAAATGACAGAACAATCTGTCAATTAGGCTAATGTAAAACTCCTCAGAGGATTGAGTTGTAAGGAGGAACATTTCTGAACTGTTCCGGTAAAAGCTCTCGGATAAACCCAGTGATATACAGCAGATAATTTTACTTGTTCAGACAGAACCTCCTAGGATGCTTTGATTGTTATCGTCCACCAGGCTTTTGCCTGACGCACTGTATTCTACCTCCCACAGTGATCATGACATCCTGAACAGATATTAGGTATTAGCACTGGGCCTCAGGCATGCTTGGCAACTCCTAAGTAGTCTTGTACCATCCTGAGGTGGTGGTAGTGGTACCAGGCAAGGATTTAAGGTACGTGAGAAAGCATGTTGCCGAGTCCTTTGTTGACTATTGCTTTCACTCCAATGGAGCGTTGCATGCATTTTTTGGAGTGTGCAGATTGCACCACAATACTTCAAGGCGAATGAACTTTTGCTCTTCACTACTATTGCTCATCGCTGTCCCAGTGCAAGGGAAACTCAATCCAGCCATTGGTCTTGGCCCTTCCTGCTTCCTCCAATCTTTCTTCAACGGCACTCAGATCCCGCACTTCATTGGTCAGGCATCTGGCAAGTGGTGTCTGATGTTTGCTGATTCAGCAGAAGACATCCCGAAATGTGTCACCCCTAGAGACTAAACAGTAATAAATCACACAGCTGGTCTTGTCAGTGAAGACGGTTGTGCTGTTTAAACATTATCCTTTTAATTTGGTTTTCAGTTTCAAAGTTAGATGATGCTCAAAACACGCTAGTACAATCTGAATAGCAGGGGTTTTATTCTCCTTCACATGCAGGAGTAGGGTGGGATGGGTTGAGGTGGCGTCTACGCCTTCATCACATTGCAGTGTTTTGCCCTGTGTGTAACTCCATGAACGGGTCAAGGTAAAGAAAGGGAAAACTGCACACAAGGCCTAAATAACTTAAGTTGATGTATAATGATAAAGTACCAATACAGGCCATAACAAAAAAGGAAACGCGTTATGGGACCCCTTCAGGAACATTAAAACCAAAACAAAAAAAATGTGAGGGCAGTTGAACTGTTTGCACTATGTCTAAACCCTTTAATTTTCAAAACATGAACAGGGTACCTTCATGTTTGAGAATTTCTAATAATGCCAATTCACCCATAACACAGTTCTCCAGTTTCAGCTCCATGCTATTGTTGAGGAAGTTCCAACAACAAATTGTATCCTGAATTGTATGACCGACCACTACAGTACAAAAACGACATTCTGCTGATGTGTGCATTGTGGAAGTGGTCTGAGTGCAATTTGACAAAGCTGGCTTTCCTCTTCCGTTCTTCTTTGACATGATAAGGAAGGTGAAAGACAGGGATGCACTGCAGACAACAAGTTCAAAAAGTCAAAAGGGATGAGAGACTACCCCTTTTCAACATACATACTCTCTTCTTTCCCTCTCTCTCTATCTCTTTCATATTCACCCAAGCTATAAACCAACTAAAGCTGTTCATCAATTACAGTTACGTGGTAGTTACATCTGCACTGGGGGAAAAAACAAGGTGACGCTGCTCAGACAAATCCTCTGCACATTAAAGTAAACAAAGATCAGATGTTGGTGTGGCTACTCAGTACATATTTATGTGTGTCTAGTTCTCACCCAGTCTCTCTTTCCCTCTGGTTTTCAAAAAAAAAAAAAAACATTTTTTTTTCATCACTCCCTTTAGTTCTGGCTTCTCCACAGAGCAGTCATACTTGTTTATTTAACTTCACAGAGGGGGTACTGTTGAATCCAAGGCCTCAAGACCATTAGCAGTGTAGCCTCTCCCAGCTAAGTGGCCGCTCAGGACCACCCAGAGCAGGCCTGAGAAAGCGGCTGGACTCCAGAAACCCAGAGAGTAGCCAGACTCCAGAAATTGACAAAGCAGCTAGACTCTAGAAAATCAGAGAGTGGCTAAATTCCAGAAACTCAGCCAGACTGTAGACACTCTCAGAGACATCATGAATTTGACCTAACCCTACCTCACGCCACTCCATCCCTCTTTAGAAAGGATCTGTTGCACTTTTCAATAGCTTTTAACCACACGTCTGGGTTGGACATGCAGCGCCGGCAGAGAGAAGTCACCCCACCCAGGCCTTAAACCCAGGTCTACGGGCTCCCAGAATGCAGCGCCAAAGAGCCAGGCTCACTGGAATGACAGTCACAAAGACAAATGTAGTAATGGCACTCCATCACAGGATTTGCATGTGACAATCTTTAGTCTGAAAGAAGACTTTGTACCAGGTAGTACATGCTGTGTGCACATATTGGAGTTGATTAAAAACAAGCTAACCTTGAAACTATGAAACTGAATATACAACGTCATTTCATTTCACATTCACACAAAGTTGCTTTTGGAACAACACAGTGCTTGAATGGCAAAAGAAGAGCCCTGTGGGTTTCGAAGGTGCTCAAATTAAGAAAATAAATCCAGGGAGCGTCCATGTTCTAAACCTGGAACTCAGACATCTATCTAACAAAGCTCTTTCACATGTACTCCTTTTGAATCCAGATTTTCTTACTGTAAACTGGCTTGACGTAGACAACGGTGAAACCTCCGCTGGAACGGAGAGTGATTTAACACGAGATGAGGGATGTTATTTTTGCAGATGGGTTTGGAATTAGATCATACATGTGTGCGCGGACTGCGGACAGAGCAGAGGACCAGGGGCTAAGGGTGTGGGAGCTCGGGGGAATAAGCACACACACACACACACACACACACACACACACACACACACACACACACACACACACACACACACACACACACACACACACAATCTGCGAATGCTGACACAAAAAAAACAAAGCGAGTGCAAATTGTGATTAATGGGTCAATAAAGAGCAGCATGTGGCAAAGACAAATTCCTCAAAGTGACTTAATGACCTTTCTGGCAAAGGGAAGAGGCTTGCTGCTTGAGCGGGCTGGGAAGATCACGGCTGCCTTACGACTATTAAGCTTGAGAAGTGGATGTCACGGTGTGCGAGTCTGACCACCGAGTAGGTACCTACACAGGGAGGGTAAGGTAGCTCTCACTGTTCCTGTTGTGCTAACAATGCCTGAACTACACTGCTGTGTATTTGTGTGTTGCGTAGCAACGTGTCCAGCTGTTAAATCAGCATTACTATAGTGCAGTTTATTGCTGATATTCCGTTACGATAAGTGAATGAACTATTTGCGGAGTGATCTGAAAGAAGCACAAAACCCATTGCCATTTACAGTGGTCATTATATTTTTTCAGAGGTCAGTATACAAAAATATTTGACCTCTGACCGTTGGAGTGGCCCATTTAAAGTCAATGGGACGTTTGTCAGCATTCTAAAGAGCCGTATAATAAAATTAAAGGAGTACTTCCATGAGAAACCGTTTAGTACTTGCTCTTTTGAAATATGACAGGTCACCCCGAGTTGCAGCATGCTGCACGTGATAATATTCTTCTAACCCGATTGCCTCCATTAGTCAGTGAAAGAAAGTAGGTGGAAAAACGAATGAATAAGAAAAAGGCCAACAAAGTGACGTTGGTTTGTAAATTAGAAAAAGCTATGCCACAGTTGTGATTACTGGAGAAGTTTTGTTGCAGCACACATTCACTTAGCGAAGTATAGGTAAGTATGTGTGTTTGTGTAGAACATTTAGATCTTCTATTTGGTCCACTATGACCGAATGGGCTTCGAATGATTGTAGCCTGTGACTAGCATAGCCGAGAACCTGTCATTCTCCCTGCTCCATCTCCTCCACCAAACTAGAACAGCCTGAAGCAGAAGCACTAAAGCATTTTTTTCACCAAAACCGGCTCACAGGGCATTCATGAATACTAGAGACCACCGCTAAAATTAATGAAAACATGATGGAAGTACACCTTTAAATAAAATTCTAATTCCATGACACTGCCACTGTTTATCTCACTCAATGTCGCAGTGCATAGTGGGGTCCAATTGTAACCAAGTGCCATGTACCTACTGATTAGGCGAATTAATTAATAATTAAATTAATGTGCATCACTTTTAATATACGTCTTTTTAATCAATACATGCAACTGAGCTAATCTAATGTGCTTTCTTCTAAAAGTGAACTCCAAATGTGCTGGAGGTGCAGTGCTATGTTCATTGTGTTAGGAGAGAAAAAATGTCTGACAAAATTGTATTTGGCACCTAACCAAGCATCCAGTGAATTGAAGTAAACAGGAAAATCGCAGTCACAACACTTAAAGTCATTAAATTGATGACCCCTATTCTTATAAAATGAGAGGCTCCATTTGCTTGGCGATTTGGTGAACTTTCCAAAAAAAAAAAGAAAATGCCTGAGCCAATGTAAGTATTCTTGGCACCCCTTACCCCCTACTATTGAGAAAATAATTGACATCAGGGACACGTAGTCAAAACATCTCATTAACATCCATTTCCCATCTGAGCCCAGCCAGACTGGAGGCGAGTGATATTTCTTGAATGAATACTTTAGTAGTCTGGACATTAATGGTGGGCAATTTCGCCGTATCAAAGAGGGAAAGTGGTTTATGAGCGGTAGCCTTGCAAACTCATTCTGACAAAATGAATGAAACACAGAGGCCCCGGAGGAAGGCTTGACCCGGGAGAGGTTATTGACATTGGCACACTGCAAAATGTTCCCCATGTTTATATTAACAGATTTTTTTAAACTGTAATCAAAAGCATCAATCACAAATTGCCCGCCACAGGAACAGTTCTTCCACTGAGGGACTGGAGAACATAAACTCCTGACGCTGGGCTTGGGGCCTCTCTTTTTTCATCTTTTGTTTATATTTCCAAAACATAAGCATTTAGATTTTTTCCCCTCCTTCTCCGCAACACCCAACCATCTAATATTTACCGTTAATAATGACTAGCCTATAACTTGGTGGTAAGGACGGAGTGCAGGAGATCGTCAATGCAATCTTTAAGTTTCTAAGTGCCAGTGTTGCTCCGTGCCATTTCCCCTGACAGCGTGAGGGATTTTGAGGCGCTGCCCAGCTCGGATGCCCACTGACCTGAGGCAAACTGAGTGCTCTTTGACCGGCTGTAAATCAATGGTAAGCATTCAGGGCCCGACGGCGGATGGGGGAAACCCCAGCCACCGCCGAAGGGTTCAGGCTCAAGTCACTGGAGCACACATAGGAAGCGTAACACAGGGGCTCTGAAGGATGAGCTTGGGGGCATTAATAATAATAATAATAATAATAATAATAATAATCATAATCATAATAATCATCATCATCATCATCATCATAATCATAATAATAATAATCTTTACAAGTTCTTTACATTAATCTTTATGTTCAAATTCAGTTTTTAATGTGTGTTTAATCACAAGCTGTAAAACACCCACAAAAATACCAATAATGTTTACAGTATAAAGTCTTTGTATAAATGCAATACAAATGTCCTATTTTGCATACATGCCTGCAGGGCCTCTGTAACAAATTACAGTATCTATCTACACAAGGATTTTGTATTTTGTACCAAGCCCCCATTAGCCCCTCCCACCATGCTGCACGTTCACAATGAAACTCCCGTGAAAGCATATGCACTTACTGTAACACAAACATATGCACACACACAAACACCCACACACCCACATGTCTACACACAGACAGACAGACAGACAGATACACACACACACACATAACCACACACACACACACACACACACACACAATTGGGACAAGTTCTTCTCTGTCATTACAGGCGCCATTTCCAACAGCACTATAAATCACAACAGCTGCTCAGCCTCCCGCCAAAAATGTACTTGCGCAAAACAACAACAGAAGTAGCAGCGAGACTGCAGTGCACATACATTTCCCACACTCATCAACGTAAATCTGAGCTCTAATAAAACAATATTAATACCATCCCTTCTCTTTCTACAGAGACTTAAAGTATGACCACAAATTTTCTGCAACGCCCAACAAGTGCCTATTGTGGTCGATAACGTAAGCAGTGATTTTCCCCCAGCACGGGGGGCATCTGTTAGCCAAATGGGGAGACACGATGAGGGATGGGTCCCGTCGCACTCGATATCCACTGGCTCGCAGGCTCGCCGGGGTGACAATAATCAAGAGTGTCACTCAGATACCGGCGCTGGGGGAAGGAAGCAGAGCTTTTAATTACAGCACGGCTTTCATCTGCCAAGGCTCAGCCTTGGCAAAGGCTGCCGTTCCTTGTCATCCCTTGGCACGTCGGCAACCCGAGCGTTGGGTTTGACTTCTAATCATCCGCGCGGTGATTGGGGAGACACGATCTGAAGGGCGGTGTGCACATCGCTGCCACGCCTCTTAGCGTTTGACGATCTCCAGATATTGTCAGCGTGGCCATGAATAATTTATGACCCTGGTGCTTTTCGGCAAAAGAGTGCCATGTGTTCACAATAAAAAGAGGAACTGTTCGATGCTTCAATTTGTTAGAATGTTATTATCATCTGGAGTGAGAGACTCCCAGGACTTAGACCCTAGGAACATATAAGCCGTATATCACCGGCATACTGTATGCATTGCCGTCGTAAAAACGAACCTAATAACAATAAACTGTTATCAAACTTTTCAAAAGCAATCGGCCGCGCTGACCTGGCTATTGGAAAAATAACACGTCATAATAACGATGATGAGAACTTCCTGGTTGAGCGCCAAAGGGATAGGGGAGCTCTCTGAGGGCATGTCAGTCAATAATGTCATTAGGGAAGGCCTTGCCAGGTGCCAGACTGTGCTAAGGGGAGCTGGCCCACACCTACACCAGCCGCCCAATAGCTGCCCGTCTCTGGTATTCGCCACAGGCCAGGCGTGGACGGATTCCACCTGGACTGTCCAATCCATCACGAGTGCTCCCCGGTGGAAGTGCTGTTTTTGGAGATCCCAGACATCTGCATGTGGTTTGGCTTATTACAGGTGAGCTCTTGGTAATGTCTTTCCCACGTACGGAGCACTATAAAAATGTCCGCACCACTTTCTAGATGAATATATAAGACATTCATATACTGGTGCGGGGAGTGGAGCAGGGAGGACACTTGGCTAGACCTGGCTGCTTGCATTCCACGGCCCACCTCTCCTGCACTGTCCTCTCCTGCTACCTGGCAACCTGAGTCTGAGGTGGGGGGGGGGGCACTCTGCGCCAGTATACACAGACCGGAAAGAACGAGGGGGTGGGGTTGGCGGGCTGTTACAGATTCCAGGATGAAGAGGACCACTAAAACTAAACCTGATGTGCACAGACATGGAGAAACACACAGACACCCTACCTGGCCCTACTTTCACTTACAAACAGCTTCCGAGCCATATTTTGAAAAAATGGGGTTCATATTTCAGCACTGGCGCAGACAAAAACAACTCTAGCTGGTTTAAACGTTGTGCGTGTCGCTTTAGTACAGCAAGGAAATTCAGTCCAAAGTGCCCTTCAGTCTAAAGTTTCAGTGGAGACAACTTTAAGACCAGACACTAAGAAACCTGGGCACTTGTGTATGGGCACAGTGTGGTTTAATCTATCCATTTTATCCATAGAGCAAGTTTGTGTGTGCGTTTGTGTGTGTGTGTGTCCCGTCCAAGAAATGGCGTGAGAATGGGCAAGGAATTCTGTGAGAATGGGCATGAAATCCTGTGAGAACAAGCTCTGCTCTAGTTTATCTAATCCATTTCATGCACAAGGGCAATTCAATGTGCTTTACTATAAAAGCAAAAAAAGTGACAAGTATGGTGAAAGGACACCAGTTGTGACCTGCCATGACTCCTCTCTATCCATGAACTCACAGCCCAAGTTCAGTCACAAATCCTAGGCATAAATTCAGAAAACTTCAAAAACATCAAAAAGATTTTAAAAAACTACTAACAGTACAGGAAGTTCCACACATTTTTCCTTGGGTGTTTGTCTGTTAGCACTGGACGATACCAGCATCCGTTTGTGAGTAACGCAGGCTGGTGGATTTGCCAGTGGCTAGTCTGGCCTCTGGTATCCAGACTGAGGCGTCTGTTAGTGTAAGAGTAGTTAAACAGTCTCCTTAATCGCCTGCTGCCATCTACTGACTCCATGGGAATAATGATGACGTCACCCGTCTGTGATGTTACACGCTTGCACACGCACGCACGCACACCCACACACAATTATACTCACACGTATGCACACATGCAAACGCTCAAGCGCACACAGACACGTATACACAAGCACACACACGCGCACATGCACATACACACATGGCAAGAGAGGCACGTTCTCCCCTGCACTGCTTTGAATCCAAACACAAAGCAACATGACAACAAACACATAAGTATGCCAAGATGGTGTGATAAAATATCACTTAACATTTTATAGTAGAGCAGAAATGTGATAGGGATTTGATTACTGTGAAATCAGCCTTATTTAGTTTTTCCACAGTAAGTGCAGTTCCTCTGATTTATGGGTTGCTCTCTGATATTATTTCCAAGCCTTGCAGTGTTTAAACCCACCATCATACCGTAAAGTTGTAATTTGGACCTATTTTTACCTCACCTCATGAAGTGCTAAGCCAAGACGACAACAAGCTGACCCAAGTTACCAAGAATAAACTTGAGTGAAGGAATTTGGCCTAGCGCTGTCCTCGAACAAGCCCTGACCCCCTACTCACCGTCCACCATGTCCATGGCGTCTGGGGGATTGCAGTGTCCTGCATGGCTGACGGCCCACACTGGGTAGCGCCGACCAAAGGCCTGGTAGAGCGTCTGCATGAAAGTCTTGTAGAAGCCCACCACACCTGGGTTACCTGTGAAAACACAAATAAAATATATATATATATATATAAAAAAAAAACATATCAAATATTACAAAATACCAACTGGGTTAATGTCACTTAAGTTTTGCAACCTTAACAATATATAAGTACTTACTTTGTAAAGCATGTAAAATTAATTTGCCTGTTTTCTATTTGTGCATATGTAAGGAATAATGCAGAGAAGAAAGATCAATTTTGCAGAATAGACCCTGAATGACAGACACAAAGCGAAGGGGTCCTGTATCACCATGAAGGTTTTTATGCTGCGATACTAACCAACTCCCGCTTATCGCACAGCTATCTACCACTGTGCGTACTATTCTCATAACAAACTATTCATTTTAAAAAGGATTTTATCAGTTCAAAAAGTATTTTTAAAAAATTAGAAGAATTAGGCTGACGAATTCTAATATTCAACATGCAGTTTCACAGCAAAATCTTTTATTCTTCTGTTGCACCCCACAGCAATGGTCTGTTTTACAGAAATAGCATACCTCTGAAGGTTGGGATAGGCCGTTTTGTACTTTTTGGTCCTCATTTAAAAGGGCAACGAGTTGTGTCACATGAGTGACATAACAGTGGACTAATCATAATAAATAAATAAATAAATAAATAAATAAATAAATATTTGTATACATACATACACTTACAGGATGCTACAGTAAATCCATGAATGAGTGGAACAGGTGAAAGTTTAACCGACCACACAAAATGCACTACAGCACAGCAGGATGCTCTGACGTCATGTCACTTACCGTATAAAAATCATCAGATGTCAGTGTAGCTTACATCATGACAATCATTTTATTATTAAATTGTCATCAACAAATTAAAAAATTAAAATGTCTTCTGGAAATGCTTAGAGTAAAGCATAATTCCAACCACAACAGCATAATCATTATGGTCATACTTTATTAAACAAAGGTCTGTCAGCGCTTCTACAGTGAAGCAAAATGTTTTTGTCATTTGTTTGTTTGGTTTTTAGCTCAGTTTTTACTTCAGGGATTACTTACGAAATAAAAAACAATAATACATCTTTATGTTAAAGAAAGATGGTCTGTTCCCGATTCAGCTAGCTAATTTCCAGCTGCAGTCCCTTGGCATATAAAGAAAATATTAGAAGTCCAGAAACTCACCCCTCAACAAAATAGTCTTTTTAAAAGTCTCAATATAAGCCACCACAAAAAACATCTGTGATTTCTGACACGTCCAATTTCAAGTCTCATGTCAGAAAATACGTTTAATTACTTGGAAACATTCTTATTAGGAGGCCATTTCTTTCTCAGCAGTACAGAGAAGCCGATACCCTTTCCTGACATGCTGTCTATTGCAGTGCTCGCCTTTCTGGTCTGATGGAGATGAAGATCAATCGGCTATAACTCATTTAAAATTCTACAGCAGACATAACAACAAAGACCAAAAGGACAACATGCACTACAGTGATTTTTAAAGCCCATGTACTGGTTGCCTGTTAGCTTGCGTACTGATTTGATTGTTTTTTTCCCTAATGAGTTTATAAGGCAGTGGCCTGCACCAGATTACTTTTCAGAAACAATTTAGTTTTATGAACCAAGAAGGCCCCTTAGGTCCTGCGGTTCCAACCGTTTAGTTGTCCCACAGAGCAGAACAAAAACATTTGGTGCCGTTGCTTTTAGACCTTGCGCTCCAAGCCGCAGGAATGACCTTGCAGCCTCTGGATGTGAGGGAAGCTGAAAATATTGATATTTTTTAAAAATGTACACAACAAACAAATTTGTTTAGTCTGCCTTTTGGGTAGCATGATTTATCGGTTTTTGGATTTTTCTGTTATTTGCTTATCCTAAATATGTTCATTCTATTGTTATAACCACATTTCATTGTTGAATGTAATATCCATATTAGAGATGCGCGGATGGGCTATTTTTAAATCCGCAACCACATCACAAAATTCATCATCCCTCCGTTGTCCATTTGCACCCAGGGTTTTTGACCAATTTTCAAAACCGCACCTGCGAAAAAGTGTGTTCGTTTTTTCGGATGTGAGTAACAATATTTAACAATGTAGGCTATATATATATTATTTTATTTGAGTAGTTAAATCGCCACTCGCCCGAATTTAATTAAAATATTATTTTTCGTTACGTCATCCGCGAGTCCGTGTCTGTAACCGCCATCCACGCACCTCCAATTTATATATGCTATATATTTACATATACTGATAAATACATATATTATTCATATCATATACTTTATCCTACAAATGCTCTAACACCCTATTCATTTCCACACAGATATACAGAATACAGACACACAAACACACCATAACATACTTTAAAAGGAAAAGCATAAAAATTGGGTGTAAATAACAATTTTATACATTAAGACAGAAAGACATCAAAATCCTGTCGAAAAACTGGTTATTAAAAGAAAAAAAACACTTTCCTGAATGCACTGTAGAAAATGTGAAAATCTGTGCACAATTTTAAATTAATGACGTTCACTTTACCAATGTCCAACGTCTTCTTGAAATTAAAATGCAGACTGTGGCAGAGGCCTCATTTACAGTAGGCACGTTGTAATGTACCCTTGAAGCCGACTTTCAAAGTTCCGCAATGGTGATTAAACATGTTTATTGTAATTTGTGGCACTGCCATCATTTTCTATCCAGTACTTTAAGGACTTATCTATGAAGTGACATGCGTAAATAACTTGTGTTACAAATTAATATGCGTAAATAACTTGTGTTAGAATTCAAAATTCGAAAAATTGCATTTTCGTCTACAGTAGCACCTTGATACAACACATTTGATTTCCATTCTTCATGTACATAGATATTCGGACAAACCAAATATGTATGTAAATTGCTCGTTTGTTTTAGTTTATCCGAAACACATTGCCATTTTTTTCTACTTCGCCTACTATCAGTGACAATATACCAGGAGTCTTTCCCTGGTTCATGCCAGACTGCTTCTGCATACAGTACATCAGGCTCACGCATACATCGGTGGAGCATGCACGCAACAGTACTGGCCTACGAAAGGCAAGGTGCAGTACCTACGTGACCACAGAAACTGAGAACAACGCCTTTAAAGCTGTCACACGGCCCAGTCAAACTTGTTGCAGGAATAATGGTGGCGATGATTTTATGTACTTTCTTAACAGGAAGAAGCAAGAGATTTATTCACAAGATAAAAGGTGTTGTTATAAAGTCAATTTCCATTCAAAACTTAACTTGACAAATTGTAGGGCAGAGTAATGGTCCAAAGACAAATCCATGTGGCACTCTAGTCCCGCAAGCTCTCAGAGCTGATTTTTTTAGGACGTTATGAAATTACCGAAGAAAGGCGCTCTAGTAATCAAAATAGATTTACGCGATGACCATTTTTGTTGTGCGCCAGGGCCTGGAGTGTGCCTCTATTAAATGGGAGCCCTTGGTGTGGGAAAATTAAAAGCTACTGGGCCTCCCACCCCAGTTTCAAACAAGCCAGACAGAAATAGCTTTTGATGTAGCTGAGTCTGTCACCAGCTCCAGTACAGTGCTCTGTGTTGTATGATGGGCGATTGCATAATTGGCTGTTCAGTGCAGAAGTATGTGTGTGGGATCCTGAGTGGCCATGGCAACCCACAGACAGCGCTGGGAGAGGCCAGAGGCGAGGGCCTGCTGAGGGGGCACCACGGTACAGCCGAGAGCTCGGCTAAACACTAAAACCCTCCTCTGTGGTGACAGCTGAAATTATGTGCTCGACTTTTCCTCTATTCTATACTGTTGCCATGCAGGTAATTTGTCTGGTAGTCAGTGCTGTTTGTTGTTTTTGTTTTCTTTTCAACCCTTCAAACCCATTGCTGTCTCCTTCTTAGTCATTAGCCTTTTACAAGTCTGTCCTCATTCCAATATTCCTGTCGCCTGTCCTGTGTCTGTCCTGTGTCCTGTCTCTATCCTTTCCTTCACATCATATCCTCTGCCTCTCTCTCTCTCCCTCACTCTTTCTCTCTCCCTCGCTCTCTGTCCCTCTCACATTTCTTTGATGTGCTCTGCAAGCTTCCACGATGTCATGCTGCACATGAAAGCTCAGCTGCGCCCTCGTCAGCTCCTGTACTGCCGCTCTGCGGGTGAGGCTGTCACTCGCGGGCCGGTAGGCCGGCGGGCCGAGCTCTCGGTCAGGTGCAGAGCCTCAGCCTGAGCTGACGGCATACCTGAGTCATGGAGTAAGACACAGACAGACAGACAGACAGACAGACAGACATGGAAGCACCTCCACCTACTGTAATGATTAGACCCCACTCCAGATGAGAGGGATAGAAAGACACAGAGACAGGGGGAGAGAGAGGGAGGTACAGACAGAAGGAGAGAGAGAAAGAGGAGAGAGGAGAAAGAGAGTGAATGCAAGTGAGACGGAGGGGTGGTACCATGAGAAAGAGACAAATATATTTAAAGACTATTTGAAAGACAAGAGGCAACGGGAGACAGAGCAAACGAGGGGCAATAGTAGAAGAAGGGACAGAAGAGACAAAGTCACTGGCACGTTAAAGCATTGAGTAGTTTTTGTCTTCGGTCGCCCTACAGGTTGGAAGTGGAACTGTCTTTCATAGAACTAAAAGGAGATGGTGAGCTTCTCCAAACGTACTTACTGCGGTTATAGCCCATGGAAGGTGGCAAGGCGAATTCATAAGTGCCCTTCACCTAGCCTGGTAAACCAGCCCCTCGTACTTCATTTCATTTTGTACAGAGGGTCTGGAACAGAGACCGTCAGAAACGATTTGTTGGAGGTGTGGACTCTGCTGAAGTTTTAAAAAAGTGCCTCTGCCTTTACCCAATTGCTAGCGCCTGGTCGTCACTAATCTAATGAACACACCCTCTGTTCGCTGATTGGATCGGTCTTGCTGGAGCCGACTAAATGACCCTCAAGAGATTCTGGTCCAGACCCTCTGTACAAAATGAAATGAAGTACGAGGGGCGGGTTTACCAGGCTACCCTTCACCCTGTTACAAGTTAAGGAATCACTGAAACAATTTTGGACACGTTATTTTTAAGGTTGAAAAAACTCCTTAGTGTTGCTATAAGAGAAACAGTGAGAGACTGAGAGAACGACAGAGAGAGAGTAAATAAGGATATAGACACTGGCAACACAAGAAGACCCCTGAGAGACACACAACAATGAGGAGAGGAAGGAGGGAGAAAAAGAGGCAGACAGGCAAAGCACCACACCCGCAAGGGAGGAACGCAAGATGAAATGGTGGATGGTGGAGGGAGAGAAGTGGAGGGACACGAAAGAGCCAGACATCTTAGGCCCGAAGAAAAAGGGAGAGACAGAGAAGTGATGAGAGAGAAAGTGACAGAGAGGAGGGCAGGAAGATAAGCTGACAAACGACAGCACAGGCCCGCAGCTGGCAAGCAACAATGGCCACTCTGTGTGGTCCCAGCCCACTCACACTGACACAGTATCGATACGAGAGCAGAGACCCACTCTTCACATCTGTGTGTGCGAGTGTGTGTGTGTGTGTGAGTGTGTGTGTGTGTGTGTGTGTGTGTGTGGCTATAAGTATGCCTCTCACTCTTTCTCTCTCTGTCTCTCTCTTTCTGTCTTTATGCAGTCTGTGTGTGTTCAATTTGTGCTCCTTGTACTTGGACAATATTGGAGATACACACACAGAGATAGGAGAGACTTGAGCAGAATAACGCGCTACAGAAGAAAAAAAGGGAAAAGACAATGATGTATCCTTGCTCGATTAACTACTGGCCATTCCACATCAGTATCAGTATGCTGGCCTACCTGCCATGTGTGTGTGACTCCAACATCTTCTAAGGCCTCATTTCCACCGACTTGAGCGCGTACAGCACGTAACCGTGTACAACATGTGTGTATGTGTGACAGAATACGCTCAAATCACTCGTGCGGTGGAAATGGTCTAATCTGTTAACATGCATTCTAAATGAATACGGACAGAAAAGTCTTCACTTGCAGTTTACTAATTCCCCTGCTGGGGGTGAGTACCGGTGCCCTTTACTTCTCCCCACCTAAAGTATCTTGCACCTCTCTCTCTCTCTCTCTCTCCCTCCTGCCCTGTCCTCTCTCTCTCTCTCTCTCTCTCTCTCTCTCTCTCTCTCTCTCTCTCTCTCTCTCTCTCTCTCTCTGAAACATAACGCACCCCCTCACCCCACCCCACCCCTAACTAATCTCTAATCTAATCTCTAAGACTAATCTCCGCACCCGAACTATCTGGCACCTCTCTCTCTCTCTCTCTGAAACATAACCCACCTCCTCATCCCACCCCACCCCTAGACTAATCTCCACACCCAAACTATCTGGCACCTCTCTCTCTCTCTCTGTCCTCTCTCTCTCTCTCTCTCTCTCTTTCTCTCTGAAACATAACGCACCCCCTCACCCCATCCCACCCCACCCCTAGACTAATCTCCACACCCAAACTATCTGGCACCTCTCTCTCTCTCTCTGTCCTCTCTCTCTCTCTCTCTCTCTCTTTCTCTCTGAAACATAACGCACCCCCTCACCCCACCCCACCCCACCCCTAGACTAATCTCTGCACCCGAACTATCTGGCACCTCTCTCTCTCTCTCTGTCCTCTCTCTCTCTCTCTCTCTCTTTCTCTCTGAAACATAACGCACCCCCTCACCCCACCCCACCCCACCCCTAGACTAATCTCCGCACCCGAACTACCGAACTATCTGGCACCTCTCTTTCTCTCTCTGTCCTCTCTCTCTCTCTCTCTCTCTCTCTCTCTCTCTCTCTCTCTCTCTCTCTTTCTCTCTGAAATATAACACACTCACTCACCCCATCCCACCCCACCCCTAGACTAATCTCCGCACCCGAACTATCTGGTACCTCTCTCTCTCTCTCTCTCTCTTTCTCTCTGGAACATAACACACCCCCTCACCCCACCCCACCCCACCCCACCCCTAGACTAATCTCCGCACCCGAACTATCTGGCACGTAGGGAGGTGACGAGAGCAGAAAAGCTGCAGGTGCAGCCTCAGGCCTCGGAGCTGTGGGCTCTCTCTTCTCCTCACGCCCATTAACCGCCGCGCTTAAAACAACATGCTGCCAATCACGGCCATAGCCGATACTTACGTTAGCGAGCGAGCGAGAGGGAGAGACGGCGGTAGGGATAATACCGAAACTGACGGGGGAAAAAGCCACCCCGAATGATCTGCGGCCTTTAACGATTTTTTTTTATATTCTTGCTTCTGAGTTTTAGCGCACAGATGGCTCCCAGAAAGTGATGAGTGTGCAGTCGGACATATTTCTGGAAAAACGTATGTGCCGAAAGAAAAATGAACGGTTAAGTCCTGTCTCTGCCGTTCAGACTGAGTCAAGAGGGATCAATTTTCTGTTACAAATATTTCCAAGAAGGGCAGAAATATGCACAGAACAACAGGCCTGAACGGTGCCTGAAAGCAAATGCTCTAACCGAAAGTTCAAGAGGCATTTAATCCCAGAATTATGGTTACACGTCAAATATTTTTCTTAGCATATTAATGTGCTTAAATTGCCCCTGAGCACCGAGTTCATGTCTTGGGCTTTTAGGGCTCATTCACTCAAACACATTGAGTCTGACGCCAACAGCCCGGTACGTGTACAGCCAATTGAAGCCACAGAATTTACTTGCCCAACGTTTCAGAGCGTAAGGAATTTACTTTGCATTAAAACTTTAAAGCCTTTGAAGGATTGGGAACATTATATACTATTTTCTGTGTGTCTGCCTCAATTATGGATATGAAGCATGGAAATGGCAGCATTAATAGTCAGAGGAGAGTGTGTGTGTGTGTGTGTGTGTGTGTGTGTGTGTGTGTGTGTGTGTGTGTGTGTGTGTGTGTGTGTGTGTGTGTTGGGGGTGCAAGCAGGGTGGCGGGGTCCTTGCACTTGAAATCAACAGTGGACATGGAACCTGTATGAACCCGTTGTCTCGCAAAGGCCCGATCACACGCTGGCTCGACGGTTGGCTGCAGTTGTTCTTGCATTTCTGTCTGAATATTACTTGTCATGCTCATCACGCTTCAGAGTTCATTATGAATGAGGCAAGCTCAACTGAGAATGTTCTGCGAAGTGATTAAGCAAAACCTCCCTGCAACAGCCAGAACAGGACAGCCAGAATTGTATTGTTAAATAGACAGACAGACAGACAGACAGACAGACAGACAGACAGACAGACAGACAGACAGGCAGGCAGACAGACAGATAGACAAATAGACAGATAAATAGATAGACAGACAGACAGACAGACAAATGGAGAGACAGACAGACAGACAGACAGAGACAGACAGACAGACAGACAGACAGACAGATAGATAGATAGATAGATAGACAGACAGACAGACAGACAGACAGACAGACAGACAGACAGATAGATAGATAGATAGATAGATAGATAGATAGATAGATAGATAGATAGATAGATAGATAAAGTAAGACAGCAGGGACCTAAGAAAAAAGGGAAAGATAGAACACAAAGGAACAGAATGGGTGTACATGTTTGCTTTATCCTCCCGTAATGAGGACACAACATGGGAAAGACTAATGTGAACCATGCACTGTGGGGTTCAGCCACTTGAAAGCACCACTCGCCAGCTCACCACCCTCCTCTTAAGGCTGACTCTCACCCTCCCTCGTCCTCTCCCTCCCTCTCTCTCTCTTTCGCCCTCCCTCTCTCTCTCCCTCCCCCCCCCTCTCTGTCTGTCTGTCTGTCTCTCTCTCTGTCTCTCCTTCCCTCCCTTTCTCTCTCTGTCTCTCCCTCCCTCCCTTTCTCTCTCTCTCCCTCCCTCTCTCTCTCTCTCTCTCTTTCTCTCTCTCTTCCTTTCCTTCAGTTGCTTCCTCTTCTGTCTCACCCCTAATCAAATGTGCATGCTGCAACCTCAGACGTCCCTCTCAATGTGGCTGGAGTTCCATCAGTATCCCTCTGTTTTTTTTTTCCTTTTCTTTTTTTTTTCTTTTCTTCTTGCTTTCTTTTTCTTCCTGTCTTTCCTTGGCTTGGAGATCCCTCTCAGAGCCAGTGACGGGCAGAAGCACTGAAACGGTATATGGGGCCGAGTCCACTGGAGTGAACTGACAAAAAGCAAAAAAAAAAAAGGAGAAGCATACTGGCTACTCCCAACCCTCTCCCCATCGCCTACTGCTTCCAGACATTGTTGTGGTGTGTCTTGGTAGGGGTGGACCCGAGAGAGAGAGAGAGAGAGAGAGAGAGAGAGAGAGAGAGAGAGAGAGAGGGAGGGAGGGATAGGGAGAAAAAGAAGTGAAAGACAGGACAGGATAACAGATTAGATAAATGAGGCCATGAGAGAAGTGGGAGTGAATGGTAGTGGGGGGGGGGGGGGGTGAGAGAGAGAAAGAGGAGAGAAGAGGAAAGGTGTGATGAGGAGAAGAAAACATGGAGGAGAGTGGAGAGGGAGTAGAGAGAGAGGAGAAGAGATGAAAGGGTGGAATGGAGAGAGAGAGAGAGAGGAGAGGAGAGGAGAGAGGAGAGAGAGGAGAGAGAGAGAGGAGGAGGGAGGGAGAGAGAGAGAGAAGGAGGAAAGGAGATGCGAAGAGTGGAGAAGAGAGGAAAGGGTGAAATGGAGAGGAGAGGAGAGGGAGGGAGGGGGAGAGGAGAGAGAGAAGAGAAAGGAGAGGAGAAGAGAAGAGAGGAGAGGAAACAAGTGAAATGGAGAGGAATGGAAAGGAGAGGAGGGGGAGGAAAGAAGAAGAGAGGAGGGGGAGAAAGAAGAAGAGAGGACGGGAGAGTAAAATAGAGGAGAGGAGAGGAGAGAAGAGAAGAGGAAAAGAGTGGAATGGAGAGGAAAATAGAGGAAAAAAGTGGACAGGAGGGGAGGGAAGGGGAGAGGAGAGGAGAGGAGAGAGGAGAGGAGAGGAGAGGAGAGAGGAGAGCAGAGGAGAGGAGAGAGGAGAGTAGAGAGGAGAGGAGAGCAGAGCAGAGGAGAGGAGAGGAGAGGAGGGTAGGGAGGGGAGTAGAGAGGACAGGACAGGACAGGAGAGGAGAAGAGAAAAGAGGAGAGGAGAGGAGAGAGCTAGGGCCAGCAGCAAGGCCAACAGCAGCCCTCTCCAGCCCCTTAAATAGATTAAATGCATTTGTATGTTTTCATTCATGCCGAGCTTTTCCCCCAAATGTCTCCCAGATGGCCCCAGATATGTGCGCGCCATGCAGAGAGAGAGAGAGAGAGAGAGAGGGGGGGGGGGATAGAGAGAGAGGAAGAGAAAGGGCAAAGAGAAGAGAAGATGAATAGAAAGTAAAGAGACAGAGACAGAGAGCAGATAAAGAGTGGAATGAGTGAGCGAAAGGGAATGATAAAGAGATAGCGAGTGGGAGGAGAAGAGAAGGGGAAAAGGAGTAGGATGGGCAGGAAGAAAAGGAAGACTGAAAGGAGATGGTTGCTTTGGGATCCCGAGATTGGAAATGACAGTTTTTTTCACTACACACCACAATAAAGACACCAGCTCACACCCAGCAGGGCTCCGGCTACAATAAGGGGGAGCACCATCCTCTCAGGTCTAGAACATTCCAGTGTACTCTTCTCTCTCTCTCTCTCTTTCACTCTCTCTCCCCCTTTTTTTTCCTTCTGTCGTGTTCACTCGTTCTCCTTCTCTCTCTCCGTCATTCGTCTTCTCTCCCCCTTTCTCACCTATTTTCTCTCTTTTTTTTCTCTTCCGCTGCCTCACTCCCACTCTCTTCTCACTCTGCCTCACTCCCACTCTCACTCACTCCCACTCTCTCTCACTCTGCCTCACTCCCACTCTCTCTCACTCTGCCTCACTCCCACTCTCTCTCACTCCCACTCTCTCTCACTCTGACTCACTCCCACTCTCTCACTCTGCCTCACCCCCACTCTCTCTCACTCTGCCTCATTCCCACTCTCTCTCACTCTCACTCACTCCCACTCACTCCCACTCTCTCTCACTCCCACTCTCTCTCACTCTGACTCACTCCCACTCTCTCACTCTGCCTCACCCCCACTCTCTCTCACTCTGCCTCATTCCCACTCTCTCTCACTCTGCCTCACTCCCACTCTCTCTCACTCTGACTCACTCCCACTCTCTCTCACTCTGCCTCACTCCCACTCTCTCTCACTCTGCCTCACTCCCACTCTCTCACTCTGCCTCACTCCCACTCTCTCTCACTCTGACTCACTCCCACTCTCTCTCACTCTGCCTCACCCTCTGTGCTGTGTTGGCCAGTGTTGTGTCGGGCTCTGATTCCTAGTGTCCAGCTGTGGCCCAATGGTTAGGGAGTTGGTGTTGGGATTGGAGGGTTGCAGGTTTGAATCCCATACCAGTAGTCCCGTACTTATAAGACTTAAGGATCGATGTATCCCATCCCAACTCCAAAACAGACACACACACACACACACACAAACACACACGCACACGCACACACACTCACAGGTCCTTCAGCTTTTCTTAGCAAATAACAAATTAAAAAATAATAAAATCTTAACCACAGGCCGAATCAAGAGGCCAAGAGGAGGCATTCTGAACAAAAACACCAGCCTGGAAAAACACACACACACACACTCTTATCTCGACAGGCTGTCATGACTCAAGGGGCAAGCGAGCAGGAGAGGAATCGTAAACGGTGCGAGAGGGGCTTGATCCGGCCTTTGGCACATCCCACTGAAGAGTCCTCCTCCCTTTTGCTCTCCCTCTCTCCCTCTCCCTCTCCCTCTCTCTCTCTCTCTCTCTCTCTCTCTCCCTCTCTCTCTCTCTTCTCCTCCCTGCTCTTCCCCGGCTCCATAAATTTGGGGCCTGTTCGGAGGAACGCTAAGCAGATGCCCTGCCCGGCGCGAGTGACCCCACGGCTGCCTTGAGTACCGCTGCACTGACGTAGCCCTGCAGGTGCAGAGCCTGTAGCTCTAAACACACATGCACGCCCGCACACGCACACACACACACACACACACGCATGCCCACACGCACACACACACACACACACGTGCGCACACACATGCCCACATGCACACACACACGCACACACACACACACACACACACAGATACACACACACAGTTGCCCACACACACACACATACTGTACACACACACGAATGCACACACACGCACACACACACACACACACACACACACACACACAGGTATATGCATGCACAACCATGCATATGCACACAGACACACACACACACACACAGAAATGCACACACACACAACTTTTATACAACACAAAATGGTCACATACAAAATGTATGCACACACCTTTTCCAACACACATGTACCGCGTGTGTGCAGGTCTATACAATAACACATCACCCAACACACACACACATACATACTGTCTCAGACACACACACAGAAACACACACAGACCCTCTCTCTCACACACACATACACACACGCACACATACAGGCTTGCAGTGGATTCTTAAGACTTCCCCCCACAGACTAAACAAACTACATCAGATTATTTTTGTGCCAGAGCCAATAAATAAAGGCTGACAGCAGACGGCGCTGCTGTCGGAAAAGGAAGAGCGTGTTGGGGAGTGTGGTCGAGATAACACAAGGGCACATCTCCCTATTCACACCTAGAAATAACGCTCATTTTCTATTTACCTTAGCTAATCCCGCGCCACACACTGACATTCAAAAACACAAGGGGTGTCCTCTGTAGTTTGAGTTGTTTCTCCCACTTATCTGACTGGAACATCACTGGGTCAAAGTGCACATGTGTCAGTACCAAAAGAAACATTGGTGGTGCCAAGGTATAAGACCACAGCTTTTAGTTTGGTAATTTGTCATTATGGGACACCACTAAAAAAATCCGAACTTCTAGGGCTCCTTAGAAAGATTAAAAACTAGACAACCGGAAATGTCCCTCGCTTATTAAGAGGTTCCGAAAGGTCTTGGCCTGTACATCATATCCAGAACATCTGTGGGTGGAAGCTAATATACTGTATGTCTGTTTGGTTTTCCCAGAAGTGCTCTGTGCCTTTCTGAAGGCCCCCAAACATTAGATTTCATGCCAAATTCCCTCAGACTGTTGCCTCTTCTGTAGAAAAAGCATAAAAAGGCTGCATCTACACTTTACACGCGTACTGTATGTTTCACTGTTACTGGTCCATGTGTACTGAATCGTGCAATGTTGTTGTATGTTGCCCTGTCTGATGCATGTTGCATTATTTGTCATGTGTTGCTCTGTTTGTTTTTATTTCTTTTGCAACTTGGTCATTAATGAATGTATACTTTGCATGTAAAGGAATGACAATAAAATCTATACATAGTGATGTTGTATTTAAACTGACTTCAGCGAGGTATGTTAAACTCAATGAACCGAGTCCATTTATGCAGAGCTGCTGTCTATGGGCTTGTTGCCCTCTGTGTCCCTGACCTGCCTAACGTTGTGCCCTCCAGACGGAGGCTAGAGAGGTCAGGACGGCTCTGGGATCCAGCAACGGACAAGCGGACGGATCGGGTGTACCAGTGGGCAATCAAAAATCACCTGCGGGTAACATTCCGCACAGCGTCCCCCCTCAAATCTCAGCAATGCATGAAGAGACGGAGACAATAACCGGCTCTGGCATTCGCTACTCACGTCCGACCTCGGCCAGCAGCTAGTCATGTCAGCGTGTGTGTGTGTGTGTGTGTGTGTGTGTGTGTGTGTGTGTGTGTGTGTGTGTGTTTGTGCAGAGCCTAGATATTCAATTTTTCAGTTGATTTCTAGTCACAATTTTTAACTGCTCTTGATAGATTTGCAATTATGAAGTCAATGGCACAATCCACTGTAAAGAAGGTCACAAAGATCCCATATCTGTGAGAAAAAAAAAAAAAACTGCAAAGCAATTAACAGGTGACAGGTCACTGATTCACACATTTTAAGAATTGTTGTATTGAGAACAGACTACTTTAATGCCCTCCACCTCCACCAACTGGAGAGGCGGAGCACTTTAGCGTAAGCCTACTATCCAGGGAAGGGAGGGAGGGGGGACATAAGGGCCCATTGTATGACTGTTAGGAGTTATCAAACAATGTGATACTAAGGGCTATTGAAGGCAGCTGTCGGGGCAGGAGAGACTGGTGGAGCTAGCAACAGGTTCTCATAAAACAGAACCAGCTGGGGAGAGCAGGGAAGGGCGCGGGCCGGGACGGGAGGGATACGGTGGGGAGGAGGGGGGTGACAAGGGGGGGAGGGGGGAGACTTGACCTCCTCTGCATCTTCCTAGGTATAAAATCAGTTCCAACACAAATACAGAGAAACTTTTCTGTGTGTGTGTGTGTCTGTTTGTTTGTTTCACCTTTGTGTCAGTGTCCTGGGTTTCTGTGCTATTTTTATGAAAGAGGGCTTAGAAGGAAGTAGCCTTCGGTTTCTCTCTGCGAAGCTTTCGGTGACCACATGAAGGATGTTAAAATCAAAAGCAAAACCATCAACACCACCCTCAATACGGCTCACCGACCTTCACCCACCCTCCTCTTCCACCCCCAATTAGTCTGACACGGACAGAAGCATTTTACCATTTGTCCACAAAGAATGGAACATTGGGGGTGGGGGCACTGTGACTAATGTATTTTAATTACCGACAATGCTCTGCCGGACACGTCATGTCATTGCAGACATTTCATTCTAATGAGGTGAAATAAATGAGTGTACCCCAACCACACGATTTGGTCATGCCATACACAGGATGCTTTACTCATGCCCTTTACTGGAATCAACAGGCAGGACAGGGTAGAAAATAAAAACCCTTACTGTGGATACCAGACGCTTCTTTGATGCAGTTCAGCCCAATCGACCATTGCTATTACCCAGTAAGTGGGCATGGAACATGGGCATGAAAGGTTGGGCCACTGAGACTCTGCAGGGCTCCTCATGTGCTCTGGCCCGACCACTGGACGACACTGTGGAAGACAAGACTGCTCCCACCTAGTGGTCAGACATGGTATAACCATGAGGGTGGCAACTGATGGATACATTTCAACCAGTACATGGGGGGATAGTTGTTATGGCGAGATCTGTTAAAACAGCTTACAACTTAACATTGGAGTGTGCTTGAACTTCCCTGACATGAAATCTATTTACCGTAATCGTTATCTTTTTACAATATCTTTAAAAAACAGAGTTTATGCTGAAACTATAATTTCTGTGTATAAATGGAACTATCTGGGACCTAAAAAGGAAAATGGCTTTGTGAATTACAACATAATGTTGATACAGAATGAAAATTTATTAAAATTATCTTTAATTACTGAGCACAAAAATAATAATTTGAAAACACATGCAGACAGATGGTGACTCCTCCCTGGCAAAACGTGCACACATCTAAACCCACATGAGAAAAACATACACAGCAGGTAAGCAAACCAACACGCGCACATACACACGCACACACACACGCACGCAGGCACGCGCACCTGTGATGTTCCTTCACTAAAAACACATGCTTGCACACACATAAACTCCTGCGACACACACCACACCTGTACGCCACCCTGTACGTCACACACATGAAAGCAGCGTGCAGCTGTCAAAGCATAAGGATGAGAGGCAGGGAAGTCTCTGCGCCAGACACTCAGATTATTGCCCCTGATGGAGGGGGACAGAAAGGCCAGGGAGTCTCCAATAACAGTGTGTGTGTGTGTGGAGGGTGCATGAATGTGGCTGTGTGTGTGTATGTGTGTCAGCACATGTGTATGAGTGTGTGTGTTCACGTGAGTGTGCTTGTGTGTGTGTGTGTGTGTGTGTGTGTGTGTGTGTGTGTGTGTGTGTATGAGTGTGTGTTAGTGGCTGAATGTGTCAGGGTGTTTGTGTGTGTCAGTGGACCATAAAAAGGCCCATTGAGGGTACTGCTCAGTGACATTAAGGGCACGATGAACAGGTTCCAGTCCGCCTGACCTTTGTAAGGTCGACCACATGACGTGACATCTGGACTTCTCCAGCAGTCATCTACATGCCAGCTCATCTTTACGGGGAGAAAACAGGCTGACTGGCCTAATACACACACACACACACACACACACAACCACACACACACACACACTTAAACAGATCAATGTGGGGAATATATGAGTGTGTGTGAGTCTGTGTCTCCATGAGGGTCATATGTGTGTGTGTGTGTGTTTGTGTGTGAGTGAGTGAGTGAGTGTGTGTGAGTGGCTCGGGCATGGGATGAGTGCATGTGTATATGTTGACTTGAAACGAACTGTGTACTGTGCGATCCGACTATTTTTGGGGGGACAGCAGCGCCTGTGGGCGGTGACACAGTGGACGAGAGTGGACAAAAGCCTCTTAAGTCCGAGCGCTCCTGACCATGACAGGATCACAAGACATGACATCACATCCTGAAGCCACAGTGCCGTCATGACAACCAGCTGTGTGATGCATGTTTACGAGCAGGCAAATGGGTAAAGGATGCAACAAAGTGTGTGGGTGTGTGTGAGTGAGAGTGTGTGTGTGTGTTTGTCACATCGTACATCTTGGGCAAAAGTTTCCTTTCTAAGGAAGTGACATCTTCCAGATAACTTGTTTTTAACCAGAGGTTCTGCTCGGAAATAAGAAATGGTCTTAAGCACAATGTTCCACAACAAACATGAGTCATTTTTGGCATAAAACACTATTTTATTTTCTTACACATTTTCCAAAAAACATATCCACGTCAACTGCCCTATCCCTCCAATTCTGGTTGCTGACGAGGAAGCCTGACCCTTCAAATAGCCTATTTGGTTTTAGATGACCAAATCAAAGTGATGACAAGGGCCGCTTAGGAATAGAACTGAAGTGCACTGAAAGAGTGGCTTGTCAATATTGTTTAGGCACAAACAACCATGATAAGCTATTATGACTATACAATGTACTATCAAAAACATTGCAGTTTCACAACATACAGACTGTACATACTGGTTACTGTAAATATCGCAAAACACATCTTAATGACAAAAAAATCCCTGCTCCAAAGCTGTACAAATCCACTCTGCTTATCAAACTAGTTGGCCAATCCAGTCGAATCCTGCTGCTCCAGATGTCTTCCCCTATTGCATAGCCTCTACACTATCTAGGGTCTTGCCCTCAGCACAAAGCTAAGACATGAAAAATGTATATTTGGATACTTGTTTACTGGTTGCAAGTCATCACAACATTCAGTGATGTTTTCACATATTAAACAGTTTGCTCACAGCTCTACCCAGCATCTTAAAGGCAAGCGGGGAAATCGCGTGTTCTGTTGTGTTGCATAATTACACACCTTACTCGTGGCACAATCTGTTGCATTTCTACTATTTGAATAGGCTTAATGTGTAGATATTATGTCAGTTGTTTATATCACAGCTAGTCTACATTTTAGGTCATGAACGTGAATCAGACTCTCAGCTACAAAACAGTATTCAAAGCCTATTTACACAGACTACAGTTTTATTGTTAGTACACTCAACAGGACCCCCCCCCCCCCTTCCAAACACACCCCAGCTACTGTCTGGGGCTACAGCACACAACACAGCAGCAGCCATCCACATGCTGACAAGCCATCTCCCACACTCCAGCATGGAACGCATCAGGGCATCAGTCTTCATTAGGGCGCCCCTTTGAAGGGGCCAGGGAGGTGGCAGAGGACAGGAGCTATGAGATGCGAGGAGAAGAGGAGAGAAGAGGAGAGGAGAAGAGCAGAAAGGAAAGGAAGGACTAGAACAAAGAAAACAGGGGATAAGAGAAGAGAAGAGAAGAGAAGAGAAGAGAAGAGAAGAGAAGAGAAGAGAAGAGAAGAGAAGAGAATAGAAGAGAAGAGAAGAGAGGAAGAAGAGAAAAGAAAAGGACAGAAGAGAAGAGAAAAAGAGGAGAGAAAAAGAGAGAAGAGAGGAGAAAGAGAAGGAGAGGAGAACAGATCGGGACTGTGGGCAGCAGCTGTGCCTGTGTGGGGGGGTTACCTCATGGGCTGCTGCCTGGCTGCCTGGCTTGGGCCACGTCTGGAGTGGAGGGATAAAAGTGTGAAGCCTGCTGACAGCTCCCTCTCACTCTCTCAGTCTCTCTCTCTCCTTCCAGCTCTCTCTCTCTCTCTCCTTCCTTTCCCTTTCTCTCAGTGTCTTGCACTTTCACTCACTCACTCACTGACGCCCTCACTGCTGCCGGGCCAGCTGCAGCTCAGGATGCTCTCCTCTGAGCCATGACTTCACATGCTCTACACTCACACACACACACACACACACACACACACAGTGGCAGAGACAAACATAACAGAGGCAAGCAAGCCAACGGAAGGCATACACAACTGCAGTTACTCAGTGACAAAAACACATTTATGAACCCAGGAAGCAGAACTGTCACACACAGAGAACTACAGAGAGACGGTCTGCTCCTCCAAACTTGCTTAGTGCGGTTATAGCCCATGGAGGGTGGCAACGCGAATTCAGAAGTGCTTTTTACCCTGTTAGAAGTTGATGAACCACTGAGACGTTTTTGAAAACTATATTTTAAGGTTGAAAAACTACTTAGTGTTGTTTTTATTGATTGCTCAGTTAGGAGTCAACTACTGCTACTATTAAAATAACGTCCAACTGTTTTTGATGACCACTAGGTTTTAGGCTTCAGGAAAAAAATCTCAAAAGCTTGTTAAATGTGGACACGTCTGTGTATGTGTGTATTTCTTCTTTATAGCCTTAAAAAAAATTCACACACGGAGAGACACACCAATACACACTCATTCTGCAAATCTGTTATCCCTCTATTTATCCCTCTCTCTCTCACACACACTCACACACACACACACACACACACACAGTCAAAGTCACTCACACTATGCTTTGGGCCAAGCAGCATGTATTGCCGTTACATTAAAACACAACACAACTGAGCGTTAGCTCACAACTCGGAAAGGACCGCTATAATTTAGCAAATATTGGAAAATGAAAAATTGGAATGCGAGGGGTCCTGTGTCGGAGCCCAACTCGGAGGATTCAACCTGGGTTGATTTAGTCCGTATGCAGGAGCTGCTGTGGTTAGACTGACCCAGTCAGTGGTACGCTCATGTTCAAACCCAAACCCCCTTCAGCCCTGAGAAAATTGGGATGTCTGTCTGATCTTGACAGAAAAAAAAAAATTATATATATTTCTCGGCGTTTCGCTGGCGGCGTTTCTGAGAGGTCTGTGTCATAACCACAGCATTTCTAACACTGAACATCTGGCGTGGACCAACAAGGCCTTTCTTTCCATAAGGTCACTCTGGTTTCTCCTTCGAGGAGATCTGCTGGGAAGCTACAGCCATTGGGAAAAGGGGTGGGGGAGGGGGTTTGAGGTGGGGTTGTGGGGTGCAGCGGTGCACCGAGCCACTTTTCCACTGGGCGTCCGTCCTCTTCCGTCTCCACTGACGCCAGCGCCCAAGGTAGATCCCTGACCTCACGCTTCCTTGTTTTTCCTGTCCCAGGCGGCCCCCTGCCAGCCCGTGGCGCTCATTTCCCGAGCGCCGCGCACCGCACACTGCAAACCGCGCGACGCAATCGCCCACCTGCGCTCTGAGCCGTCCTGCTTGGCTGCCTGTCTGCGAGTCCCCGTCCCCATTCCCCGCCAGGCCTGTTTGTTTATGGAAAATGGCACTGAGGATGGCGAGGCGCGTAACCAATGCTGCGTCTGAGAGTGAAGGCCACTGGCAGATTTATGTGGCACTGGGGGAAGCTGCCAGGGTGACCTCATTGCCTGAATGGAGAACCTGTGCCAGACTGGTACACCGGCTGAACCCCTGAACAGGTGACACAGGGACCCTGACAGCACATGGTCAGTCAGTAGAAGGTATTGCAAGCATTACACAATTAACACTTAATTATTATTTTTCACTATTAATCACAACATATGAGGATTTTTTTCTTGCTGTCAATTCTATGCTGTCAATATTTCTTAATTTTATTTTGAACATTACATTCTCTGGTCTCAGACAGGCTGTTAGTGGATGGCCATGCTGCTCAATCCTGCTGGCAATTTTACCGGTGCAGGTGCTTAATTACTGACACACAGCACAAGAGGGCTTTTGGATTTGTGCTGATATGTACCATAAACCATGATGAACAGTAACAATGTCTGAGAAAGCAATTACGCATTGTAATAAAGTACAGCCTAGTTTTTAATGTCTGTTAATTTATTGTCCAATAAGTTTAGCAACATTAAAGACTAGGCTGTACTTTATTAGAATACGTAATTGCTCTCTCAGACGTTCTTACCGTTCATCATAGTTGTGTAGTTAAACGGGAACCCTGGGGTTTTACCTCTCTTGCTAGTGTGCCTTAACTCCCAGTCTGAGCTGCTGCGTGTTGTGGGTTAACGTCCTGGCTGAACCGTGCTGGATGAGGCAAGCAGGTTACACAGGCTCACATGATAGCACTCATGAGGAAACCACGCATGCCTGTCTAACAAAACTGTGCGCTACCTACGAGCTCAAGTTTATCTAGTAGCCCTAAATAATTAAAGGAACACTTTTGGAGATGAAATCAGCTCATTTTCCAACTGTCTTAGAGTGAGTAGAGTTTTACTGTTTTTGAACCCATTCAGCCGATCCTCGGATCTGGTAGTAGGATCTCTGGTTGTGGCAGTAGCACTTTAGCTATTAGTATAGCATACATCATTGAATCACATTAGAGCAGTTGAGGACATGACCATGCTAGTCCTACCTGGGATGACCAGGACCAGTAGTCTGGCACCCATGCGGCGGAGATCTTGAGCTCCAAACTTCAGCACCTCTGTGACAGCTCCACAGCAGTACAGGTGCTCCACGCTGGGCTCCATCTCCTCCCCAGCTGCCCTCATCTCCATCTAGCCTCAGCTGCAGAAGCAGAGCATGGGACAGGGAACACATAGGAGCCTTGTGAAAGCACTGAAAGAAGGGGCTATATCACATAGAGCAGTGCTGTGGTACAAGACTAATGGGCAACATCACTTATCAGGCTATTAAATAATACATCAATTTGGATACACTGCTGAAGCTTAAGTGATTCCATCCCCAGTGTGCCCAGCATGTGATTATTAATGGGCAATCTTGTATGAAAAGCATCTTTGTATCAATAAATACAAAACACCAGCTAGAATCCATGGATATCCAGGGAATTTTAGTGGCTACTGACAGTGCATTGCCATTGACCTTAATTGCATGTGTGTATGTGATGATGTTTATGTTACTGACATATAATAGGAAAAAAATGTCTGCACACCAAAATATGCTCCTAAACGTACATAAATGCATACTGAATGCAATTGTTCTGCATTCTATGCAACTATTCTGTTGTGGAATTGGAATCCAGTTGATGCTGCAACAACAACAACAACAACAACAAAAACTGCCAGGTCTTTTATTAAGTGTGGCTATTAGCCTGCAGAGTAGTACACCTTTGAGCAGCACTTTCACAGGACTCTGAGAAGCACAGGGACATAGTGTTTTAATTCTTACAATGACTCACACCTGCTGAGAAAGGCATTTGGAGCCCTGAAGAATGTGGAACCTCTTTCTCCGTCTACCCCGGCAGGAGGTTGTCCAAGGCCTAACCCGACATGCAGGAATGAGCAGTGTCACGGCTCAAACACAATACCCCTGCTAACTTTCTCATCAGCATGGGAAACCTCAAGAGCTATCATGCTGTCCGAGGGGAAGACCTCATCAAACAATAGCAGCGAACGTGAAATTGATCTTTGCTGGTTTGCAGCCCATTAGGAAGCCGAGGGAAGAAACCACTGTGATTTTCCACTGTGAAGTGCAGAGTTATTCGGCTAAACAGTGTATGGAAGGAAAATTTTAAACGAGCTTCAAGTAGACTACGTTTAAAATTGCTCATAAGCGAACACCAAGAGGCAATGTTGATATTTTTTACTGATTATTTAAAGTGGCAAAATCGACGTTCTCATTCTTTTACAGAACTATTGTCTTCATAACAGGTGTAAACATTTAAAACTGAAAACTTTCTGAAAGCTAGAACTCTTAAAGCGGTTTATCTCCATTGCCTAAGCCACCCATTGATAAGTGTTCGAGTTGGCAGTCCAACCAGGTCAACTGACAGGACAGGACATGGCGTTACAAGGACTTTGATATTACTGTTTACTGTTACTGTTGGCCCACATACAAGCCATTTTAAACAAAGCTGTGAAAATGTCAATTCCACTACCATATAACGCTAAGCATTATCATCAATGATGTCATTAGGCTAACCCATGTCATGAACACAGCACGCAAATCCTCGCTGAACAACATGCGAACAATGCATTTGCCAAAAAAGCTAGACTGTAAGGCTAAAAATCAACCCTGGCAACTTCGAAACTATGGAAACGGCATCATCATCATCATCATTGGCTACCTAAACCCAAAGCATTGGCTGGTCATCATTCCTTTCCCCTCTGACTCATTGCTAGACTTGTTAACTTGGTAAGATCCCAGCAACCTACTTCATATACACCATACAGCATCCGAGTTACAGACCTTACCTATGAATCTGAAATCGTCCAAGTGAAAGAAAATGTTGGTTTATTTAGGAACTGTCAATTAACTTTTGCTTAATTCATGGTAGATTCAACTGGACCTGGACGCTGTCAGTTTCAGTTTCTTCGAAGTAAGTTGGTTTTTAGGTAAGTTGCGCATTACTGCCATCTACTGTCTCGGAGTTTAATTGCACACAAAATAGTCGGGTTCATAGGCGTAGCCAATAACATTTCTCATATTTGAAAAAAAGAAAATAATGTAAACTTCTGAAACATTTCGTACTGACTTGTATTGAGACGTAGGCTACATCTAAGGCACAGTGTCAATAAAGTGTTACATTACATTTTTTTTTTAAGTAAGTACTATTTCAGTGAATTGACGCCCACCTTATTTTTGTGGGTGGAGGGGACATGACTTTCTGGTGAGGTCTATTCTAGATTCCAAGTCGTTGATATGATGTCGTCTGGGGTCACTCCAAAGTGAGAGTGTGTTCTCTTTGGAAAACTTCCTCTCTCCAAGTAAGCAAAATATGCTCATTCTATTGCTTCACTGAGGCTTCCCTGTCCATGTTGCCTAAGTCCCCAATGCCCTTTCAAGCTGTCCAGCTCAATTAAGGCAGAAGCTGACCACAGACACACCCCTGAGCTTTTTGTTTGGCTCTCTGAACAGTTTGTTAAAATTGACAGGTTAAACTGAATCTACATTTACAATTACTCTGAGAGATGGGCCATTGAGCATGGTGAATAAACATTTCTAGGATGTGAAACTTGTAGATGAATTATTAACAAGTATCAGTTGTTCACTATTTGTGTAAAACAATGAGTTTGGGTGGATGTTCGGGTTACCAGAATAGCTTCTCAGGAGAAAACACGTCTTTTACGAGATGTGTGCAAGCTTTTTGTAAACCCAGATTTGGTTCAACACAGTTTGCCAAAGTAAGCCTACTCATAAACAATGACACAAATGTTTGTTCATTGTGAAAAGGTAATTTTCAACTTCCAAAATTGTTTTCAGAGAAACAACACACATGCACTAAGCGTATAAGTAACACAAATGTCTGTACATGATCAGACATTTCAGTCCCATTTACAGCAACCATTTATCACACAAGCATCTACATCAAACGTCTTATGTCTGAGAACGAACTTGGAAAGAATAGTGTAAAAAAATAGGCAGCTTTCCTCAAAGGGACAACACATTGCCTGTGCACAGTCCTCATGTCCAAGAGTTTGTCCTTGACCAGAGATGTCCTGAACAAATGATGCTGTCTCTGTAGCCCATGTCCATGATTTCAGCTCTCTGTTCTTAATTGCAGTGGATGATGCCTCGGTTGCAGACATTTGAACTGCCATGACTTTCTCGGACATTCATCAGACATACCGTGTGTGTGTTGCAGACATTTGAACTGCCATGACTTTCTCGGACATTCATCAGACATACCGTGTGTGTGTTGCAGACATTTGAACTGCCATGACTTTCTCGGACATTCATCAGACATACCGTGCGTGTGTTGCAGACATTTGATCTGCCATGACTTTCTCGGACATTCATCAGACATACCGTGTGTGTGTTGCAGACATTTGAACTGCCATGACTTTCTCAGACAGTCATCGGACATACTGTGTGTGTGTGTGTGTGTGTGTGTGTGTGTGTGTGTGTGTGTGTGTGTGTGTGTGTGTGTGTGTGTGTGTGTGTGCATGTGTGTGCATGTGTGTGTGTGTCTGTCTATCTTTGTGTCTTTGTATGTGTGTTCATTAGAGAAAGAAAGAGAGAGAGAGAGAATGTCTTTTCCCGTTTTAGTTTGGTGATAAAGCTGTAGGTATTTTTTCCCCCATAATAACCTGACACAAATACCTTCCTGGCATTATTCACCTAGAATATGCATGTGTGGAGCTTAGAAATGCATTCCTGTCCCTGCACATTTACAGTACGAGTGGAGGCCCACAGCAACCCTATAGTGTTCTGCATCATCTGATGAGCAGTCCAAGGCTTTACGTCACTGACTACACTAAAGTGAATCACTCATGTGCTATGTCAGTGCTTAGTTTTCTGTGTGTGCGTGCGTGTGTGTGTGTGTGTGTGTGTGTGTGTGTGTGTGTGTGTGTGTGTGTGTGTGTGTGTGTGTGTGTGTGTGTGTGTGTGTGTGTGTGTGTGTGTGTTTGTATGTGTGTGTCTGTAAGTGAATGTGTGTGTGTATGTGGGTCCACCACCGAAAACAAATTAACATCTTTCAAAGTAATTGTTTAAAACTCCATTGATAATATGCCAATATTCTACACCAACAAATAAACACAAACAGACCTATTATTCTGTTGTTTTGCATGAGTAAACTTGCAGTAGGCCCCTATAGCCTAGGCTTGCTTGGAAGCACAAAAGTTTAGTTGTGCCTTTCTAAAATAAATGGTTTCATATTATGTATGAATTATTCATAGCAAGCCTGTAACAGTATCTGACAAGTCCTTTTCCATAAGTGAGAAATGCCAGTGGGTTTGCGGTGGTAATGTTTTTAATAGTTTTGATTTCTTTACTAGACCTTTCAACATTGTTAAAGGGTTGAATTTTGGAGACCTGGGGATTTTTTGGTCAAGAGCCGTAGCATTCGATACCAATCATTTCCCATGATGGAAGACGAGAAAATTTTCTGCCAGTAAAGGTGCCATTAGAAAACACAAACATTCCATGAGGGACTTGTCCCTTTCTAGCCAATGCCGTCAGCCTTGGAGGAAGAGACGGGGGAATTGTGTGCTGCTGTGTCAGCAGAAAAAGAACAGGGCATGTAGAAGGCTTGCACTCAAAGTAGTACAGAAAAAGTAAACGAGGAAACTTAAGAAGAAACAGAACAAGAAAAAGAAGAACAAGAATTGGATGATAGTGGTGATAATGATGATGATGATGATGATGATGATGATTGTCAAGTAACAGATTAATGTGAAGCTTTATTTTGTTGTAGTTATTGATGTTAACTTCACAACTAACAGTCACTTTGTTTAAGATTGATTAATGAATATGCAATGAAAACATCAATAAAAGCCAGTCAGTTTGGCAGGACAGGGGAAAGCTTGGAAGACTTTGCGTAAGCACCTGTGAAAACAAAAAAATCAGTGTGAAGAAATCTGTGGTTAGCTTTCACACACAAAAAATTAATAACTAAACGAATGTTTCTGATATTAAGTATTTACTAAATTTATTTAGATTTATTGCATGACAAAGTAAATATCCCTTATTCATCTGAGAATATGCTGATTTTATTTAATAAGTTAAGCAAATGCACAGATGTTTCTTGCTTTTTTTTATTAACTAAGCAGGACGCATTAATCAACCTTTTTGAAATATTTGTCCATGTAAGTAAGGAGAGAGAGAAGAGAGAGAGAGAGAGAGAGAGAGAGAGAGAGAGAGAGAGAGAGAGATGCATTAGGCTGCCAACAATTTAATATTTACACATGTTAAAGAAATTAAGCAAAAGCTAAATAATCTAAGCTTATCGAGCAGAACAATCAGATATGTTGTCACACAACATTGCACTTGGTATTAATCCATGTTGAGCCTTACTTTTTCATGTCATTTAATTCAACAACAACAAAAAAAAAACTGTTCAGAGGGAAATGTTTATGCGTTAAACTGTTTTTGATTTAACTGAACGTGAATGTGCATCCTTTTGTGCTCTGAGGCAAATACTTGAAGGTGTCACGAAAAGTAAACATCTTCATTTAAAAATGTGATCCAAGTAGAATTTATTGATTCAGTAAGACTTGTAAAATGCAACGCCCCCAGTGGTTCAGCCTGCACACAATTGGGTTATGGGTGTTCCGCATATAAAGTCCTCAGCATGTGTGTGCAGTATGTTGTAGGTTTAAAAGAAACAGCATGTCAAGAGTTGAGTTGATCTGCACCATATAAATTGACAGCCATACTCCTACATCTTACTGGCAAGGCTGGTATTGATCAATCATTTCAGATGCTTTTTTCATAACCATCTCACACAAACAAGATTTATGACGGTAAGTGTGACAAGCGAATTAAAAATGATTGTTTTACTATGACTTTCTCATGACAGAAATAGACCTAGTCCATTTCTTTTTACAGTGGGGAGGCCAATACTGACAGCCACACTGACATCGACAGACAGCCACACTTTATCAGTGACGTGTGGATGAATGTTACTAAAACACCGTAGCACAAATTAAAAACGAGAAGATAGGGGTATGCAGCTTGGCAATAGCACATGTCAGTCCTGGTGCATAAACTATCCTTGTTCTGTTTTTATTTAGATGTTTTATTTTGTGTGAAGCCTGTCCATCCCGTATTGTTTTACCAGATAAAAAACTATATTTTAAAAAATGTAGGTCCTGTGAGACTTGAAAGAAGTACTGCACAATATATAAATATGTAATTAACAGTGTTCATCTCCGAATGTTTCTGGTTTTGACACAGACATTTTTCTTTGGCACTTTAACCTAGATGTAATGCAATGGTTAGACATAAACATATACTATGTACTGCTGTGGTAGTGTAACAGATTAATGTCTTTCCTGGGAAGCTCCACGAGGAATAGTCCTGGATGCAACAATGACAAGTGAAGTGATGTCAGCCTTATTCTGTCCCAGTCAATAGTTCTGTGTCTGGACACTGTAAAGCCTAATCTCACAACAGCACTGTCAAGGCTTCAAGGAAACGCTTGTGGATGCTGGTTAACATGTTTAACATACATCCCAAAACCAAAAGTGACAGATCATGGCCTACTGAAGATTTTCATCATAAGGCTCCACTTTCTGTTCATTTCTGTGTGTCACACCCACAGTTTATGAAACATGGCACACTTAACAACAATCATATTCAAGGTATGTCTGACTGCCTATTTAAAATCTAAGGGCTATCAACAAATTGTGGACTGCAAGAAATGTTGTCATGTCTTTTTCTTGCCAAACTGTTGCAGCACTTTGAGCTGCATCTTGTATGAATTGTGCTATATTATTATTATTATTATTATTATTATTATTATTATTATTATTATTATTATTATTATTATTATTATTATTATTATTATTATTATTATCATCAGCAGCATAAATTTGATGGGTTACATTACACTGTAGCTGCAGTGCAGTTCTTAAGGCTTGGCCAAAGTCACTGTAACCATCCCATTCCTGCTATTGCCTTATGTTATTCAAATGTTGCCTTTATTAAAATGTTGATTTACGGTGTCAAGCAGGTGACAGGACTCAGTGCAGTGCAATGGAGATGGCCCCTGCTTTGTGTAAGCCTCCCATAAGCTTGCTCTGTCTGACAGCTTTTCACATGTCTCACCGACGCAAGTATGCAAACCTGGGTGCGTTCCCGTCCAGAGGAGGCCAAGGACGGATTGGACCCAGCTGATTGGAAGGACTTCTGATGTGTGCTGCCAGGACACATGGACAGGTGGACGAAGGAGTGCTGGAAGACCCTCAAGTCCCTGCTTCACACAAATGCGTGTACACACACACATGCGCGCGCACACACACGTACATGCACGCACACACATGCGCACACACACGCACATACACACACACACACACACACACACACACACACACACACATACACACACACACACGCACACACATGCACATACACACACGCACACACACGTGCGCACACACGCACACACGCACACACACACACACACACACACACACATATACACACACACACACCAACCCTTGCTTACAGTTTCGTCTTCCTCACGCCTTCATACTCAGAAGCCATATTAGCAAGGCTACACTCAAAGCAGCGGTTTCAGGATGACTCCCTTCTTTGATAAAGCACAAACCTGTCGTGTTGGCGGGTGGTCAAGTGTATTTATCCTCTGCACCGGTGCTGGACGTTTTTCTACGACAGATTCTCTGGCAGTGATGATGAAAGGAGGGGTAAGGCATTCGGGGTTGGGTTGGACTCAATGAAAGGGACTGATGAACAGCTGAGGCCATTTTAGCCCACCACCCTGAATAATACAAAAAAAAAAACAGGCTCTCTTTGACAGCCAGCCGCTCTTTCTCCTCTCATTTTTGACTCTTGGTTTGATTCTGAGTTTGAATTTTTATGAGACGAATTCATATAGCTTTGGTCCCCATCTGTAAATGTCTTTGGAAATGGAGTACGCAGCACAGCAATCCTCAAACGCCTGTCAACGCACCACAGCAGAACATATAGGCAAGTCCCCTCAGATTACTTTCAGCTGTTTATCAAAGCACTCTATCAATTCAATGCACTTTCTCTCCTTTCAGCATCTTGTTCTATTGACCCTCTATAAACCCTGCTCCGGCAACCCATTGGACACCCAGCATATCTGGTAATAGTTACCTACCTCATGGTTTTATTTATTAAATTATGTACCCTAAAGAGGAACCTGAAGTTGACAGTCATTAGCTTTGATAAACCTCGGGAAAAAATGCAAAGGTGCAAGAAATATATGTGAATTATATGCCCTCAGAAGCAAGGTGTAACAAAACACTGAAAAGGTCAACTTGCATTCTGAGTCCAAACCCACATACAATTGGTAATCAAGAAAGACATCCCAGAATTCCATGCTGCAGTTGGATAATACAAACTCTTTCAAGAGATTTTTTTTGTTCACTAGGGGGAATACTGAGCATTTTATTTGGTGAACACCCTAACAGAAAAGGAGGACTAAAGATGAAAAACAATAATACTAGTTTTCATTCACTTCTATGTATCTACATTTTGTTCACACAAATATTATCTAGATTAATAGATTTCATGTTTAAAGATATAATAAATAAAGACTCCAGAACACAGAACTCTTTTATACCTATGTGATCGTACCTGACCGCACCTGTTTTCACAATGAGGTATAATGTCTATTGAATATTTCACAAACTCTAGTCTCCTCTGTACCCCTTGGGATTTTTATCTATAATCAAGAGCTGATGTACTGATGAATGCCTATGTCTCTAACTCGTAGAATAAACAAGGTCTTCGAAATTCTGTACTGCATTGTTTGAAACCCAGGGGAGTACACTCACCCAGTCGCTGATGGTGTATAATGTCCCTTCAAACGCTCAGATGGACAACTGGGACACCCGTGTTGAACACGTTTACATAAATATGAGATTTGAAAACAAAACTTTTAAGAAAATCTATGGTTTTGCATGTTTGCTTCAAGGTATTTGGGGTAAAATGCAAATGAGGATACAACATTCACCATTAGTCCTAGCCTTCTTCTGTATCATTAACAACATCATGCCAGAAAATGCTCTATTAACTTTATTAACCTATAAATACATTAAAATGAAGTTGAAATGATAAGCCAACTTCACATTGTTTTTACTTAACATAAGCCAACCGAGAACTCAGTACATCAATTCTTTCATTTATATGTATCTAAATACATTTTTTAAAGGTTAACTGAGGACACTGTCAATAAGCATTACATCTCAAACCTTTTGTTAATCAAGGAAGCTTATACAAAAATGCAATGCGGAATACCACTGTTCATGCTCTTCATTTAAACATCCCTCTGAAAAAAACACACAGAGAGAAGGGGAGGCATAGGACATGCAACCATCTCATTACACACTGAGGGTCTCCCTGCTCCGTGCAATCAGTGGCTTTTTGTCCCCCCACTCAATTAAGCAAGAGGGGAACATCACTTTTTTATTGACTGCAGCTGCTGGGGCTGCACTGTTGTTGATTTCACTCGACCCACTGAAAGGCAGGCAGTGTTATGTATGGAATGTCCTTTGTTTCACTCTCTGTTCTAGAACTTCTGATGCTCCTGTGAACCCTACCAGCAGGTAACGCTGAGCCCAAGGAACACAATGGGGCCTCTCTGGAGAACATCTGGACACACTATATCCAAAGGAACCCTGGAGGATCATGGTCTTAGTGAGGAAGCAATTAATTGATTGGAAACTTGAATGCAATGTGGTTATAATAAAAACTACCAATGTTTTCCAACCCTCACCATAAACACAGTCCTTATGTGTTAATGTACCAGTAATAACACCCATTTCTGTGAGCACCATGATACCCAATGTTGTATAAATCAGGTTATAGTTGGATTATTACAAAAACAAGTAGGCTATGGAGTTCAACAACAATACTATTCACATACCAGGTCACAGAAGCTGTAATATTTCTTAAGGGCTCAGGAGCTGCATATATGTGGAGACATGTTTATGTCTGTTCAGGACCAATGACAGTGTAACGTGTAAAAGTATTGTAATTTCATTTCGCATAGCTGTCGTGTGGAATAAGTTTCAGAAAAACGGTAAACTGAGATAGGGAATTGAGGTGAAGAAAAAAATCACCCAAATTATGTATCTGAATGCTGTTTCTGGGATCATTTGAAGTGAAAGGAGCCAAAAGTGTCTAGACGTTTGCACCCTTGTAACCACCGCAGTTTCACTAACATCCAGTTAAAGAATTGAGTTTCACCCACAGAAGCTGACAGAAAAACAATTCGCCACACAACGTGAAGGACATGCTTCCCAGTCAGAAGTGTGCCATGGTCTTTATATGTTGCACAGTCCTCTTCCAGCTGCCGTTTTATGGTCATTCCCAGGGATATATCAGCTTTGACATAGTGAAGGCTTTGAAATCTGCAGAAGTGATTTAAGTTTATGACAGACCCAACAGGTTGAGCTATCATCATTGTCGCTCTCAAGGGAAAACTCGCACATCTTTCAAACCATACCGAAACATCCCCATGCAAACATGAACCCTCTTTCTCCATCCCTGTCTCTCTCTCTCTCTTTCTCCCCCCCTCTCTCTCTATCTCTCTCTGTCTCTCTCTCTCTATACTACTTCACATACAAACAATCACATGGATGAACCAAGTACCCAGCCAACCAGCCAGGAATTCCTTTAGGTTCTCTCAAGTAATCAGCAATTCACACATTTTATGTTGGCTAAGAAAGTGCTTTTCTAGTTAACAACATCTAAGATGCTGTGCTCTGATGGTTTATTATATGTGCAGTATATATGTTCCACCATCGCAAGAACCATTAAACTTATGATGCTGTACTGTACATCCTCTTCTTTAAAACATGTTGATGCTTTCCTCAGATCTTGCTCTCACGGGCAGGGAGGCAGGCAGGCAGGCAGGCAGGCAGGCCGGCAGGCAGGCAGGCAGGCAGGCAGGCAGGCAGGCAGGCAGGCAGGCAGGCAGGCAGGCAGGCAGGCAGGCAGGCAGGCAGGCAGGCCATGAGGCCATGTGTGCTGAGTGTTTCAGGTGATTTACATGCAGCGAGAGGCCAGCAAGAGAAGAGGAGGCCCGAACACCAGCCTCGGCACCTGGCCCGTCATGTCCAATCACATCAGCTTCTCTGGGCTCCTGTTACCGTGGCGGCGACATTCATCACAGCGGCCCTTCATCACTGGCAGGCAGAGAAAACCATAAATTCTCCACCTCCACCTGACGGGTGCCCGGACAGAAATACCTCATATCCATCAACCCCGTGTTCAACTTCCACCTGGCTGGCCAGTGTGTGTGTGTGTGTGTGTATGTGTGTGGAGAGCACATATGTGTGTGTGTGTGTGTGTGTGTGTGTGTGAATGTGTGTGTGTGTGCGCGCGCGCGTGTGTGTGTGTGTGTGTATCTGTGTCTGTGTGGGTGCCCAGTCCAGAGAAAGCCATACACACTGACCCCATCAACTACAAACCACCCACAGCATTGGCCACACAGGATTCAGCGGAAAGCAATCATCACTCATCACGCTTTAAAAAAAATCATTCACTAAAACAAAATCAAAACACTCGTTTTGGTAGCTGCTTTACATCTGCATCCCATTTGCATGCATTGATTTAAAATATCAAGACTCTTTTCCCGTCCAGAGACCTAGGTGCTGCTAGTTCCTCCTGAACTAAATACAAGGCTGCCGTGTATTTTCTGATGTTTTGACAGGACGGATGTAATACTTGGTGCTGCACCACAACCACTGTAGAGAACAACAGCGCTATCTAATTTCAACAAAGCTCAGGAAAACGGTTTAGCCAAAATGGACATTTCCTCTGGTGCGGCGGTTGGTTTCAGTCTACTGCTGTCCAGGTGGATCTGTCCCTTCACATCATGAGTCTGAGAGCAGAGGAGCTTGCGCATGCTGATACAGCCAACATCTAATGATCCATCATCGTGGCCAAGCAGAGATGTTTTTGTAACGTAAGTTCATGTGCCTTTTACTCAGTTTCTTTCAATTTTATTCTTTTAGACTTTATGTGTTTGACACTTTGGGTTTTTTGTTTGTTGGTCAATATTTAAAGTGTGAATATTCATGTGTATATCTTTTGTCCTGCCTATAGCTTTTTTTTCATCTTATTATCTGAACAATGATATTATAAACAATGCCAAAAGCTTTTGCATTTGAGTACTCTTCTACTGCAAAATGGTAGGGCTGTGGGAGGAAGTGGTGAAATCTGTCCTCCCCCTTATCCTGACATCTCCGGTGGTAGCCTGTTCCTAGATTCCCCATTTGTCAGAACCTTTTGCTTTCTCTTTTAGGGTCAACATCTCTGTCAACATCTTGTTTGTCGATGAAAAATTTACTCTAGAATTCAAGGACTACCCCAAAACAGACACAGTTGACTCTTTGCAAATTCCAGGCTTGGATGTATTAGAGGGTGGACAAGTCGAGCATCTTGTAGCCAGCTGGACACTGAACCATCAATCAGGTCTAAACAGGGTAGCAACATGTCCCTGCAACTGTGCCAGGTAGTAGACATACTATTTATTGACTAAGTGCGCCTTACGTAAAAACAAAGGTAGGTAAAACAATATCCACAAAAAAAAAAAAAACATAGCAATCATAAAAGGTTAGTGAACACTTTTGCATTTTTACCACCTGAGCATAAATCCACTCCAAACTGTTATCCATGATCTATCGATTATTGACACAATCCAGGCAATGGCGATTGGAGATGGATATTGGCTGGTAGTGGACCAAGATTAGCACAAAAAAAAAACAACTAGTATCACAAAAGTGTATCCATCATAACTCAGTTTGGCATGTGCCCGTGTATACAGCTGGTTTTAGTGTAAGACTGAGTACCAAGCATAAAGCAGTGCTGAGTATGAATATGAATTATGAAACACCAACCACAGCAATCATGCTTGATTTTATTGCTTAGATGTATTGTTTTACAATGTCTTCCAGAGCATGGCACCAAGTTTAAAAGACGTTTGATGCAGACAGAACATAACCTGTTTTGCGATATACATTATGTATGGCTATGTAACCATGTCAAACTGCTATGCCTTTTATCCATGAAAAACACACGCATTAGAAATGCAGCCATGGAATATAAGGAGAGCATATGACATCTAGAAAAGTTCGAGCAGCCTTTGTGGTCAAGGATGAATGGCCTGTTGTATGTAGAGCTTAGACCTAGGCTCTTTGCTGTGCATCCTAGTCTCAATAATATGGCATACCCCTTAAATGGATAAAATTAACAGTAATTGCCTAAGGCATCTAATACGAACAGCATTACTTTTGTCTATGAAATTAGATGATCTTGTCCTCGACGTCAGAAAGGCATTAGGCCTGCTCTTCCACAAAATGAAAAGCACAACGGTTCATTCGGTGCACAAATCATCTGTTTTGTTTTATGTGCATGAAAGAATGTGCTCTTCAGATTTTTTTAGCACCATGCTAATGTGTCTGTGTTTGTCATGAATAAAAGGCATTAAGGTATTATACTGTATGGGCTCACGTGTCTGTGTTTGTCATGAATAAAAGGCATTAAGGTATTATACTGTATGGTGTCAAGATAAACTGTGCTGTAGCACAGGACACCTTTTTTGTATGCGAAATGAGGCCTGTTGTTGGAGCCTCTTTTGAGAGAGCCTGGTACTGTATGTGTGTGTGTATATATATATATATATATATATATGTTACATATATATACATACATACATACGTATATACAGTATATACAGTATATATATATATACATATATGTAAAGGTATATATAAACTGTAAAGGTAATATTGCTTTCAGGTCCAGAGCATGTATCTCTCTTTCTCCCTTCCTCTAGTCTATAGACTGTTAAGGTCCCCGTCGGGCATCTGAGTTCTTCTAAATTGACCTATTTCCTCCCTCCCCAGCAACCACAATGGTTTTTGTCCTGGCCATCTTTATTGCCTGCAGCATATCCCTCTGAAACCAATGGCAACACCAACTGTGTGCCTATCCACTCTGTGCCGACTTAGCAGTGCCCAGTATGAGGGTCCCAGCCCTGTGTTCAGGTTTATTGTAAAGGATAACAAGAATGTGTCTGCTGGAGAGGCAGAGGAGGGGTTTATTAAGCGTCTGAATGCCTCAGAAGTCCATAATCTCACTTGACAGGAAACACCGGGTGTGCACAGGAATGTGTACTTAAAGATATAGGCTATTTTGTAATACATTTATGTATATGCAGGTATATCCTAAACATGAAACAGGTATATCCTAAACATGAACCAGGCTTAGGTATGAGGAAGTATGAGATTAAGACATGCTTTAAAAAATGTAGTTATATAAAAAATGTAGTTATATAACACAGACTGTTTCAATTCTGTAACTTCAGTGATGGATTTGAATTTTATGTTAAACTGTTCATTGACAGATGATAAAGACATTTAAATGAAATGGCTTTAAAAGTTTTCCCGCTCAATTTTTTTAGGGTTTTTCTAGAGTAAACACAAGTACCATCTTATACAGAGAAAACTGTCTCTTATTTTTTCAGCTGTCTTGTCTCCCAGGAGTCTTTTGACATGGGCCATGATTTAAGAAACAGCTGAGCATTGTCAGAAGGATATTATTCTTACAGATGAAGATCTATGAAACCTGGAATTTAAAAAAAAGAGAATCTTTGGCATGCCAGAAGCAGGTTGAGTTTGAACATGGAAGCAGAGGTGGACAGTAACGAAGTAAATTTTTAAGTACTGTACTTAAGTACAATTTTCAAGTATCTGTTCTTTACTTGAGTATTAAAACTTTTGACAACTTGTGACTTTCATTTCACTACATTTTCAAGACAAATATTGTACCTTGTACTTCATTAAATTTAAAATGTGGGCATGAAGTACTCCTTACATTGATGAGAGGCGGATGTGCTCAACTCCTAAATAACAAAAGTTTTGGCTGCATAAAAGGATAATGTATCAGTACTATGGTGAAACTGAAGACAAATTCCACTTGTAGGCTGTTTTTTAGGAAGGCCTAATACAATTACATGTTGCAAGTAGGTCAGTGAAACCTGACATGCACATCATCTATGAAACCAACAAAATGTTTTATCTATTAATGTATTTGAAAATATTTGAAAATATCAGCATGGACACATGGATTACATGCCAATTTTCTACAACATTTTCGCATTTCCTCCCAGTAATTTTGTTTTCCGTGTTCCTACAGAAAATTCTGTGTTCCATCACAATAACATTTGCATTTCATCACGATGTTCCACTTCGGCCATCTCAGAAAATAAAAACCTCAGAATGCTCCTCCAGGGCCTCCTGTCGTGCCTTAATATGGATTGCTTAGCCACATTGCGCAGAGGAATGGAATGGGTAGTGTCAGGTCGTGCAAACAACTGACCTGTTGTCGGCAGGTGTTTGCCAGCAGTGTAGCTCTCGCTTTATTCACAAAAGCGCGTAGGGGGTGAAACAGGCAAATGACCTTTTGATTGATTATGATCTGAGCGCAAGGTGCTGATGACACCCAAATGCCACAGTCTCGAGCGGCATAATCCTGCATTTCATCGGGAAGAAGGTCAAGTCGCAAGGCAGGTCGGGGAGTCTGCGTGAAACCACCCTCTTGCGATTTTTATCAGTGTGCGGTTCGTCCGCAGCTGTAGCAGGACGGACTCGTGGGGCGGAGCGGAACAGTCCCATATTTTATTGCCTTTTACACACTCTGTAAATCATTGACATTTTGTTTTCTTTCGCAGCCTCGTTACCCCCTCACCGAAATGAGATTACTCACAACTGGCCAAGATCCAGCTTAGGGGTCTTCTACAATGGGATATGTTATTTATTACACTGGACCGGTCTATAACATCTGTGCAATAGCTTATATTACGTCCACTACCTTTCCCTTCTCAATTTTATAAGGTATTTAAAAAGAAACTATACACAGTGGTACGTCTTTATCACAGTTGCTACAAACAGCTTTTTATTGTAAAATAAATACACAAACAGTTGATGGAATTCCGCCTTTCCTCATTATAGGACAGTGCCTAATTAATTCTAATCTGTTGACCAGCCAACCAATGACTTTAAAGGCTCATTCCTAAAACAATTATGTATAAACAGTAGATAATTATTATCAGAAGTAAAGCATTTCCCACCTATACACAAATACTAATTGTACTGAGAAACAGTTTACTGATTTTAGAAAAACAGTGCCAAGCAAAAAATCTCCTGGTTTGTGGCAGAGATGGTCCCAGACAGAAATGTTTGCATTTGTAGTGTTAAATGAATATCCCACGTATGGTCTTATTTTTGACACAGTCTGTACAATCACAGCAGAATCAGGCATTTCAGGATATGCTAGGAGGCCTCCTTTTGGATAGCTTGCGAAGCAAGAGGATTGTGCCGGAACTGTATCAACTGAATGTGCAGAAAAGGCAATAGGTTACTTTCCCCCAGACGTGAGATATCATCAACACGGTCCATACAATCCCACCCACCTTAGTAAGGGTACACTTACTTCTTCAACTCACTCACACACCAGGGCAATGGCAGCAGAAACTCTGACACACCATACTGTAGCTACTCTAAATACCCATTCATTTCATGACGTGTATGATGAGAACAATAGATTGCATTTCAAGCTATGCAGAACATTTTCCTATATAAAATTTAAAAAGGTCATATTGTTTTAACACACATTTGCAGGTATTTCTCATCTAGCAAATGTTAGAAGTTGTAAGAAAAAGAGGGAATTAAATATTTGAGGTGAGTTGTAAGAACAGAAATGGCTTATCTATCTCAGTGTATTATAGTCACATTTCAGCAAGTTCCCAAAGCTAACCATCTAGCTTGATACCATACTTTAGAGGTACACCCTCTGGGCAGGTGTTTAAGTGAGAGTGGGTTTGAGTGTTTCTGAAATATTAACGTTGCATATCTACGAGACTTTGCATCACACACCAGGCATGACATTTGTAAATCTGTACTTGTTGACCATGTAGTTCACTACTCAGTGTGCAGTGAGCTGGCTGCACTGGCAGATTCACTGTGAACAGTTGCACTGGCTGACTCACAACCTAGTGTACTGTAAGCTGAGTGAGTAAAGTTTTGGATTTGCCCTCAGACTGAGATGTCTCCCCTCAGGTGTAACACACTCTCAGCTCTGTTTGACTCTCTGTGTGAAAACAGGGTGGATATCATGGGATGTACAAGTGCATCCTTTGAAGTCAGCTCTTGAGCAATATTTACTAAGCATTTGAAACCCATTAAAGGGGGCTATCCGAGATGTCAGTAGATTACATATTTGTTTATGTTGGTGTTGATATTTCAATTTCTCAGTAGATGCTTTTATCAAACCCAACTAATTTCACATTTCAACCAAGGCCCAAACAAAACAAGTGGGGTATCTCTCTTCTACCTTCAGTCCTCCATGTGAAACCTTTACACAATTTTTAGGGGGGCAGTTTGCTCTTAGTTCATGGACTCTAGGCGCCCTAAGGAAACCATTTTAAAAAGCATACTGAGGGAATGGAGCACTAATGGATCACAAGGAGATAATTAGCTGAATGTTGTAAAAAAACATTACCTTACAAAACACTTCTTTATATCACTGATATTGCCTTTAAATGATAGCAGTTTTAAATATGACACATTTGTCTCTTCCATGAGAATACAACTAAGTGTTAAGCTCTAACTAAATTAAAGCCCCTTCATGTTTGCAATATATGTATACTGTGGAAAACTGGTGCTTGTTTGCATTGATAGCAGGCTATCATTTTCAAAATATTAATATTCTTTCAAGTTGATAGACAGTAGGTATGACTGACTGACCTTCAGTGCTAGCCTTTCAATTCTGCCTTGAGGTGACTGCAGTTGTATGGAGGGGTCAGTCCAGGCCTTTGGCATCTAGTCAGACCCTCAGACTATCATGCTGATGATCTATAACCTTTTAATAGACTTCTGTGGGAAACCCAGCATGGCTCAGCACACATAACAGCCCCAGATTCCTGACAGGTGGCAGCTTCTTCGCTTAGCAACATTTGTTTTGGTCCCCCACATTCTTTTTTCCCCCCTCTCCTCAGTCCAGAGTGGGCATATGAGCAATCAGTAGGGTGGTTACAGTTTTCCCACCAGGTATCCAAGGGGGAGAATGTGGTGGGAATTTTTGAAAGGAGAGAATATTGGAGGGAGCAAGGCTCTATCCGAGGGTGTGTATGAAAAATACAGATGGGACAGAGAGATACAGATGAGGCAGATTTGGTGCTATGCCTAAAGCAGTGGCTACAACCCTCAGAAAATGTGGCTGCACTGCCCTCATGTGGCTAGCAGAGAGAAGCACAAGGCTGCACACAGCACAGCACAATAGAAGACAAAGCTAGAGATAATAATCAAATGACACAATGCATTGATTAAAAAATTCTGCTGAATATAAATATAAGTATATATATATATATATATATATATATATATATATATATATATATATATATATATATATATATATATATATATATATATATATATATACTTATATTTATATTCAGCAGAATTTTTTAAAATGAAATAGTCCATGATAGTCTGGAAATGAAGGATGTTTTACTTTTGTCCACCAGTATGTTTTTAAAGGTAAACCGCAAGGAATAATAATAACAATAATAATCATAATCATAATCATACAACTCAAAGCTGGAGTAGTTCTTGTACAAACCATTTAATTGTTCAAATACAATTAATTTAGAGTATTATGTCACATTTTATATCTTGATTAAAAACAATAACAAAAACATGTACTTTCAGCGGTCTAATGTAATCTCTGACATGTCAGGCTCAACAGTCCTGAAATATTTGTTTTGCTCCCTGCCCTTCCTGGTTCCTGCTTATGCAACAATATTATCAACGAATACATTATTCCCTGGTCTGAGTTGGCCATTCATTAAAAGACTTCCAGAAAAAGGGAAGGGGAATTTCTAATTCTGCTTTTTTGTTGTAAATTTTAATGTAAGGTTCTGCATTCTGAGTGTGGTATCGCAGCTGATTGTGAAACTCATTGGCTCCACCTAAGAAATGAGATTCAAACACATCAAGGGCGAAGACCACCGTTTGGTTGATGTTCTCCATGGTAACTGCATTGTATGCTTCCTGAACCTTCATTTTGGCCATATCTTTGTATGTGCCTGTGTTTTTCTTTGCGTCTATGATCTGCAGTCTAATTTCCTCAATGGCAGGCACGTTGCCGGCTTCTTCAATGCTGTTCTTGAGCTGGGCTGTGAGCTCCTCTAGTCGTATGCCCTGCAGAGAGGTGAGGGCTTCCTCTACTCTCATAATACAGAGCTTCAGGAAATCATTCAGACTCTTAAACAAGGACTCCAGCCTCAGTTTCTCCCACTTGTGCAGGGCATCTTTGACATTTTTCTCTACCGATGTCATAGTGGGCAGTCTGTCTAATATCTCTTGGCCCCGAATGACCTTTTCAGCGAATGGCAGTGTGATCTCTATACTTCTAATGTAAGAATAAATGGTCTCCATTAGTCTAACGAATGCATTGGTGGTTTCCGCAATGGCTCCCGACACAGAGCTTCGGACCCTATGATACAGCTCTTGCCCGCTGAGCTTCTCCTCCAGTCCAGGCAGGTGGAACTTAGTCTCTCGGAGGAACTGCATTGCAGCGTCAAGAAGGACCCGGGCTTTTCTCTCGTAATTCTTGTACAGCTCTCTGGCTCTATCGGAGAACCTGTTCCTCATCTCCTGAAGGTCCATGTAGGGAATGCTGTCAGCCACCCTCTTGTAGGCCTCTTTGGTCTGCTGGCTGATGTCTTCGAGGGAGTTCTGCATCGAGCTGAGCATCTGAGGAACCTCGTGGTAGGTTCTTTCGATGGTGTTGGAGAGGCTGTTCTTCAGCTTCAGTGAAGCCCGGTTCAAATCCATGCCAAAGTGAGCGGTGTGATACTTGTTGATACACTTCTTCAGGGAGGTGATGATGTGTGGTGTGTTCTGCTTCACCCCATAAACAATGTCACTGACGGTGTTCCAATTCCAGGCTATCTGCAGGCTCAACTTTTCTGAGTTTCTCAGGGTGGCTTTGACAGTAATCATATCTGTGTCCTTGTCAGGAGAAGACTGCAAACACACACACACACACACACACACACACACACACACACACACACACACACACACACACACACACACACACACACACACACACACACACACACAGCATTCCTTATTCCCTAATCATATCTACTATCTCCATAACAACTACTGCAATAGCATCTTGTATGGCCTCCCCTCCACTGTTCTTCAAAAACTGCAATATGTATACAGTACTGTATATCTATAGATATCTATCTATAGTATATATTTGGTAGATTATTTACTTTGTTTTGTTTGGCTACATTTGAGAGCAATATGATTATATCAAATGATTATGGATTGACATGTGTCTGTGTCTGTGTGTGTGTGTGTGTGTGTGTGTGTGTGTGTGTGTGTGTGTGTGTGTGTGTGTGTGTGTGTGTGTGTGTGTGTATTGCCTGTAAAGCGTGTCTGAGTGTCAGGAACAGCGCTATATAAAACGTATGTATGTATGTATGTATTATTATTATTATTATTATTATTTATTATTCATACCTCTCTAAAATCTAGACAAACAAAAGAAAGTAAATAATTCACCAAATATATACTAAAGATAGATATGTCTATAGATATACTATATACGTATATATATATATATATATATATATATATATATATATATATATATATATATATATATATATATATATATATATATATATATATATACTATTGTGCATATCTGATTTACATTAATGTTTTTCTCATTATTGTATACTGTACACTAGAATTATAACATACAATTAAAACATTTCATGATATAATTTTTTTTTTTTTTATCATTATGCTGTAAAATAAGCACCTTAAAGAATTGAGTATCTTAAGTTCTTACCGGGTAACGACCAAAGATTTTTCCGTAGTACTGTGAAGGTGACCGCCTTTGAAGCTGGAACCCCATGAATCCAGCAGACGGGGAGGATACAGATGCAGTGATGCCATTTTTGTGAGATGCATACCGACAGCTCACGTCAATGAATGTTGGGCTTGTGATGTCCACATTCAGGGTATGACGAGAGCTGAAACAAGTATGGTTTCATTCCCATGGGGATCCTTGAAATTTTCAATGTGCACAAAATGTTTACAGTTGAGTCTGAGTACCAACCTGGTATCCTGGGAGTCCTGACGCTTTGTTCTTTGTTATCACAAACAAACAAAGACACAGACAATTCAACAGATAATTAGAAATACATAGGTAGATAATAGGAAATTGAAAATAAAAAAGAGAATCAGAAAGTTAAAGGTTAAAAACAAGTTTGTGTTGTTTAAAAAGTAGTTATATTGAATACAAAATACCAAGTAAAAGTATTTACCTAGTATTCTGTGTCAGTGTGTGCTGCCAGTTAATATTCAGATCACTCTGGGCCAGTTTGCAAATTCCATTCATACTCAAAGCTTCATCAACATACTGCCAAGTTGCTTTAGCTGAATTTAACACATGTAAAACAAGATGTAGGAACATTAAAAATAAATAGGAATTGAAACCTACAAACGTAAGAATATTTTTTAAAAATACAGATGATGATTGTGTAAAAAAAAAATTCTACCTACCATCCAGATCATACTGTAAGAAGGTCATTGTTGAGGTGCAGCTGGCCTTAACAGAGGTCACAAGCTCAGGGTAATTAAATTTCACCAGTGTAGTCCATGTTTCCGTATAAATCGGAGAGGATACCTTTACTGTTGTTGAAAGAGCTCCAAACACCGGGATGAATATACTGGTTGGTAACTTAAAGGAGATTTCTGGGATTTCAAGAGACATCCTTGGGATTTCCACCAGAGGCAGGCCACAGTTTGGCAGGGCATTTCTTAGATCATAAAAGAAGTTTGGCAATCTTATCTTCAAGATGGTGATTTCAAACATTGGCAGTTTTACAAAGATATGAGACATGTTACCCTGGTGGTGCTTGGTGACAATCTCAAAACTTGGAATTTTCACTTCAGGCAGACTGGGCACGTTAATGTTAACTTCGGGTGTGATTATCGAATCAGGGATTTCCATTTTTCTCAGGTCAACAACCCTTTCAGGTACATGGAGTGATGAAAATGGAACGTCAAGAGGTGGAATGGTAAACGTGAATGGAATTTGAACATACTCATCGAGGTTTAGATAATCCAGGATACCGTTTATGTCATAGATGACATTTGGTGCTTGCCTGAGGTCATAGAAAAATCCCTCTGCACTCTTTGTGTACACAACAGCGGTGGAGGCATTAAAGAACTGACGGTGTTCAGTGCTGGTGACCTGGTCAAACTTCAAGATATCCCACAGTGTTTTCTGATACACTGGCAACTTGAGGGATTTCAGGAAAGCAAGATGCCCCTCCCAGGACTGTGTTGCCTCTACACGAATCTCTGCCTGATCATTTGACAACAAAACATCACATGCATGGACAATGGAAATGATTTGCTCTCGCCCAGTCCATTTTAATGACTGTTTTTCTGATGTGATGTCAAGATCTATTTTCTGGACTATTTCAGTATCACCAATAGTGCTTGGCTGAATTATGTCAAAGTCCATATCAAACAGCATTGTTGTAAGGGGAACCATCTCAAAAGTGGCTTTGCCAGAGAAATTTCCATTTGTGCTGAATGATGCAATGTTAGCCTCATTGAAGCCTGTGCATTTTATTATACCATAAACACGACGTAGTGATGCTTCTAGTGCAATGCTCTCAGCCACCTCAATATTTAAAATGTTGATGTTGTCATGGTCAAATTTAGCTTTGAGTAATGTTTCCACTTTGGATCGAGCGCCATTATGATTAATGAAAATGTCAGCTTGATTTTTCAGAGCTCCAGCAAAGATTCCAGTCTCCATCATGGTTCCATCAATCTTTCCTTCTGTTTGGCTGTCCAAAGAGATAAACATACCTTCCAGGGCAACATCCACCTTCTGTCCAAAGTATCCATTTCCAACTGCATTAATATAGGGGATGTTAAAATTATATTTCCCTTTCAGTTCAGAGCCGACATTAGGTGAGGCGTGAGAAAATACATACAAATTCTGGTCCACCTCCAAAGTCAAGATGGGCAAATTAACTTTAGCAAAATTGACTGTGTTTATCTCCAAAGCTGACCTACAGCTGAAAGAGCTTTCATGCTTTCCTTCAAAATTCATCTGCTCCAGAGTCATAGATGTCGCCAACTTAAGACCTCGGTACATTGCTAGGCTAGTTGTGCCTTCAAATTTGCCTTTCAGAACATCAAACACAGAAGTAGAATACGCTTCTACTTTGGCCACAATGTCAGACTGATTATAGAGTCCACCATTAGCAGTTAAAGTGATTACAGCTGACTTGAAAGAGAAATCAAAGGTCATGTTCCCCATGGCTGGTATCATGATGCTGTTCTGAACCTCAGGCAACCTTAAATCTGGAAGAGTCAGCTCTGCCAGTGTTTCAGGTACATGCAAGACAGGAAGCTCCAGGGAGGGAAGAACAAGAGTGTACGATGGAACTGAAAAGCCTAATGCTGGCACTTTAAAGCTGGGTGTGCTGACGTCTTTGGGGATGAGGAAACTAAATGCTGGCATTTCAGCTCTGAATGCTGACACTTCAATGTTCAGGACAGGAATGGTGTATCCAGGAATTCTAAAGTATCTTGGAGGCTGACTGGATGTGTCAATTTTGAATTTTTCATACTGTGCCTTGGCTTGGTTGTAGGAGTCCATAAGATTATTAAAAATCCAGTTCCTTCCCACCTCAAAGTTTGCCCGCAGAGATTCAGCCTCGTTGTGAATCATATTGTATATAGGTACAAGGTCAAAGTAGAGAGCATGTGTATCAGGGTTTTTCTGATACTGCAAGTTTAAGTCCATGCTGAAAGACTGACGAGTTGTAGTAAGCAGTGTATTGAGGCCAAAGTCTTCCCATAACGAAAATTCTTTTATGATGGGTGTTTTAATGTCAAAGTATGGTACAGTCATTTCTGGAATTGTAACAGGCACAGTCAAAAAGTCGACGTTGGCCTCACCATTCATCTCACCATAAATGCCAAAATCCTTTGGGTTGTTGTCCAAGGTAAAGTTGTGGTTATACTTGTACTGATTGAAACGAGCTAGTCCAACCAAACAGATACGTTGCTTCTCTGGGTTTAGGATAAACCCATAATCATTCTGGAGATCAAATTTTCCGGTCAGTTTTAAGGGGAAGAGAATCTTGGCATTCCCTTTGTTTTTGCAATCCAAGATGACCTCAAATGGCCTTGCCAAAAACTCCAGAGAATTAGAAATAGTGCCACTAAGTTTACCCGTCAGCTCCGCATTATGATACACTTTCAGGTCTATTTTAAGGTTCTCCATCTCGGCAATTCCTTTTAATGTCATCTGACTGCTTTTGATGAATGGAGTTTCAGTTTCAGTTAAGACATTAATAGTCAAATCACTCATGCTGACTGATTCGATACTGACATCCTGTCTTAGTGTCAGGGTTTTGCTTTTTGTCTCTCCAAAGAAAGTGAATTTTGCAGTGCCAATGTTGACATTAAATTCCATCTTGCTGTTGTGTGTGCCCTCGTCTGAAAAGTCATCCGCTGATGCTTTCCCACTTCCCATTGTTTCCACAGTCAAAGTGATAGCACCAGATTCTAGCTGTGCCTTCAGTGTCTGTGTCATGGTAGCCTGACTTGATAGATCGCTTGCTGGAATATTGATACTAAATAAATCTCTCTTGAATCTGGAATGTTGAATGTTGAAATTGTGGTTGTAGTTTGTGCTCATTGATAAAGAAATTCCATTCTTCAGGGAAAGCTCAGCAGTATTCTCCAGATCAGCTGTGTAGATAGCAGTGGTGGCTTTAGCAGTGGTCTTTGCTGTTGCTTCAGCTGATGGTCCACTAAAAATCAGATTACCCTCATGGTCAATGTTAAAAGCTATATGTGATAGCTTAAGTGTCTCTTTGAAGACCATCTTTTTCATTCTTGGCGCTTCCAAACGCAGAGTGCCATCCAAGGAGAACTCTAAAAGTTCAATGGTTGATTTGGCGTGGGAGGTCAGAGTGGCAGTAAACTGTGGGGATTTGGGAGCAGTTGTTGAGTTCTCCAGTGTGGCTTCAGTCACCAGAGTGTAGTGAGGTGAGTTTATTCTCAACTCACCATAGAGTTTCCCAAAGGCTGGCACTTGAACATCACTTGGGATCTTGGGTAGTTTCACTTCAGGAATAGGTAGTTTTGTGATATCAAAGTTATGACAGTTTAATTTTGGTAAAGTTATGTCAGGGATCCGTATTTCTGAAAGTGTGAATTCTGGAAAGGTGAGATCTGGCAGGTCAGACATGTAAAGAACTCTTAGATCTCCAAAAATAGCGTCAATCTCTACCATTGGAAGTTCAAATGCACGAATCTCATCAATTAATTCTATGATCTTCTGTTTGAGGTCCTCAAAATCAACGGTTGTAGACTCTACCTCAAAGACTAAAAGAACAGTGAATTCTGGAATTGCAATCTGAGATGGAATCTCAATGTCTTGAAGGTTCTGAAGGTCTATGGTTACAGATGGAATCGTGAGATCTGTCAGTGGAACTTCAAAGGAAGGAAATGTAATTACTGCCTTTTTAAGGTCGTCAAGCATGCCCCCTATAAGATCATGGATTTGGTCTAGGAGTTCTTGATCCTTTGCCACTTGCCGAATTGCCTCGATGACCTTATTGAACTGAAGGCTGATATAGTCTAGCATGTTAGTGTATGATTCACCAGCTCTCTCCAAATAGTACATGATCTCAGCTTTGACATCCATGTCACTGACCCTCTGCTTCATGTCAGCTAACATGTCTTGTACTTTAAACTGAATGTCTTTGTAAGCAGTTTTGTCAAGGACATCCTTTAACATGGTGAACAATTCTCCCACTCTTGTTGCTTTAAGTTGGTCCAGGTAATTATATATGGTTGACTGAATTTCTCTGAGAAACTCTCTCGAAGCCTCAATTTTCTGTGGGATTTCGTATGTTTTGATGTGTTCATTGGCATAATTTATAACTTCACTGATTTTCTGGTTAATGTCATCTATTTGCATTTTATAATCAAACTCCTGTATTGCTTTGACTGTTGTTGAAATGTACTCATTAAGATCTTTAATACTTTGCTTAAAGTCAATTGAGTTTAACTGATCGATCACATCATTAAGGATGTGCATAAACCTGTTGAAAAAATATTCACATTCTATTTTTTTCACTTCATCCGCAATTTGTTGCAAAGTTTCATGTACTTTGTATTGTTTAATTAGCTCAACGAATTCATTGGAGAGCATCTCAAATTTCTTGTCTATTTCATAGCGTTGTAGAAGGTCCTGTATTTTCGCGATCACAGAATTAATTTTGGAATCAATTTCATACTCATCCAGCCAGTTTACAAGAATGTCTTTCATTGTCTCAAGTGTATTTTTAATGTCCTCCGTTGGAAGTTGATCTATTATTTGTCCCAGAAGTTCATGTATATCAAATGAGAGTATATAGTCCTCCAGATACTGAGATAATTTCCAAATATCAAATGTTTCCATGACTTGCTTTAGTTCACTGACTTTTTCCAGTAACCAGTCCTTTACTTCATAATTTGAGTCAAGTTCTTGTAGCCAGGCCAAACTACTATCTTTCAGTTTTTCCATGTCAATTTGCCTGATGATGTCCTCAATTGCTTCAAGTGCCCTGAGAAGAGCCTTAGAAATGTCATATTTATCATTAAAAAACTCTAGATTATTTGAAGTTGCAGAAAGGAATTTTTTGACTGTGTTGTCCCAGTTTTCACCAAAAAAGTCTCTGATATTTGCCACAGTATCTCTTAATTTACTTGATATGTCAAGTACAAAGCTTTCAGTAGCTTCTCTCAAATTCTGTACAAAAGTCTCTAGGTCAGCAACTGAGACTGCATAGTTTTTCATCCAGGACACCAGTTCATCATTGGCTTGCTTAACCTTTCCTTCAAGGTCCAATTCTTTAATATAATTTTCCACGTCCTGTGGCATTTTTTCTAAAGTTGCTTTAAACTGAGCAATAACATTATTTATATCTAAACTGTTAATATACTGCTGTACTGTTTCAAGGACATTTACAATCGATGCCTTCAGTTGTTCAAAGGCAGTAGGAAGATCATCAATGAAAGGGAGGTAAATTATATGAGAATCACTGTTCTTGTCATATTTAATGAATCCTGACAGACTAAACTCTTCATTTTCAAAAGAGTAACCAGGATCATCAGATGCTGCTGCTTTGTTTAAAAGGTTGGTGAAGATAACACCAGCAAACTCTATTCCTATTTTCTCATAATTGTTGTAGGTGCTTATGTCCTGATTGTATGCATGGTTATTTAGTTTAGACTTAACCTTCCAAAGCCATGTCTGCTCACTGGGTGTCAGAACACCTTCAAGTTTATTTTCCAGCTGAGTCTCGTGGGTCTCCCCTGAAGGCATGTCATGAGTGGCAGAGGCCCTGCAGTCGTGGGAGTGGGCAATGCCAAGCGGCTCCGCTCTAAACAGGTACTTGCTGTACAGCTGACCCTTGTGCTTTCCATAGAATCGCACCTCACTGTCACTGTTGAGGATGCCATCCACAGTAAGACTAAACGGTTCTGCCATCGTTCGCAATGTGCTCTCCAGACGCAGGATCTTAGAGTCTATCAGGGCCTTGCTTGTAAATTTAGAGGAGAGTCCTGCATACTGAAGGTCAACATTGTGACTAAACTCGGCCTCAGAAATTTTGGCATTAAAGTCGCATTTTACAAATCCAGCCAGATCTGCGTAATGGATGACGCAAGTGTGTTTGATAATGTCACCATCAGTGCTAGAACCAGCGATGGTGCCTGATAGATCTATCTTCATTGGCTCCAGCAGCAGTTGTCCATCATTGCTTAGACTCATGTCATAGACTTCGATGTCATTTTTTGTATTAAGCGTTGCAACAAATGGCTTAAGATTCACATTGATGTCATGCTTGTAGGATGTCCCGTCACAGATGAAGCAGTCAGTCTTGGAGCGGAGGGCCAAGGTCCAAAGCGTAGCCGTCAAGGAATGAGTACTCTCTGCCCTCATACTCTGCAGAGACCCCCTCATACTGTCAGAGAAAGTAAGGCCGTGCCTGTCCAGCCCCACATTCATGGTGTTGAGCATGTCTGCATCAAATAGATTTCCCTTGAGGACACTGTTGAGAGAGGCTTGTAAAGGAGTTACTTTCCCCTCCACCTTGAGTTCTCCTCTGTTGTCACGGCCTGACGCTTTGAATGTAAGAGACATTGTGCCTCCATCGTCGTCTATTCCACCACTAAAGGCACTTTCAAATGTGAAAGGGCTGCACTGCAAACTTGCCATGCCACCTGTTGAAAAACCAGTGCTGCCAATATTGAGGTTGGATATGTGGGAACCACGGCAGGATTGAAACACCACAGTGTCGTCCATGTTGGTCTCCAGGCCATTGTCGTCCCACTTTGCAGCAAAAATAGAGTATGCCCTATTGGTTCCATCATCCGCTTGGGTTTCCACCTTAAGATTTACTTCGTCACAGGGAATGCCTAGGTCAATTTTGTTATTTACTGTTTTACCAAAAAGCTTTACTGTTGCATCTGACTTCAGAGATGCAGGAGTGCAGGTCTCTTCATCTTCTAGAAATTTCATTTCGAACATGTGTTTAAAGACATCATTTGGCATTGTAGTTTTGGACCGGATGACTATAATTTCTCTGACTTCTGCATTTATCATATTTTCAAGTTGAATAAATGATGAATCAAGTTTGAAAGTTAACTCTACCTTCAATTCGTCGTCATCATCCATTTCATAGAAGTCGGTGTATTTAAATTTTGCGAACAGAGAACCAACTTTCATGTCACCATCCAAGTCGCCATTGCCCTTAAACAAAAAACTCTTTAAATCTACCATTGACTGAGAGGAAGAATGTAAAGATACAGACACTCCAAGTGGGCTGGATACTTGAAGTCTGTAACTGCCTCTGTCAATTATAGTGTCTTGCCAGCCAAATGTTTCAGAAATGCTGAAGCTGGCATCCAGTAAGCTGTTGCTCAGTGAATTGTTCACAACGTATTTGAAGGAGTCTTCTAAGGATATCATTCCAGTGCCTGTAGGAGAAGAATAGCATAGAGTATATATAATATCATCATATCATGTGGTCTTGGATTATAGTCAGGGTCAAATTATATTTTACATTTTATGCTGTTAAAATGTTTCTTAATTTACAAAGTTAATTACAAGACTGAATAGATTACTGTACTGTTTATGCATGTAAAGGCTTTGGATAGTCTATGAGGTGCACAATGTCTTATTTGACAGTGAAAACATCACATGGAGTTCAACAATACCTTCGACCTTGTATGGTAGGAGGCAGTCTGACATGACCTTGTACTGGCCGATGAAGCTAAGGACATCAATGGTGTTGTTTCCACCAAGGACTGAAGCCTCCCAACTGCAGAGACTACTGGTTATCTGTGTGGTTAGCTCAGCCAGACCAACCGCAGGCAGAGAGAGGTCAATCTCTTCGGGGATGGTGAAGGATGGGATCATATAGGTGTTTTCAGGAATATACAGGCCTATGTAAGGCAAGAAGATTTCTGGAATGGGCACCTCTTTTGGAATTCCCAGGTCCTCTGAATCCAGTTCAATAAGTAGGAGTGGCATATTAATTGTCATTCTGTCTTTGTTGAACTGGTACCTGAATAGGGTTTTCCTGTAGGACAAGACAATATTCTCAGTACTGAAGCCTTGACGTATATTGTGACATAAAAATTTATCTTACATTTTTGTATTTTTAAAACTGAAAGGTTTGTAAAATGTTGGGGAATATTGTAAAATTCCCCCTACAGGTTGAGTTTTGTTCTTTTTCCAGAGAAAAAGTGAATTACACTACCATTTCAGAAAGAGCTTCTCAGGAACAGATGGCAGCTCTGGGATACTTCTCCTGTTCCTCAGGCTATTAAGACTGGGGACATCTGCAGCAACTTTGTCAAGCCAGATGTCAACTGCCTGCATATTACAGCACATCATACATGGAAAAAGTTCTGGTAATCATACTGTAATCACCACCAAACCCTTTAATGGTGCACCTGATATGCAAATAGTTTAAATCTAATTATTCATCTGAATGTGTTGCAGCTGTATGTATTGTCTTTATGTTCTCAGTGCTGTTTGTCCCTCTACACTCTCCGTTCCATCTACCTGCTCAAGAGATCCATCTGATTGACTTCGTTAGGAGCACCTGGTCATGTGATTGAGCACTGTGTGTGTGTGTGCGGCATGTTTTTTTGGGGGGGAGTGAGGGTTGGTCTCTGAATGTGTACAGTATATGTGTGTAATGTGTGCTATTATATCATGTGTGTGAACGGCTAGGGGTGGTAACGCTGATCTGTGTCATGGGTTGGGAAAGTTATCTTTTACTTACAAGGTGTGTCTGTGTGTGGAGAAGTTGGGGTGGTGACGGTTACATTTTCTGGTATATTCCATGTGATCTGTTCAGTAATTTATGTGACATTCTATGTGGGCTGCGGTGGGGTTATGTGGGGAGGTTACAACTGGTAACTTGTACATATACAGTACTGTGCAAAACTCTTAGGCAGGTGTGAAAAAATGCTGTCAACTAGAAATGCCTTCAAAAATGGAAGTGTTAATCATTTATGTTCATCAGTTAACAAAATGCAGTGACTGAACAAAAGAGAAACCTAAATCAAATCAATATTTGGTGTGACCACCCTTTGCCTTTAAAAGAGCATCAATTCTTCTAGGTCTATTGCATTGAGTTTTTGAAGGAACTTGGCTGGTAGGTTGCGCCAAACATCTTGAAGAACTACCACAGATCTTCTGTGGATGTATGCTTTCTGACATATACAACCAATTTGGTGTAATTGGTTGATCATACACTGAACTATAATCCTGCAAAATCACTGACATTGTGTGTACCCCTGTGTGTGTACACTTTGTGTGCACCTGCCTAACACTTGTCAAAAAACAACTTATGCCCATCGTATGCCTTAAGTCCTTTCAGCCTTATGGGTGTTTTAACATTAAACATGTGGCTAAAAAGATACAGTACTGTCCAAAGATTTAGGCAGATGCCTTCAAACCAGCATCAGTTCACACACAGGGGTACACACAAAGTCAGGGATTTTGCAGGATTATAGTCAGGTGTATGATCAACCAATTACACCAAATTGGTTCTATATGTCAGGAAGCATACATCCACAGAAGATCTGTGGTAGTTCTTCAAGATGTTTGGCACAACCTACCAGCCAAGTTCCTTCAAAAACTCAAAATATCACACCAAATATTGATTTGATTTAGGTTTCTCTTTTATTCAGTCACTACATTTTGTTAATTGATGAACATAAATGATTAACACTTCCATTTTTGAAGGCATTCCTAGTTGACAGCATTTTTTCACACCTGCCTAAAACTTTTGCACAGTACTGTCCATTTTTCTATTTTATTTACTTTTTTATTTATGCACATTTTCCTGTATTCTAATGTATTTTATATTGTTGCGCTACCTGCCCAGGGTCTGCAGGTGGAAAATAGAAAAGTTTGCTAAACCTGGTAGAAAACATCTCAGCGTCAGGTTAACGTCATTGTACACTGTCCCTGTCAAAATAAGCAAAGTCAAAGTCAAAGTGATCGAGCACTGCTTAAAAAACCACCTGGTTCTGGTGTGGGACTGCTGTCTCTCAGCATGGGATTATATTATGGGATTGTATTATGATTTGGACTTTGTAGAATTATTTTGATGTTTTTGTCCTGATTTAATAAATCCGACTGGTTGGGTTACATTTTAAAGCTGTTTTGGTGTTCACTTGAGTCAGTGCTAGGTTTGTTGTTTGGCCCAGGGGTACTGGGTTTTCACATAAACTCAGATATATAGTTAGATGAATACAGGTATGTTAATGTATATGTCTTTCATTGTCCTGTTTTGGATATTGGCAAAGAAGCAAAATTACAAAAAGAAAAACATCATCATCATAAAATGAGTTTTGCGCATGAAGGTTTTTTCTACCAACCTCAAAGCCTTTAGACACAATGTGGCGAAGTTTCATATCTGTCTTTGGGACCTTCTGATCCAGCATGTCATCGATGGCTGTCTGAAGACTATTTCTTATGCCCTCCATGTTGGGGAAGAGTTTGTCAAAATCTGAGTTCAGATCTGATTTCAGCTCAACTTCGACCTTGTTCTCATCTGTAAGAGTGCACCAAAAATGTTAAAGACTTCAATAATTAATCAGTGGTAAAAATTTACAAAGCTAATATTTTAACACAACTCATCAGCTTTGAGGTCTACTAAAATAGTAAATGCAACAGCAAGATGGGAGTATATTACAGTATATAGGTAATTTGACCAGAGTATTTTATATTATTCTGTACAGTGTATGGAATACACTTAGCTTTCAGGTTAATTCAAATTGATAAAAAAATGTCACTACCATATCTAATGATGGCTGCCTGCAATGAAGATATCTTTGGGATGTCAGCCTTTGTTTCCAGCTGTATAGTGAATCCATTGTCCTTTTTCAGGGAGGCAGTGGTTGTTGCTTTTGAAAGCAAAGAGGGGATGTCCAGCTCTACCTGAACCAATGCATCCTTCACTGACTCTAGCCTGCCAAGGCAGAGGCAATACATGGATACAGTTTGGCAGTAGGAACTTAAAATACCATTTAAAAAACAACAATTTTAAAATCTGAATAAATAAATAAATAAATACATACATAAATAAATAAATAAATAAATAAAAATATATTCCATATTGCGACATCCCTGCCACCCACCCATACCCAAGCTTTCACTAATCATATCAAAAGTGGAAACACACAATTGCTGTACCTTGCCCGGCCAACCAAAGACAATTGTGGGATGTTCTTATTTGTTACATCCAAAGTGAAGCCTCTCATCTTCTTTCCCTTCACGTTGCTATCACCTGCAGTTAGTTTCAGCCCTGCCTCAAAGTCTAAGTCCGGCACCTGGAAGTCAGTGGTGAAGATACTCTTATTTCGGTTGTACTTCATGGTGGCTGTGGCCTCAGAGGGTTCAGATCCTAATATGGGAAAAAAATGATAACATATTAAGTACATATATACATACATTATAAGTACAACTAGTGCAGTTTCATTTTCCTTTATACCATTATTACATAACTAATACAACACAACACAACACAACACAACACAACATAACATAACATAACATAACATAACATAACATAACATAACATAACATAACATAACATAACATAACATAACATAACATAACATAACATAACATAACATAACATAACATAACATAACATCATAACAAAGCACAACATACACAACCAAATCATGAGTTCTCAGTTTATTCAACAAGTGGAACCAACGTACCCTCTATTTTTAACGTTATCTTGACTGAGTCCACTTTGTGGCGTCCCTCTCGGCCCTCCCGAAGTAGTTGGTAAGCAGCGGTGGCTGAGTACTCTGTTACATCACCTGTAGCCATGAGCTCTAAAGCAAACCTGTGGGAGAGGAAATATAAGTCACAAGCGCTCATGCTTTACCTACTGTACAAGCTAAGACGTTCTCAAGCTGGACACAAGACCACTGTTTGTCTTCCTTTTTTCTAGTTCAAACTGGTTTGGCACTGTAAACTGCTTTATAAATAAAGCACATTATTATTATTATTATTATTATTATTATTATTATTATTATTATTATTATTATTATTATTATTGTTATTATTATTATTATTATTATTATGTTTTTTTCCACTTTCTCTTCCATTTTACAACTGAGCACTCACTTGGTCTCCCCAGTGAGAGGGTAGTAGGGGGCTTCATTGTTAGAGCTGGCATTGGAGTAGCGCATGGTTGTGCAGTACTTCAACCCAGCCAAGAGGGGGTGACACTCAGTGGTGTCCGTTCTGTCTTCCACCAGGGACGGCACAATCTTGGGTTGGGATGACGAGACGGAGAGTAGCTTGTTGCTGTTTGTTAAACAGGAAAATTGAAATAAACACCATTATGCATCATGGTGAAAACGTACATCAATCAATCAATCAATCAATCAATCAATCTATCTATCTATCTATCTATCTATCTATCTATCTATCTATCTATCTATCTATCTATCTATCTATCTATCTATCTATCTATCTATCTATCTATCTATCTATCTATCTATCTATCTATCTATCTATCTATCTATCTATCTATCTGCCTGCCTGCCTGCCTGCCTGCCTGCCTGCCTGCCTGCCTGCCTGCCTGCCTGCCTGCCTGCCTGCCTGCCTGCCTGCCTTTATCTAAAATTGTCCAGGTGCCTAACACATAAATGATTCATATTTAATTAATTAATTAATATTTCCAGCTATTTGCATATCATATTACATTGTAAGAACCATGGGTTCTGCAGGTGATATTGCTCCTGCTGTTGCTTCGGCAGCTACCCACCTGATACTGAGAAGCTGAACGTTGCCTTTAGGGGGCAGAATAGAGAGCTTGACCTGGCTGTCTGATACTGTGACTTTGGCATCCAGAGCGCTCTCCAGGTACAAGTTGGTGTGCATCTCTATCCCAGCGGGCACAAACTCTGGAATGTGGATGCCCATGTGGGTCACGAACTCCACGCCGGCAGAGGGCATAAAGGACAGCTGGTGCTGGGAAGTGCACATGAGAAGCTCGTAATACAGTTCACACACTACGCAAATTACTTTTCTGTGAAAACAGCATAAATGTCTTCAGTCTCTAGCTTTTTAACCTCTCACAGAAAATTTACAAAATAAATGTAAAATAATATTGTTTATAACAATAAAATACATTAGTTAAACCTTAAAGGAGAAATTTGGTGTAAAATGAAAATTGGCATGTTAAAACATCATACTGAGTTGGTATGTTTGCTGAGAAGCAAAATTAAGTTAACCTGTTGCATTCAGAACTTAACTATTTTTAACCATTTGTCCCAGAAGGCTAACAATAGAAGTGGTAGGTGCCCTTAGACGAAGCATGAAGATTATGCTATTATTAAACCATCAAAAAAGCTCGAAGAAACTCCACACTCCATCAGTAGCACAACAAAGGCCACAACATTCAAAACGAGGCACTGAGAACTTTGTGTACACAACATTTATTAACAAAACAGTTTTGACAGGCAGTACCTTGCTGTAGTTTCTCGTCGCTGTCATGATAAAAGTATGCACGAATGGATTGACAAACACGAACCAGCAGGAAGAATAGCAGGAGAGGGGGAGGCTTGTTAAGACTTTCATCATGGAGGCGACGAGAAACAACTGCAAACTACTGCATGTAAGAACAATTTTTTAAATAAACGTTGTGTACATTTACAAAGTTCTCAGTGCCTTGTTTTGAATGCCAGGGCCTTTGTTGTACTACCGATGGAGTGTGGAGTTTCTTTGAGCTGTTTTAATGGTTTAATAATAGCGTAATCTTCATGCTTTGTGTAAGGGCACCTACCACTTCTATTGTTAGCCTTCTGTGACAAACAGTAAAAAATAGTTAAGTTCTGAATGCAACAGGCTAACTCAATTTTGCTCCTCAGCAAACATACCAACTCGGTATGATGTTTTACCATGCCAATATTCATTTTACACCGAATTTCTCCTTTAAGTGTAAATCATGGCAAAAAGGTCATTTTAAGAGTTGTCTAAGTATGATGGACTTGCATCAGATAACCTGTTTACACGCTTTGTGTATGTATATAATATCTATCATAAATAAATAAACAATAAACTAACAATACCATATTTGGTGAGTGGGAAATGGCTCCTTTAGCTCCTGGGGCAAAGACACCTGACAGTGAGAGCCTTAGAGGAAAGCCTGAGCCGGTCGCCAGCACCATATTCTCATCCATGAACATGTAGTGGCCAAAAACCTCATAATCAGTGCCAGAGAACACTGACTTCAGAGCCTGGAAGAGCATGAGAAAGAGACAGAGATGGATAGTCAGACGTGCCATTCACGTCATATGGGTATATCTGGGGTTTTTTTTGTTCAATATTAACCTTCTGTATATAAGTGTATGTAATGTCTTGATATACTTCCACACATGTTACCTTTGACCAAATCTGTAGAAGCGTGTGGTAATTTTAAAAGGTTTTACGAGAGCATATTGATTAGTGTGTCCACATCACTTGCGTTTACATAAAGTCACATCACACCACATCAAATCTCAACAGAAATGTAGCTACTACATACTACATACTAGTCTGAGTCACATTACATTGAATGGAATGTGCTTGCTGTCAAATGGGCATTCGTTTGAACCTCAACCTCACCTTGGCAGGCATGCTCATGAAGATTAGACTGGCATACTTGGGAATATGCTCAATGAGTTGACTGAAGTCACTGGTCTTAATGTAGCCAAGTTCCATCTGCATCAGCTTCAGGTATGCCAGTGCCTCAGGAGATTCTTGGGAGCGCAGTTCTTCCACAAACTTGTTAATGGCAGTGATGAGCTCCTTCAAGGCATCCTCAGGGGCCTGGCGAAGAGGGAGATTCTGGGATGTATCGGAGGATTGTTCCAGGAAAGGACTCTGACTAACGGTGAGGATACTTTACCAACAGTTGTTGTTTGGGCACTCTCCTATCAAAACTAGGCCACACATCTTTATCATGGTAACTTAAATTATCAGCATGGAACTTGTCATCACTATCCCGTCAGAAAATTAGAAAGTCTATTAAGTTGTTGCACAGCAACATTGTTCAAAAAGTTGCTCTGTGTATCATCATTTTTGTGTGTGTGTGTGTGTGTGTGTCTGTGTGTGTGTGTGTGTGTGTGTGTCTAACGTACCTGTCGTTTCATGCGGTCTCCATGCATGGAGGCAATCAACTTGTCAAGGATGCTTTTAACCTGAGGAGTTGTGTTGCCACCCAACCATTTCAAGGCGGCAACCAGGATATTCGGCACTACGCCATCTTCGCCCACGAGGGATTCAGCCAACGGGTTAAAATTCTCCCCCTCAATGCCAACCTGTCAACATGAAAGGTCAAAAGAGAAGTATTGTCGGAATATTAGTTGAAAATAAAGTGAGACAAACTGAAAGGTGTGTAACACTAATGTGTAGATGAATTTGGTCACTATATCCGTGTGATCAGAAGATCAGTCTCTCTTCTGTGTGTTCCCTTTTAGGATATTCAAAGAACAAAGAATGCTCACACATCTAGAAAACTAGTGACAGGTGCTGGATACATAAACATTCAAATAGAAAAAGTAAAGAATATCCACAGTATGCCATATCTGCAGCGTCCTGCTAGTGGCTGGTCATGTGTGGAGTTGCCAATTACGCTTATCATAAAAGACTTTGGGCTTGTTTTTTAATGAAGTTGCTTTAAAACATGAGAAGTAGCAGGTTGCAGATTTTGGGCCTTTTTATGACTGCCTATGACTCTTTATGACTATAGTTGTGCTGATTAATCTGGTGTAGGCCAAGATTGTTAGTAGTACATAATTATATAGTTGTAGTATTTTTGAAAGGACAGTCTGGGACATTATCTTGTCGGACCTCACATGGACCATTTGTTTGTTTTGTTTTTTTTGTCTTTTATTTTTTTTTTTTTATCGAGAGATCTGGCACCCCTGGTCATGTGGTGTCAAGACTGTGTTACAGCACTAGAAGTGAAGGTGGATGTTATTATTACCTGGCCTACAGAGGGATTAACTAAGTATTGCAATAACCCTGTCCGTCTGTGTGTGTGTCTGTGTGTGTGTCTGTCCGCCCATATTGCAATGACCCTGTGCGTCTACATGCCATCTCTGATTGTGCTTGTTACAGACTACAAGAAGGATTGCCTAACCCTGTAAAGGTAGGGTAGGGGATGTTTTCCTTGAGCCCTTTTTACTATATTGCTTAAAATCCCCTTCACGCCCCGATGGCAACCAATTCATTAAATGCTCTAACAAAAACAATAAAACATGTTAGTCACCTGTGGGACGGACAGGACTAAAAACACACCAGCTAATCATTTTAAGCGACCCATTTGAAATGATTGAATAGTGATATGTCTATCAAACTTAACTGCCATTTGTCCCTGGCCCCTCCCCCATGCCTGAATCTGTAGGCATGACTTCGGGGGGACGTCTGAAGAAATGGGTTTGGACTTTTGAATTGTGTACTTTCAAAATGTAGCTTGCTCAAACTGTTTTTCCAGGATCTCCTACCCTACCTTTTAACCCTATGGGCCTGAGGCTATGATCAGGGTATTTTTACTACCTTTATTTTTAAGCTCATATCTTGGCCATTTTAAGGGCCATACATGCATGCTATATCTTGTTTTTGTAGGACAGTCTAGGCTATCTAGATCTGGAGACTATTCGCACTGATTTTATAAAAAATAGTAAACCAATAAAAAATCATTATGCTTATAAAAAAATCATGTATTCTTGCAAGTACCTGTCCATATGAAGGTGTCAGTAGGGATATCTTTTCATATATGAGTAGAGGAGATTGTTTGGAATCTGGCAATATAAGAACCACGATGGTGGGATATTCAGTGGCTTATCAATGTTGATAAATATGTAGTCTGTGCCTGACGGAAATAGGAGCCTTTTCCATTTAATGAAGGATGTTATACCAGGATTATAATGAATAATATGCAGAAATTTGCAGTAATTTCAAAACTGTATGAAACGTGTTTTGACAGAGAAATGTACCCCTTTGTTTGAATTGATGCAGGTTTGAAGGCCCCTGCCTAAATCTTTGCACAGTACTGTATCTTTTTAGCCATCCACATGTTTAATGTTAATACACCCATAAGGCTGAAAGAACTTGATGGGCATAAGTTGTTTTTTGACAAGTTTTAGGCAGGTGCACACAAAGTGTACACACACAGGGGTGCACACAAAGTCAAGGATTTTGCAGGATTACAGTCAGGTGTATGATCAACCAACTCCACCAAATTGGTTGTATATGTCAGGAAGCCTACATCCACAGAGGTTTGTGGTTAGTTCTTCAAGATGTTTGGTGCAAGGTACCAGCCAAATTACTTCAAAAACTCTATGCAAGTATACCTAGAAGAACTGATGCTCTTTTGAAGGCAAAGGGTGGTAATACCAATTACTGATTTGATTTAGGTTTCTCTTTTCTTCAGCCACTGCATTTTGTCAATTGATAACCAATAACCAATCATAAATGATTAACACTTCCATTTTTGAAGGCAGTCACCCCTGCCTAAAACATTTGCACATAACTGTAGGTGGAAAAAGGAGTGAATAAGGAAAAGGCAAACAAAGTGACTGTTTGTTAAACAGAAAAAGTCATGTCACAGTTGTGTTTACTGGAAGAGTCTTGGGCACACATTCACTTAGCAAAATATAGCTAAGTATGTGTGTTTGTTTAGAATTTTTAAATCTTCTATTTGGTGTGCTACGATCAAATGGGCTTTGAATGAATCTAGCCTGTGACTAGCATAGCCGAGAACCTGTCAGTCTCCCTGCTCCATCTCCTCCAAACTAGAACAGCCTGTAACTGGACCACTAAAGCATTTTTTTCACTAAAACCGGCTCACATGGTATACATTAATACTAGAGACCACCGCAAAATTTATGAAAAACGATGCAATGACACCCTTAAGTGTCATTTCTTGGGCCACAGATGTCAAATTACTGCATATCAGCTTTTATTTGTGTGTAGCTTTCTAGAAGGTTGCTTTGCATACAAAAGCAGCCACAGATAAATAAGCACAAGTGTGGCTGTGATAAGCTGTGGTCTAATAGTTAGAGAGTTGGTCTTTGGATGGGAGGGTCACGTTTGATTTCCGCATCAGTAAGAAAAACTATGGGTTGGGGGGTAAATAACCAGCACTCTACTGCATCCATGGCTGAAGTGCATCTAACCCTACTGTACGTTGCTCCAGGACTGTCCCTGTACCTAATTCACAGTCGGATAAAAGCATCAGCTAAATGCAATGTAATGCAATCTTACCTCAAAAAACTCATCTGGGAAGCCAAACAATGGGTCTCCAACCTTGAAACTGACTTGCTTTGGTAGCCTGGTGTTCGGCTCGGCTACAACATGACTCTCCAGGTTCAAAAGGTTGGGGATTTCCAGGAGGCGGTGTTTGGATGTTCCACCAAATGCTTGTACACTTTCATCGTCCATAAAGGTAGCATCAATGAATTCCTGGCGCCTGTCATAATCTCTTTGAAAAGATAAAACAGGAAGGCTTGAGTAAAAGGCTGCTTCACATGATGACATACATCCATGCATACTGCTGAGCGTATAAAAAGACTGGTTGGCAAAGAATGTCAGTGCTGGCTATTTGTTGACAATAGCTAACAAAACTGTGTTTTAACTCAATCATTTCTATTTGACAAAACAGGACTTTATTTAGCAACAATCCACAGATGAGGTGCCCCTCAAGAAACACCTCATATTTTTTGGAAAATAAGGTCATTTTCCAACTCCATTACAGTTAAACAGTGTGGTTTTAGAATGTTTAAAGGTGTACTTCCATCGTGTTTTCATTAATTTTGCGGTGTTCTCTAGTATTAATAAATGCCCTGTGTGCTGGTTTTGATAAAAAAATGTTCTAGTGCTTCTGTTTCAGGCTGTTTTAGTTTGGTGGAGGGGGTGGGGCCGGGAGAACGACACAATTTCACCAGAGGCGTGACACGCTCCCTGCGGCTTCCTTTGCCCCACAGTCAACTTGATAGCAGAGTAAGGTAAAGGGGAAAAGTCAACTTGACAGCGCTAAAACTGCACACAGAATGTCTTCGGAGATACAGCCTTATGTGTTGGATCCTGAATCCGAAGAGGAAGGAGAGATGGCACAAGCACAGTTTGTCAATGAACGTTTCAGAATGGTAATATTTGCATGACAAAACAGTGCAAGTGCTCGGCTAAATGCAGTTCAGTCATTCAACTAGTCTGCTAATCTTATGCGAGTCAGTCACAAACATCATTTAAAGCCCATTCGGTCAGTTTCTCTTATATGCATTTTTACACGTCTACGTCACGCTGCAGGCCCTTTTCGCATTGGGTCCTTTTTCCTGCCTATTGTCTTCTTTTGACTGATATAGAAAATGGGGGTAGAAAAACATTTTGATATGCAGCATGCATATGCAACTCGGGGTGACCTATCATATTTGAAAAGGGCAAGTACTAAACGGTTTCTCGTGGAAGTACACCTTTAAATCCATTCCCCTGATCTCTGGATCTGGGAGTAGGACCTCCGGATCAGGCAGTAGGACTATAGCTACTGGCTTAGCATAAATCATTAAATCACATTAATCCTAATGCTAAAGTGCTACTGCAGATCTGGAGATTGACTGAATGGATTCAAAAACGGTAAAACTGGACTGTTTTCCCTTCCCCTCACCCCGTGCACATGTTTTCAACTCAAGTGATCAGAGAACCCAGGAAATACGAAAGTAGTAATGTTCGCTGAGGTAAGTCAGAAATTCTTCAGAACTTAATGTGATTTTGGTTCTCGTGATATTGGAGACTTTGTGAGTCTGAGGGTGCCGGGACGGACACCCAGATATTGCAGGCGTGGTATTCTGTCCACAGAAAGTGGGGGCGGTCAAGAAAGCCTTTATTCACCTGGCAATTACTCATTTAAACATCTACCGACTTATGAAGATGATTAATTAGCTCGAAAAAGTCCCAGCTTTAGTGCTGCTTTAAGCAGGGTATCGAACCCCGACTGCTCCCCAGGCGCCATAGCAGCCCTGCCCAGGTGTGTTCACATGTGTGTCACGGTTTGCAGTGTGTGTGCATGTATTCATTGCTCACTGCTCCTTGGTCAAATGCAGCGTCTGTCATTTGTCATTTGTGCTTCTCTCTAGACCCATACTAGAGAGAAGCTGTCTGTTTCAGCTAATGACTATCTGCAGATTGCATCATTTGTGCTTCTCTCTAGACCCATACTGTACCCTTACTGTTGCAGCGTGTAGGAGCTCCAGAGGTTTGCCAAATGGGAGGACACGAAGCTCTTCACCTCTGGATCCTGCTCCTGGTTCCTGTTGTACTTAATGATATGCTGCAGGGTGAAGCCCGGCTCCTTCATGAGGACCAGGTATGCCGCCAAACGCTTCTGGGTTGGAGCGTTTCCATCCTGGTAGACCTCTAGCAGACTTTGCTGTATCTAATGCCAGAGAAGTAAAGAAAGAAGGAAGGAAGCAAAGAAAGAAAGAAAGAAAGAAAGAAAGAAAGAAAGAAAGAAAGAAAGAAAGAAAAAAAAAGAAAGAAAGAAAGAAAGAAAGAACACAATACACAAGCATATTTAACATAAAGAAATATGATCAAAAATATATTATTTGAAACCTGTAAATGATTGCCTTCTATCTCCCTTCATGCTACTGTAGTTTCACAGATATTATGTTTTATCTGTGGAACGACACTGGGTTTTATTTATTATATTATTTTATTTATTCAGCACATTATTGGTGAGCATGGTCTAGTGAACTACAAAGTCTGAGAAGCACGCACTTCCGGCGACTCCCTCATCTTCCGGAGGGCTTGGATAGCTGCTCTCTGCACTGAAGGGGAGGCAGCTGATTGGCTGACACAGGTGAGGAGGGTGGGCTCAAGTAAGTCCTGCACTGGGACTCCCATTATACCAATGACCTGCAGGCGTAAAAGATCTCACATGTGTATATCCATTTAGTTGTTCATACATACATACAAGAAAAAAAAAACAGTTGTACAGTCGCTGAATGAAAAATAATGGTGGATGTAGTGTGCCTGTCAGGGTAAGTGTCAGAGTAAGGATGTTTGGTCTGTTTGTGTCAGGGTAAGGACTTGTTCTGCTTGATATATGAGGGGGAACAAACTAAATAAAGAAAATATTTACACATTAAGTTTTGAGGAAAAACTTAATGAAAGGACTTACCCTCAAAATCAGGTACGTTAAGTCCTCATCCCCAGAACAATCTCCCAACATGGACTTCAGATGGTTTGCTACAGCATTAGCTGGCTCAAAGGAGTCGTCATGCCTCCTCAAGCTGTGGTCGCCAAGGAGATATGACACACATTACTAAGGTTCGTTTGTTTTTCCCCACAAGATTTCACAGATGCAGCAACCTCATCATCTAGCCTGGTAAACCCACCCCTCATACTTTTATTTCATTTTGTACAGAGGGTCTGGACCGGAATCTCGAGGGTCATTTAGTTGGCCCCAGCAAGACCGATCCAATCAGCGAACAGAGGGTGTGTTCGTTAGCCGTGACGTTGACCTTGTGTCCTACATTTGAATTGTAGTGCGTAAATAGGCTAATTGCATACATAACGACCAGGCGTTAGCGATTGGGTAAAGGCAGAGGCACTTTCAAATTTCAGCAGAGTCCACACCTCCAACAAATCGTTTCTGACAGTGTCTGTTCCAGACCATCTGTACAAAATGAAATGAAGTACGAGGGGCTGATTTACCAGGCTACTCGCCATCTACTGGTCAAATACAAAACCTTGTCGCTTCTGTCACTGAACAGGGAGGATGAGAGAAAAATAGTGCAGTTGTCTTAAAGAGTCCAAGAACTTCTGAATGGTTATAGTATGTTTCATATCTGTAGTAAATATTATTTTCTCAGTCTTTCATCTGTGAAGGGTGGTGCACATAATTAAATGTATCCAATAAATCCACACGTTTTTCATAATATGGTCTTCAGGGATTCAAATTTGTTTAAAAAACCAAAAAAACCAATGCGTTACTAATACAGTACATTACATTACAAATTGGTGAAATATGTTATGCCCCGTTATCTGGGATGAAACAAAAATCTTAGGTGGGAAACCTGCTCAAACCAGAATCAATTCACTAAACCTTTTCCCTCTGTCTATCTTCTTTGTGCATACAAGGCAATAAGGGGGGTTGAAATCTTGGTCTTGTGACATTCGGAGTGCTAACCTAATAGTCTTTCCCAATACACTACTCCTGACACATACTAAACTCTATGGCCAACACTGTGGCTCACCTTTACAAATGAGGAATTTACGAAACGGCTTCATTTAAAATGCCTTTTACTAGAGTAAAAGAGTGTTATGCCTGCTAGGAACATATCACTGACCCTTCTGTTCCTAACACCTGATGCTACTACCTACTGGAGGTCAGTAAGTTATTTTCCACTCTGGATTATTGTGCATTTCTTAAAAACATGCCTGGTAACTTTCAACTCTACCCAGCCATTTTTTAATCTATTTCAATTCTATTCTTATATACTGTGTCTTCTATATGCATCTGTTGTTGGCTGCTCCAAATGACATCTCACTATACTTTGTATAGTGACAATAAAGACTTCTACTTCTACTTCTACATATATAAAAAAAATGTGGCCACTGATGCACATTTTTGCATAGCTGAATTACCCTGAAAGTACATCACTGATGTGAATGAGAAGAATATTATTAGACACCAATGACTTCACCATTGACACCCTTCCCAGCCCTTCCTTACGTGCAGCATACTCACTAGAGGTTCCTGACCGCGTAGCCAAGCGCGTACATGACCGGTCTGGTACGTCTAGCGTCGGCCACGCTCAGGAGGTCGTATACCTCCTCTGGAGTGGTCTGCAGGCCGGCCAGGTTCATGGCGTACACGACGGCGTCGGCCAGGGGCCCGGCCACACCGGGCTTGCTGAGCTGGAGGAGCAGCGCGCTCCGGCACTCCGCCGTGCCGCACTGCACCAGTGCCTGCCAGGTCAGCGGGGCGGAGATGGCCATCGCCTCCTCCACCGCAGCGGCGAGCGACTTGTTGCGGAGGCCGCGCATCTCCACCACCAGGCGATGGAAGAGGCCCGCGCGCTGCTGACCCTGGTCCGGAGCCAGGCCGGCGAGGTCTCTCACGGTGGACACCACGGCGTCTTTGGTCTGCATGGGGGGCTTATCTTCCACCGCCTCAAAGTGCAGATAATGGGTGCGTAGATCTGTTGACAGACATGTCAGTTAGACTCGTTTGGAGGGTCCTCTGTAGACTACCTACAGACAGGCACACCAATGAAGATTTTTGAGCCCAGTGAAAAAATACACTTTTGGGCCCCCTTAACACTGCTGCTAATAGTAACAGTATTCTTAAAGAAATCCATACCAATGCTGGGGCCTTGGAATATTCCTAAACTTGACCCCCCCCCCCCCCCCCCCCCACCCCCAAAACTGCAGCTGCACCCCCAACCCCTGCCTACACATGATCCACAGGTACCCATGCCACTTTTAGGTGTGATAAAAAGTGGGGCAGTCGTGGGCTAGCCAGCGATTAAGGGTCACCAGCACTCTCCTCTATCCTCCCCTGTGACTGAGGTACCCTGAGCATGGTGCCATCCTTACACACTGCTCCCTGGGGCATCTGTCGGGCTGCCCTTCTGCTCACATGTGTGACGGGTTAAATGCAGAGTTTAATTACGTTGTGTGAGCACGGTGTGCTGTGAGTTTACAATGACAAAATGGGAGTCACTTTCAAAAAGAGGCGCCATAACATGTCATGGGGACATTTAATAACTGCACTCACTGCCAGGTGTATGACGGTAGCAGCACTTACCGTCCAAGTTTTTCTTGTTGATTTTAGCCGAGTCCTGCAGAGTCAAAGTCTGGGTGGCCACTGATGAAATTCCATACTGGTCACTAAGAAGTGGATGTGAATGTAAAAATGAGTGCATTAATGCTTTATTCCTTCTCTTGGCTTAAGATGGTTACATCATTACATCGAATTCATCTGTTTCAAATAAAATGAGAAGTGATAGCATTCTTTTTATTGTCTGTGAAGATTCTTATTCATCCACGTTATGGTAGTCAAAGGAGCTAAGTTGTAAGCACCTGAACTTGTCTTTGGAACACCAAAAAGAAGTCCAGTTGCTTACAACTTAGCTCCTTTGACATTCTTCTTTATCCTTTTATTCTTTCCTTTGTCCAGCAACTCGCTTCAACTTGGGTTAGATATGCACACATATTTTGTTTATAGTTCATCCTTTTCAGACACACAGATCACGCCATAGAGCCATGCTGTGACTTACTTTCACTTTTGAGTTATCTGTTTTCATCTTTCATTCATCTATCTGCCCTTCAAACATTCTTTTCATTTGTTTGCATTACAGATTTGCTATTTTAGATTTGTTAGAAATGTTTAATGTATTCCCATAGATTGGTACCTGCAACTTATGCTTTGCTGTAACTCAGCTGCATTGAAAATGTGGACAACCCTTACTTATAGTTCAGAAATAGTAAATCAAGGTTGAACGGAGACGTAAATGAATGAATAATTGAGTGGATGAATGAATGAACGGCTTACTTGTATGAGAAGGGCCTGAAGAGGTGCTTCTCCGTGCACTGGACAGCAGTCATGTGTTTCCTCCTGTTGTCAAACTGGTAATTACACTCCTGTGAGCTGCTCACCAGCATGGATAAAGGGGTGTGCTGCACAGGCAGACACACAGGCAGAAAGGAAAGAAATGTCATGTAAATAATTATGATACACCGTAAGCATCGACCAAGTATGAATTTCAGTTATGTAGGCTATAGCCAGTCACTGAGCTCAGGTAAGCTGGAATGGTTGACTTTGCCACTAGATTTGACTGCACATACAACCATTTGAATTGACAAAGTGAAAACTTTATTATTTATTATTATTATTATTATTATTATTATTATTATTATTATTATTATTGTTATTGTTATTATTATTATTATTATTATTATTATTATTATTATTATTATTATTATTATTATTATTATTATTATTATTATTATTATTATTATAACTTATGAAAGCTCTGCCATTTGCAGTGCAAGGGTTTCGTGGATTGTTATGACATTCTTTACACATGCAGCCAACAGAGGCAAAACGAACAAAGACATGATCGATGTGTGATTACAGACCTTCAGCACCTTCAGACTTGAAAAAGAGGGGAGGAATGTTTTGTCTTTGATTGACTTACCAGGCCACGAATGAGAGCCACCGGGCTGCTATCTAGACTGTGGGGGGAGAAGTGGGAACACTGGGACAGGTCTCGGGTCACGGTGACGTCTGTGTCGATGTCCTCATGGGCATTGACGACCACGTCTGTTTTGCACACCCCGTGAATGGTTGCCTGAGTTAAAAAATCGGAGGATGTGGAAGTACAGCACATAAGGTCCTGCATTTAATACTTCAATAAAATGTTCAGAGTGTTCACAAAGAGGGTTAGGAGCACAACAAGTCCCGTGTACAAAGCAACCAGGTAGAACACTTAATAAATGAAATAACCTGTGTTATGAACACAGGTAGAAGCAGGTGATTTGGAATATGTGGTATTGGATTGTAGCTACGCAATCCAGGTTGCCCACTACTGCAAAGCAATGCTTGCTTTTGAGTTAGTTGTTTTAGATTCGACTGACAAAATGCAGAAAACTTATGCCTGATTACAAGGTAATACAGTAACTGTATGGTTTAAATCAAGTGTGTAAAAGGTCTGTACAATGCCCTTCGTACCATCTTCCTGTTGTCCTGCCAGTCCATGGATGGGGCAAGGAGGGCAGAGATGATACCTCGTTTCACATTCAAGATGTTCTTTGGCTCATCCTCCTTGGGCCCTAATTCGACGTCTGTCATCGAATTCACGTAGAAGCCCAATTCATTCCTAGAGAAGGAGGACGAGGAATTTGTTGTTGCACTGGCTGCGTGTTATTTGGGGTTTGGGGTGTAGACAGTGGTGTAGTGGAAGGTAAATGCACATGAATGCTGTATCGACATCTCTTTGAATTACAAAATAGCATTTACATGTCTTTTTATGTTGAGCACATGGTTAGTTAAAGCCACTGTTTGTTATTGCTACATTAGTGCAGTCCTCACATTGTAACACAGTAAAATTGCAAACATGTTGTAGAAAAAAGAATCCACTGGGTCTAACTAGAGGATTCAGTGTGTAGCAGCAGCATAGCAGACCAAATCTGTCTCTCTACAGACTCCAGCTGCAACAAAATCTGCCCAAAGGACACCAATAACAGCATGACCTATGAATGATATTACCAGCACCTTCCCCACTTATTCTCTGACATTTCATGATGTGCAATTTGCCAAAATGAAGCACGCACCCCAAACAATCAGCTATCGAAATGAAGAGTGAGTGTGACAATACCTACAGTACAGCAATTTCACTGCATCTCCTACTCTACCCAGTATGACTATGCATGTGACAATGAAATATCCTTGTATCCTTCCTTGTACATTACCTCTCCATGGCAGCCTGGAAGGCCTCAGATCCAGCGGCCTGCCTGTACACGGGCTGGCCCAGGGCATCTATGACAGACACCTCGCTGAGGGAACACTCAGACGTGTGCAGTAAGAAG
>CM050205.1:11517500-11605000 GCA_027475355.1 Coilia nasus
AATAACTGGATTAGCATCAGAGGACTGTAATGAAAAAGTAATTTTCCTGAAAGCACTGCATGTGCTTCTGGTAAAAACCAATAATGCCATTGCAATCAATAAGAAAACTAGACACAAAAATATCAGTTGAAAAAAATATTAAATATGAAATTTAGTGATACATTGGTACCTCTGTATTTAGTTAGACAAAAAATAATGCTCCTCAGTAACAATGAGAGCATCTTATACAACAAAATAATGCTACTCTCAAAATAGTTACACCACCACTAACAACAACAATAACAAAATCAGCTAATCTACTGGCAAGAATTGAACACATTCAGACACATTATTCAAGCATCAGGTCTGCTTCAGACAGTCTATGGTGTACACATGCATGGCCTACCTGCTAAAGCCTGCGCCGCTAGGAGCAGCAGCAGCAACAGTTTGGTGTCCCCCATGATGGGCACGGGTGTGTAACTCGGTCTCTGTCTTATTTGTCACTATTGGGGGGCCCCTCACGCGTAACACTGAATGATGCCCCAGATATACTGCAGGTCCCTATATAGACACCCTCTCCCACACTCTACCCCCCAGCCAATCCTCTACCAGAGCACATCTAGATAACCAGAGGGGTTGCAGCAATGTTTTTTTTGTCCTTCCAAAGTTCACAAGATCAAAATGTTACATAAAAAAGACAGGGGGTATATCCATGGAAAAATCATCATTTCAACACCATCCCACTGAATTTCTGGCAGAATGTTCCAACAGGCCCAGCTTGGTTTAAGTCATGACTGGACTGGTTCATGTAACTGGATGTGTGACTGTGAATAGGTTACAAAAGGGACAATACACCAGTGGGCTCCCCAGTACTTCACCAGTATCTTGTATTCTGCACTGTTGCAGGGCGTTCCATTGCATGATACCATAAATATATGTAGACATTTTATATATGAAATCCATGAAATTTCATTACAAGAAAACAAAAATATGTCTTCAAATGCATTGTTTGCATGCATATTCAAAGTCAAAGAAAATGTTCAAGATAAGATAGTGTTAACTATGTAAACATTTTATTTTCACAAAATCAACATGACTTTAGGGCACTAGCTGCTGAATTGGGTTAATTGCAAGAGAATTCAATAAAGAAAACATAAAGGGCTTATGTGATATGTCCAAGGAAAGCACTGACTGAGTTCAAGGCAGAGAAAAATAAAATTATTCTTACATGTGTATGCACCATACTTGTGTGCTATATTTAATTGTATACTGGGTAATGATCAGAGTAAGTTATGGATATTATGCAGAGTAATTTGTGCAATGACAAGACACAAAGTGTTATCTGGACTTCGTGAGCTGTAGTACGTGATCTATGGAGACAGGGCCTCACATAAGCAAACCACCTCTCTGACCTCTCTGACCCATAATCCCACTTCCTAGAAGGGATGTTGCAACTTGTGCCATACCGCACCCACACTAAGAGAATTCAGGCCGCAAGGTTGACAGCTTATATTATACCTGAGAACATCCGGAGAGTTCTGTTATGGGCCTCTGAAGAAAACATGTCTGAAAGTACTGATGGGTTTCTGTTAGTGTTGCTTCCAGGCATGTGAGCAGTGCTCTGCTGTTGCATAACAGCAGTAATGTCTGCCAATACAAGAACATTCGACATATAATGCGGTCGAACCAGACTTTATTCATTAAAGAATGCTTGCACACATGCACACCCACCCACACACCCACACACAGAGACACACACAAACACACACACACACACACAAACAAACACACACACACACACACACGCACACACACGTCATTCCATAAGCATTTGATATAATCATATTGCTCTCAAATCTAGACAAACAAAACAAAGTAAATAATTAGATTAGATTAGATTCAACTTTATTGTCATTACACATGTATAAATACAGGTAACGAAATGTCGTTTAGCATCTAATCAGAAGTGCAAGAGCAGCAAGTGCGATATGTACAGTATATACAATATAGACAGTAGTGAATTATGTACAATAAGTAGGGCAATATGAACATGTGGGAGTACTTTGTTGTTAAACTTTGTGGGGGATATAAACAGATGTGCTATAAACAACTATACAGTAGACCTATTAATATATATGATGGGCTATGGACAAGTATACAGTTGTGCTATAAATATATAAGTTGGTAAATATGATATGTATGAACAATATGTACAAGATATATACCGGATGAACTATAACACAGAGGTATACCAGATGTACTATAACACAGAGATATACAGGATATATACAGTATTGACAATATACATTTTTGTTTTGGGGTGGAGTTCCAATGGATGCGGGGATTGGGTAAAGTTCACTGACATTGGGAGAGATGGAGAGGTGAAGAGGGACGGGGCGTGGAGGTAGTGGTAGTGGTGTTATGGTAGGGGGAGAGAGTGGTGGCGTAGTAGGGGGACATGGAGGTTCAGCGGGGGGTAGAGTTCAGGGGGTGTGAGTGGTGGCATGGAGGGGGGGGGCATGGTAGGGGGCGAGAGCATCCTGACCAACTGCGCCACAGCGCAGCATGGGAGCTGCGTAGTGACGTAGTGTGAGGACATGGAGGTTCAGCGGGGGGTAGAGTTCAGCAGGGAAACAGCTGTAGGAAAGAAACTGTTCCTAAACCTGCTGGTTTTAGTCCGAAGGCTCCTGAAGCGCCTTCTGGAGGGGAGGAGCTGGAAAAGTCTATGATTGGGGTGTGAGGGCTCCTTCAGGATGCTACGAGCCCTGTGTAGGCACCGCTTTCTCTGGACATCCTCGATGGCAGGTAGTGGGGTCCCTGTGATGCGTTGGGCGGTTTTCACCACCCGCTGTAGTGCTTTCTGGTCAGCGACAGAGCAGTTCCCATACCACACTGTGATACAGTTGGTCAGGATGCTCTCAATCGCACAGCGGTAGAAGTTGCCCAGGATATCGGCAGACAGGTGGTTCTTCCTCAGTGTCCTCAGGAAGAAGAGCCGTTGGTGAGCCTTCTTGACCAGGCTGGAGGTGTTAGTTGTCCATGATAGGTTCTCTGAGATGTGAGTTCCCAGGAACTTGAAGCTGGAGACACGTTCAACAGCCATTCCATTGATGTGGATAGGAGTGTGTGTGTCTCCCTTCTCCTTCCTGTAATCCACAATGAGCTCCTTGGTTTTACTGGTGTGGAGGAGCAGGTTATTGTGCGCGCACCAGGCAGCTAGGTGCTGATGCTCTGCTCTGTACTCTGACTCATCGTTGTTAGTAATGAGTCCGATCACCGTGGTGTCATCTGCAAACTTGACGATGGAGTTGGATCCATACATAGGCCTGCAGTCATGGGTGAAGAGGGAGTACAGGAACGGGCTCAGCACGCAGCCCTGTGGCACGCCAGTGTTCAGTGTGATGGTGGTAGAGAGGTTGTGGCCAGACTTAACATGTTGGGGTCTGTTGGTTAGAAAGTCCATGATCCAGTTGCAGAGGCGGCCACTGATTCCAAGATCCTCAAGTTTGGTGATTAACTTGGAGGGGATGACAGTGTTGAATGCTGAGCTGAAGTCAACAAACAGCATTCGTGCGTATGTGTTCTTGTTGTCCAGGTGGGAGAGCACACAGTGCAGTGCTGTGGAAACAACATCCTCTGTGCTCCTATTGCTCCGGTAGGCAAATTGGTGGGGGTCCAGTGAGGGGGGCAGGCAGTTCTTGAGGTATGCCAGGACCAACCGCTCGAAGCACTTCATAACAATGGGTGTTAGTGCTACAGGGCGGTAGTCATTCAGGCACGACGGAGAGGAGTGTTTTGGCACGGGTACTATGGAGGTGGTCTTGAAGCATGCTGGTACAACTGCTTGGGCCAGGGACAGATTGAAGATGTCAGTAAAGACCTCAGCTAGCTGCTCAGCACACGCTCTGAGCACACGTCCAGGAATGCCGTCAGGGCCAGCAGCCTTACGTGGGTTAATTCTGCTCAGTGCATTTTGAACGTCTGTTGTCAAGAGTGTGATGACCTGTATGTCAGCAGGGTGTTCCGTTTTAGCAGCCTTTTCTAGGTTGTCCTTGTCAAAACGGGCATAAAAGTCATTTAGCTCGTCAAGGGAGGATGCAGTCATCTCTGTCGGTGAGGAGTTGCTGGGCTTGTAATCTGTGATGGCCTGGATGCCCTGCCACATGCGTCGGGGGTCAGAGTGGGAAAAGTGCTCCTCAACCTTCAGCTTGTGTTCGTGCTTGGCCTTTTTGATGCCCCTCTTCAGGTTGGCTCTGGACGAGCTGTAGGCCTGAGCATCTCCTGATCTAAAGGCACTGTCATGTGCTTTCAGCAGCAGACGCACTTCCCTGTTCATCCATGGCTTCTGATTAGGGTACGTGGTTATCTGTTTCTCCGTGGTAACACTGTCAATTGTGGTGTTGATATAATCCAGTACTGAATGGCTGTAGGAGTCATCCACCAAATATATACTATATAGATAGATAGATATCTATAGATTTACATTCTGTGTATTTGTTTCATTATTGTATACTGTACACTATACTGTCATTTATATCCATGGAAAGAAATTATTAATGCCTAAATTGATTCATGAAAAAGGAAGACAAGAAATGGCAGTCAAAGGAGCTAAGTTGTAAGCAACTAGACTTCTTTTTGCTTTGTAGTTCTTCAAGCTCCAAAAGAAGTCCAGTTGTTTACAACTTAGCTCCTTTGACTACCATGACCTGGAGGAATGAGAATCTACACAGACAACAAGACAAGGAATGATGTCTGCCTACTCAGCAAAATTCCTTGCATGGCTAACACTATATCCTCTGGATAAAAGAGGGAGTGTATTGACATTTTCTTATCAGCTTCCTTTATCAGGTGACCTCTTCTCCCAGGCGGACATACATATTCACTGAGCCTTTTTGGTGTCATCTATTCAATACCCATGTGTGACACATGTGGGACTTACAATGATCTTCCACAGGCAAAAGATTCACATGTACACCAGCTCTGCTTTGTAAAATAATACTGACATTTTCCTTGGTGTCTCCTACATTCTAACTGTGCATGCTGCCTGGTTTTAACTGTGCAATACCATGTTAAACTGAATAAAGATCAAATATATCGCATAACAAGTTAAAGGTGCTGTTTGTAGGATTGTGACCAAAACTAGAACTGCAATTAAGTTCAAGGTACTGTAAAGGGTTGTCTCCCTTAAGATGCAAGAGCCAAAACACAACATGAAAACATCAACAGAATTTGTGGATTGTAAGTTAAGTTTTAAATGTGAATTTTCTGGCTGTATTAATGTTGTGAGTAAAATCTAAATTTCAATGTAACATGCTACATTAATCTCAGGTGACATTAGGAACATTTTATGATTACTTGCCATTTTTTTTACACACGCCATTTAAAATTTTGTACATTTGCGAAATAAACAAACTAAGTGAACCACACATATACTTCAAGACAGCATGTTTCGCTCAACATATTCAACATTTTTCAACATGTTTTGATAGCTGTCACCATTTCTCACAACAACACAAAGAGCTTCATTCAGTGATTCCAAAACAAATAGCAACATGCCTTGACTAAGCTCCCTCACAAATATTGGATAGCATCCTGATGTTTAGGCAATTGGTGTCATCCTATTCCTAGTCCAGGGTGAACTGGTAAATCTTTAACTGGGCCATCAAAAGCTACGCTGGCCTACATTTGAAAACTCAATAATGGTCAGAGGTGAAAAAATGTATGCACAGTATTCTGTATGTTTAGCTATTATGCTACAATATATGTCAAGGACAGAACAGAAGATCAGAGAACTATATTGAGGCCTGTCAATTCTTCCTGCTTCAATTTATTCAAACAGAAGAAAACACAAATTTACTCCTTAACTGTAATAAATGAAACGAGTGTTACATTTGCTTGGGGGTCTTACATGGTGAACTGAGGGGTTGCAGACCCTGAACTTTGGGCAACCTCGTTTTGGTTGAACGCGTTGTACCCTTGTTCTGACTGAGACTGTGCCTGTCATAACCTGTCATAACTTACAGTACTGTGGACAGGCAGGGAATGGGTCAGTGCCACTCACCTGATCTTGAGTAGAAGGATGTCATCCTGCACATGGCCACAACTATATTTATTCACACAGTTTGATTGAATAGTAGAGTAGTAGAGCTACTTTATTTATCCTGAAGGAAATTAAGGTGTCCAGTATACAGCATATACACATCATATACACATCATATACACATCTGGACATAATCACATCAGGGGCGTCGCCAGACATATTTTACTGGGGCACATGCCCCAGTATTGGTCTGTAGTGCCCCAGTATAAATTTCAGGTTATAGTACCGGATAAATTACCCATCATTGTTCTTTGTTTTCACCTCTGTGTTGCCATTTCAATGTGGATTTAAATGTTACAACTTTACTTTTTACGTTTAATGTATGAGGCAGCTGTCATGCAAGCTAGTTCTGTAAATTGAAGTAGCCTACATGTACTGGAGATGTTAGCTGCTGTCTTTTAGCTAACTGGCATATGCCTATTACCATTGTTGATTTATGTAACGGTTAGCCTAGCACTGTGAGCTCCCACACTCCGTTTCTGGAGATTGCCATCTTACACCTACAATGTTTGATGAGCATATCAACACAATCTGATATGATTGTTTAGTTTGAAGCACAATTTATGTTTTTTATGATAAATAAGTGCTAATTTTTTTGCTTTGCACGCTCACATTAATTGTCTGTGGCCCAGTTGTGCCCCAGTACACATTTAACATTTTCAGTTAACAGTTAACATTTTCGGTCAATTGGATTGAAACAACGGTTGCCTCAACAACTAGTGGTAGGCCTCGGTGCCACTGGGGATATTTCAGTTGACAAACATTTGTGTGAGGAGGGTGATGAAGACCCTCAGTGTGTCACTGTCTGTGAATGGTAATTGTTGTGTGGCTTTGACCACCTATTCGTAATCAGGTCACCAATTAAATTCTGGTAACAAATTTAAGAACTAAAAAAAAAGTGTTCTTGAAATGTTATATTCACAAATGCTTGAGGTCACGGTGACTTTGAACTTTGATATGTAACCTATAAAAATTACCCAGTCCAAGGCGATGTTCATATATGAAATTAAAAAGTGCATGCATTGAGGTATCCTTGAGATCCACATGCTACATGTGGTCTCAGTGACCTTGTACTTTGACCTCCAAAATAAAATCAGTTTATGTTTCCAGTCCAGGTGAAACTTTATACCAAATTTGAGAAAGTGGCTTCAGTCACTCTTAACAAATATCATGTTTAATAGAATAAGGGATAGATGAGGTGAGAGTGGACTTAAACCATTAACCTCCAAAATCAAGTCAGTTAATGTCTTCGAGAGGTGATTATTAATTCTTACCAAATTTAAAGCACGCATCTCACAACATTCTTGAGGGATGAGGTTCACAAGAACAGTATTTTTAATGGTGACTGTGACCTTGATATTTGCAATTTAGCCTCCATGTACAACCAGTTCACCTTTGAGTGAAATTGAACATTCACATAATTATGTGCCATCTGGCTTCTTTAAATTATAGCATTCACGATATTTAGAATATTTTCAGACAGATATATTGACAAAAACTTGAACATATAAATAGAAAGAAGGAATACAAAAGAAAAACCAAAGGGAAATGGCTGTTTTCATTCACCGAAAATGGCAGTGACATACTGTAGGCCCTACTTGTTATTATTATTATTGTTGTTGTTGTTGTTTCTGTTATTGTTATTGTTGTTATTATTATTTCTGTTCTTATCAAGAAACAAACCATAAGCTCGTGAAGAACTTCATATACGACATAGACTGTCGATGGTCAAAGTGCAATACAATAAACGACGTCAGACTGTTATAATTGCTTATGTAACGTAACCAAATGTCTGCACGTCAATTCACGCCTGGTAATGAGAAAGTTCTCTTCTGCGCATGGCAACTGTGTCAAGTCTTTCCTGTGAGCAAAGTTCGCCTTATCAACTTTGTTTGCATTAGGGGATTAAATAAACTGCACGACAACGTGAAAATGCCCTCGAGAAAACGTATCAAAACTAAAACAAAAAAGAAATCTAAATCGGAAGATCGTTCGAGAATAATTGAATTTGTCGATGACCAGTCCGAGGAACCCACAGAGACAGATTTTCGGTCGCTTGAAGAGAATGCTGAAACTGACGTGTCTGGCAGTGCCAACAGAAAATCAAAAAAATCTGAGGATAAGAAATGCTCCAAGGAGGTTCACATCGCCTTCCTTCCAGACAAATACGAACCGCTGAAAGAGGAAACTGACATCAAAGTGAAGTCAAAAGAAGAGGAGTTGGAGAAGAGACGAAAGAAGTACAAAAAATTCCGAAAGGTGGGCGAAAACAAATAGTTCTGAACAAATAAACACATCTGTCACCAAAAACGTTTGTTTTTACATCAACGTTTAGGCTACTGTTTTTATACAGAATGTTAAGACACTTCAGACTATATTTTGTTCGTATGTAAATCATATTATGCTTTTTTGCATTTTAGATTTTAATTCCCGAAGCTGTTATACAGTCTTATTGTAATTTTAATTTGCACATGCCAGTGTAATTACATGATAATACATGTAACATTTAGTAACTTCTATTAGAACAAAGTTTACTTTGTCATGTTCACATAACATGACATTCATGTTCATTAAGGACAAATTATATACACATATGCTCAGTAAGTTCTGTGTGTAAACCAACAGGTCATTTGAGGCTACACAATGTATCTGTATCATTAATTAGGCTATAGGGAAATCACAAACAAAGAAACTAAGTAGATGTCAAGGGTTTTAGGAAGCAATGCTGACTTTGATACGTGAGCCTACTGTTTACACCTGATGATAGTAAGGCTTGTACAGAACACATCAGTATGCCATGTGCATGTATGGCTCCTACAGTGACGTATAGTGCAGTTTTGCATAGATGCAAAGAAGACTCAAGACTCAGGAGTGTTTATTGTCGATATACCACATTAAAAGTAATAAAGTGTGTTGAAATAGCATTTCCCTGGTGCCTATTGTTGGTACTATAAACAAACAGTAATATAAAAACGTATAAATATAAAATCACTCACTTTTTCATATACACTAGTTACACTAGAATCCTTATATGCACCGCAGACAAGCTGTTACTTGTAATACTTAACGTAAATTAAGCTGGAAAGACAATGACGTACTTGCGCTGTAAGGTACACATAGTCCAGTAATTGCCAAGATGCTGAATCATGGTTATGCATGATTGCTCTGGGCCTCAGAGGGGATTTACAGCTGTTCTTCATGCTGTAGCTGACTTTATCGAACAAAGGTCTCTAATGACCTGTAAGCCATTTACTGTATGCTTTAGGCCGGCACTCCCTGCTCAGTGCGAGAAAGGTGTGAAGGCAAAACCCAACTTTTACTAACATAAACAAGTATTATAAAAGTTTCACGCTCTTCTTTTCCATGGTTCTTTGGTAATCTAGGGAACCTTTTGTTGAAACTTGCTATGAACAAATCAAGGCTAATCCTCGGAAATATGTGGAGGTATTTCACTGATTCGTTTGTCAGTATTAATTAATGACACCAGAGTTAATCTAACTCTCTTTCTTTCTCTCTCTCTCTCTCTCTCTCACTACCCTGCATCTACACACACACACACACACACACACACACACACACACACACACACACACACACACACAAAAGAGAGAGAGACAGAAAGCTGAACTTGCTTTTGTACAGTCTGACCCAAAAATTGACCTGGACGAGTCGTAAATTCTGAAGAATCTGTGCACTTGCTTAGTCTTTGTAGACTTATTGTGCCCAATGGTTGACACATCGTCAGACTTGTAGAAGTCAGGATTCTTAAGTAGGATCACCAGACACAGGCATTAGCTGTGGGTCAGTGTGTCATAATCTCCTAGTGGGTAAGAGGGCCTTGAGCTGGGCTGGGCTGTGCCTTAGTGAGTACACGAACCATGCTTTTGTTTACCTTTTGATCTGTGTTTTTGTGTGTTTGTGTGTCTGTTTTTTGTATGTGTATGTGCATGTTTGTGTGTGTTTGTGTGTGTGTGTGTGTGTTGGTTTTTCCGTGTGTGTGTGTGTGTGTGTGTGTGGTCTTTACAGAACGTGGGGAAGGCTGTGCGGTTCAGTTGGAAGTGCCTGGTCGCTGGCCTGCAGAGTTTCTCTGCGGCCTACTCCACCCCCCTCTCTGCGGCCGCCACCATCATCCCAGACATGCACCGAGCCCACCCAAGGGGCTGATGGCTTGTGGCCCAGAATCCCAGGATCGATCCTACAGCGACCCTCTGGATCCCAGGACTGGGGAGTTGATGATGAGGGGGTTTTGGACTTTACTCAGATAGTTTCAGCAGTGTTGTTTTTCTGTGTGTGTGAGTGTGTATGTGTGTGTATGTTAGTGCCTGCGTCTGTCTATGTGTGTGTGTGTGGTACGTGTACGACACAACAGTGTGCCTGCCAAATCAGCAGGAGAGCCCATGAATCAGACAGTATTTAGAAGGAGCCGGTGCGGTGATCAGTAAACAGTGCCTAGTGGTTTAAAGAGAGCAGTCAGATGCGTCTGCTTTATGTCGATGTTTACCTGGTTATTTGAAAAGGCCATGGGATATATGGGGCCCGCGCTCGGCCAAGTAGGCCTCATCAGCCTACACACCTGTGCCACTGTCGGATTTACGGCGGGCCTGTTTTTACGTTCAAACGGCGAGAGAGTGCCCATTTGTCCCCATCAAAAGGCCAGATGTTTTGAAAGGTAAAAGCAAGCTGTACATTGGGTTATGTGGATGTTGAATCGTCATTACGCAGAGAGGCCCATATAGGGTAAACAGAAATGAGTTTATCACATTTGAAGAGAGAAAGGAAGTGTCTAAATAGTGAAGACAGCATTGGAGTGATGATATGAGAGAAACAGATAGGGCTACGCAAGAGCATCTATTTTCTGTCAAAAAGTGTCACTGTCACTGGTAATGAGTTCTGAGAAGTAATTTGTGTGCAAGTGTAAATATGTATAATTATTCACATGTCTATATGTTATAATTGATCCTCTGTAAATGTGGTTGTGCTTTTGCAGTTTTAAAATATGTTGACTGTTGATAAAAACTAAATGAATACAAACTATTACAGCATATAAACTCAGCTTCAGTTGTCATGAATGTTATTGTTTTATGGAGCTAGATGTAATATAGATGGTGATGTGTTTTTGGCTGAAAAGAGATGCAGTGTTAAACCCCTATAGAACAACAACCCAAGAAACACTGTTTGTCCATGGAGTGTCACTGTTGCGTAAATGATCACTCATCTCATCCACAGCAGATCAAACGCCCCTGTCAGCTGTGCAGGCAAAGCATGGTGTTAACAAAAGCATATGTATTGCCAGGACAGAGTTTACAACATTCCATCATACTCACTCAATCTGTTTCCATTTTCTCATGAATCAGTGTGGGGCTTCTTGGATCAGAGGCGTAAGCTCCCAATTTGTTACAGACCTCATGCCCGCTTGTGGCCTTCAGGCGTATCGACTGTAGCCAGGCCTTTACACATGTAAGGGGAAAGCATCTCTTAGCTACTGGGTAGAATGAGCACTACGACCGTTATGCGACTGATTTATACGACACTTTAGTCCAGCTCTTCATCATGAGCCCAATCTAATACTTGGGAAGATCGGGCCTTCAAAATTCTTTGCAGATGTCGGTTTGGCATGGAGCCCTTGGTCTTAGTCCCCCAAACAAATGGAACAGAGGTTGAAAAAAGCAGTGTGACTGTTAGAGGACAGTTGTCAGGGTTCAAAGGTCAAGGGAGTCAAGGGGACACACACACTTGAGGGTTTCTCTCCAAGGAGGGGTGCTAGAGGCCAGTGGGTTGTCTTTGTGAAGAGTCTGTTAGTATTTCAGGATTTCATTCTTTTTTCCAAATGAACAGCCACACAAACACCCTATGCAGACCATACAAACTGACTGTGAGAGAAGGCACTACACACTCTTCAGCACTTGTGTGTGATTGGCTTTAGTGTGCTTTTGCTATTTATTTAAGTAAAAAAAAGAATTACTGTATGTGTGTTCATTTTAAGCCTTTCAAGACTGCTTCAGGTTTATCAATATGCATTGCATATGCACATAAATGGCATTGTTTTAAAGCCCAAAGATTGTATTTACAGTTCAGTGCCTGCATGTAAGATTTAAAGTGAACAACTTTTACTTTTCACCTCATTGTAGCATCTGGTCATGCTGGAGGTGCTTACACCCTTCGTAATCTGCATTTGTCTGACTTAACGATGCTAATGTTTGATTCTCACAGCCAATCACATCACACCCGCCCCATCATTCCATGCACCGGACATACTGTGTGTGTATTAGTGGATTCTGTACAGTGACCGTGCTGTATTTGTTTAACCAATTAACATAGCCAGGGCTGTATATAAACACTGGCACGTTGATAAGTGCATGCAAGGAACAGACAGCTCGAGGACCACAAGGAGTGATGGCTGAGTTTGACAGAAAGTGTACTGGGTTAGAATTATAGACTCCACCTTTAAATGGACCAAGGAATGCTAAGCGCCATGCCATCCTATGATTTAACGTTCCCTACTAATTGCACTGGGCCCACCGTGTGTGGTCAAAATCTATCTCTATCTTTCTCTGTCTCTCTTACATTCTGTTTCTCTCTCTCTCTCTCTCTCGCTCTCTCTCTCTCTCTCTCTCTCTCTCACTGTCTTTTTCTCTCTCTCTCTCTCTCTCTCTCTCAATAAATCACAATCACAATATCTACACTTCCTCTTTCCCTTCCATCATTGCTTGATTGTCATCTCAGCACTGCTGGCTTTTCCCTAATTGACAGGCAGAGGGAACGACGTCAGAAGTTCATGTCTACATTTAGACAATGAGACATTGGAACTGGTTGTATGTGCCTACTCTCCCAGGGGGGCATGCCAAGCACACTCAACTCAAGCATTTCCACTAACAAAGCCTTTGCCATCATTTACAGTAAACACATGTCCAGTTAGAATCAATGTCTTTTCCAAGTGATTTGTCAGTGATTTGGCAGACTTGTGAAGCCCTCTGCTTGCATTATGGTTTATTACATCATATCTCCATGTTGCATAATATAATATAATATAATATAATATAATATAATATAATATAATATAATATAATATAATATAATATAATATAATATAATATAATATACACTCACAGTCAATGAAAACTTTGAGACCATATTTTTCAACATCATTTTTCTTTTGAAACCCTAAACTAAAAAACGTTTTTTTATATGAATCATTTGCTTAGGAAATTGGCATACCGAAACAAAAATCTAAAGTTTCAAGAATAATTTCAAAACAAAAAACTTAACAAAAAAAATGGCACCTGCCACAAACAAGGTCACAACAGTCAACACCGGGTATGGCCTGGCCTACGTTTGCTTCGATGCAGGCGGCGATCCATTCGTGCATGCTTTGGACTAGACGTCAGATAGTGTCCTGCGGAATCTTATTCCACTGGTGTAGTGGAAGCTGTCTGGCGTTGAACCATGGTCAGGATGTTGGCGCATAAAAGAAGTCATGCTTGGAGGTTGACTTCCCGGTCTGTTGTCAACAGAGCCAGAGCCAGAACCAGGTTTCGAATTGTGGGTTGGGAACAGCCCATACGCCTGGCTATGTCACTGTAGCTCAAACCGGCCTCCACCATACCCAGTGCCCGGAGTTGTTGTTCATGTGATGGGCGCGGTATAGCCTGGACTAATGGTGGCCTTTTTTGGCCCTTTATATAGGCCTTCAAAACCAATCCTCAAATTGTGCAGATACCCACTGAGTGTTGCTCAATGTGTATTTGGCACTTTTGCAAAGAGACCATCCCATGTGCAATGAACCGTGATAAGAAGACAACTTATCATTATCTCAACTACCCGAGCACTAAGTCATCAATAAATCCACAATGAATAAATACAATCCCCCTACAAGTAGAAATGTGCATACATTTCTACCTCAAAGTTTCTATTGACTGTCAGTGTAATACTGTATAATATAATAATTATTTAAAAACAAAGTTTTTTCTTTAATGAAATTAATGGGAATTTCTACTTCAACATGCACTTTGTCTACTATGCCATTTCTCTCGACAGCACAAACCTATTGCTTTTCTATACATACAGTATGTCTTAATTCTATTTGGTGTTTAAATACATAACCACAGCACTTCTGTACAAATTCTGTGCTTCATAACACTGCAATAAACAGATGACAGTCTGTCAAAACTATGGAGAGGAATAATAATTGCCTTCTAACGGATCAGAGGCCTTCATATCCTTATGAGTTCACCTGCACTGATAGAGCACTTCCCTGTGTTCCGCTGAGGACTGGGTGAATTACGTTATTGGAGCATAAACAACACTTTAATGCTTTTCCCAAACTCTTCTGATCTCAAAAGCAAACACCGGATCAAACACACCCCAACCGCCTCTGACTGCAACCATGTTTCCTCCTCCTCCCCCTCTCCTTTTTGTGGGCGTCTTGGCAGAAGGCGGAGTGCGTGCCGAACAACCTAAAACCAATCAAGGATCTTTAAGCAAACTCTCCACAGAGCTAACAACAGGGTTTTAGTGTCTGGTGCTAGAACGCACAGCACGTCCCGGCCAAAGCCTCACTACTCAAGCTGGGCTGACTCAGCATGACTTGGCGTGGGTCGTAAGGAACTGAGGGAAGTGGGGCTGGGGCTGGGGCTCGGAGAAGCCAAACTGGGAAATACCATGTGCCTGATGCGGCCCTGTGCACTGACTCGGAAGATGGAGGCAAAGTCATAAACCACCAGACAAGACATTTACGAAGTGTTAGCAGAACCTGCGAAGAACAACAAGCATGTTAGGTGTAAATTGCAAATATATATACAAAAAATAAATATATAAAACAATACATAAATATATATAAAAGGCACATCCCAGGTCCAAGTGAATCTAAGGAAGACCAACAATGTTGGTAACGTCATTACGTGCCAAAAGATAAAACAATCAAACATTTCAAGTGTGCGGACCCCTTTCTTCGAATTAACGTAACATATTATGTGTTAATGACATGGCGATTTTTAATGTGAAAGACTGAGTAAGACACAGATTAACCATGAACTTTGATTAAGACGTTTGGCTTGAGTAATGCTGTGCAAGAGAAGACACTGCCTTATCAGCCTGGGAAACATATCTACACACAGTGTAGACATGTTAAAAATATAAATGCAGGATTGCACAAAAATATACCTGCAGTGTATATATAGTGACTGCAGACAGCCTCATCTACTCAATGAACTCCAATAAGAGTCTCCATCCCGACATACTGAAATCATATCTATACAAAGTAGAGTTTTACTGGTTTGATACGACCCCAAGGGGATTTTTTTATTTGGAACCCAGAGGTCGTTCCAGAGTGTCCGCCCATCCACTGATTAACATCTTGAACACTACTTGACTTCTGCGAAAGGTCCAGACGCTCCCATAACAACATCGGTGTCAGTCTTGTTTTCAGATTAGAGGGCTCCCCTGAGCACCCATCTATTCAGTGTCAGATACAGTACGACAGGCTATGACGCGAGGACATTCACACAGTTAGCGTCCAGGCTAAACAGGGGCTAATGTCAGGAAAACAAGAACACTTTGTTTTGTTTCGATATTGCCTGACCACTTCCAGTATGTCAGTGAATCCTTTTTAAAAAGCCTCACATTGTGTTGTCACAGCGTTTTTTTGGTACATACATTTTCACAAGGTGTAATTACTGTACTCAGACTGCATATGCAGAGCTTTGCATTGCGTCTCCTGAAAAAGAGCACCGTAGATGTCAGTCCTCTATGTGATTGACTTTAGTGTGCCTCTGCTGTTCATCCCAGTAAACACTAATGTTTGCCCTACTGTATGTCTGCACAAGTCACATAAATCACTCTTAAACCCTAGTAGAACATAACTGTAAGTTTATTAACGGTTTCATTGTTAAACATTGCACTTGAATATGAATATAATAATAGGAGAGTTATTATGTTACACATAATTGATATTATTTCTGAAAATGTAATGTATGTGTGTTATTGTGTCCACAACTATGGCCTTTGGAAGTGGACAGCAGGGTCACAACTGTGGCGTTTAGCAGTGAAACAGATCATTGCATTTCAAACTCACCTCAGCACATACAGTACATAGCATTGTACTCTTGCAGTTATTTAACTGTAACAGTGAGAAGAAGAGGTAAAAGTACAGTACGGAGTCAATGCCAAAAGCTTGATGAGGGGTATTTTGGATAGGACCACTTCTCAGGGAGGTCCACATTTATGGCTACATATCCGGAGCAGTCAGGCTCTTCCTTCCAGCCTCCTGTGGCGAGGTGGAGTGTGGTGGTCAGTCAGGTTGATTTACTGGTGTGAAATGGCCCCCACATGGTGCCTGATCAGATTAAGCCACGTGGATCCCTCCTAACGCCTAGCCCCACTGTATGCTGCATCTGAACGCTGCAGTTGTAAAACTGTCAGAGGTGAAATGGGCTGAGCAAATTAACAGTCTGTAATAAACAGCACTGCTGTAAATAAATTACTTGTCATAGGGGTCAGGAGTGAGTGGGGCGATGGTGGTGCAGGTGGTAGGGGTGTAGTTCGGCAACCCCCTCGCCATTCAGTTTCAGGTTTGTGCCCCACTCGGCTTGACCCCATCGAAGTGTCCTTGAGGAAGACACCTAACCCCAGGGGCAGATACATTTTATGTTATATCATATGTATCAGTTGTTCAGATTGACACATTTTCTGACATTTTTAAAAGAGGAATTTCTATGACATGGAGATGTTCAGAATGAAACATACTTTTCGTATGTTCTTAAATGCGGCTAGACTACTGTTTTCAAATGGTAAAAAAAAAAAAAAAAAAAAAAAACTTTTTTTGATTCTCTGTCACCATTAAGTTTCCCCATTGGATTAACAGGGTGAATAATATAACAGTGTCAATAGTGATAACAATTCATACATCTACATCAATCTGTTGCACAGGTAACATATATTACCATCGTTAGTTGCACTCGTCACCGGATTTAAAACTCACAACCCTGACAAGTACCAGCAGGTATTTCATCAGGCGATCTAAATAAAATCTTTTTCTGGAGCAAGTGTGCACACCACCTCTTGTGAAATGCCTGCTACACTTGTCTAGCACCTGTGATTATATATGTTTTTGTGAATGTGCACACCTCATTCATTCAAGTACCAGCAGGTACCATCACATCGAACTTTCGAAAGAATTTCGGGGTCCATAGAATAACAGGTGAAATCTATAATCCTTGGGCGTTTTCATACCTACAGTACTTTGATTCAAGGCCTGAATTAGAACAAAGTGTTGCCATTGTCCTCGAGTTTGTTTAATGTTCACACTGCAACATTTAGAATGGACCAAAATACCTCTTGTAGGCGTTCCTGGCTCTGATTTGCTCCGGAACAGAGTGCGATTGCTGCTTTCACATATAGTAATTGAACCAATTCCTTGGGGGGAAACAATCTACACTCCGTTTCAAAGATCCAGGTGTGAGAGCACCCTTAAATTATTGTAAGACGTATTCTTTTAACAAATGTTCATTCCCCACCCCACAATTGGTAAATTACCAGTTCAGCCACAGGAACACACAGGAGCCCTGATGAATCATTAGGGGCAAGCGAGCAAACAAGGAACCCATCTCCTTATCACTTACTGTCACAAGCACGCCTCACTGGTATGTGTCGGTGAAATAACAATGGAGCTTTGTGGACTCGGAGTATCTGCCTTCCTGTCTCCTGTTCTCTGATTCAGCCTCCCTCAGGACCCCAAGCTACGCAAGCAGTGTCTAATTCATCACCAGCCTTATCAGTGGCATCGATTTTGCCATCGACTCTGGTGGGGTTCACTGATGGTTCTGGCTATGGTAGGTGCAGGAGGCCTTGGAATACTGTGTTTTGTGCCAATGACCTACGAGGGAAATGCAACCGGATGCCTGGGCTAATTGGGCTAATTCAGGAGATTTGGTACAGCTGTGATGCAAACCTGCAAAAGAGGCAAACATGGGGTGTGATTGGTACAGTCTTGCTGTCACTCAGTCACTCACTGTTCTCTCTCAGTATTACATACGGTATTTGCAGACTCATGCACTCAGACAGATAACGAGACATATAGGTATATTTGCTCAGGCAAGCACACACAAGGGAGAGAGAGAGAGAGAGAGAGAGAGAGAGAGAGAGAAGAGAGACCGTTTCTCTCTGACTGACAGACATGTAATATGGATACACATCCTCCACTCTTAAACAACTATGAATTTTTAATCACGTTATCTTTCATTCTTTTGTATGGCAGCCGGCAAGTGCAAAACACTTTTACATTTCACAACACACATTACACAACACACATAAGTTTGAAAACAAAATTACATTTAGAATACACATTTACAGTTTTTGCCCATTGCTTGAACGCAATAGACATATGCTTAAACCAAAGTAACATAACTTGAAGTTGTGTTACCATGCCTTAAACACAGTGTAACCATACCTTAAACAAAAGCGCTGCTTTACACTTTAGTTGCAATTCTGCAACACACTTGCTCCTTTTTGCAACACACTTGCACCTGCACACTACACACTATTTCATACATAAGACACTTCGTTCAAAAATGAAATACGGATGAATCATTGCCAAAACACATCTATTCAAAATACAAAAAACTGTGTTTTATATAAAGTAGACTAGTGTGTTGCTGCTGATGTGACAGTGTTTTTATAAGATGCAAGTGTGTGCAATTTTGTCATCAGAGTGACATTTTGGCGAAGGATTGTTAGGTTTTGATTGCAGAGTTTCAATTTGACATAGATGTGAATGGTTTATTTCCAAGTGTTGTGTCCTATGTGCTTGTGTGTAGAGTTTTGGCACAGCGAGCCAAGTTTTGCAAAATGTGTTTAAGCAATGGGCAAAAACTGTACTGTACATCTTGAAAACAAATGTACGTTTCATAAAAAACACTTTACAAAACATGCAACACTGCCGAGACAAATCTACATGTGACAAAAACACAAATACAAACCCCTGAAACAAAACAACAAAAATAATGGAAAAGAAAAGTCCTAAAAGCAGAAGTGAAATAGTCAGTACAACATTGCGGGATATTTTCCGCCTGCTCTACATTGTTCACTCCGAACGAACTTTGTTATGGCTCTGGTACCTACATGCACTTCTTGCTTGTCCCACATGTCGTCGTTTGTCACTTCCGCTTTTAGGACATTCCCTTTTTGTTATTTTTGTTGATTTGTTTCGGGGGTTTGCATTTGTGTTTTTGCCACATGTAAATTTGGGGTACAGGTGTAAAGGTGTTTCGTGTAAATTTGTTTGCACATTTGCAAAAGTGTTTTTTTTATTAAACGTACATTTGTTTTCAAGATGTAAATGTGTATTGTAAATGTAATTTTGTCTTCAAACTTGTTAATGTGTGTTGTGAAATGTATAAGTGTTTTGCACTTGCCGGCCACGATACTTTTGACCACATGAGGAACAGCTGTTCAGAGCCCAGCTGAGGCGTGAGTCCAATGCATCACAGCCAAGCGATTAGTGCAGTTAAAGGGATCACAAGTCAGGCTGCACAGAGCAGCAGAGCACGCAGCAAACTGGGCTTTATGTCATGTACATTTGATGTAGCTGCGCTGGAGCCCATATAAATAATTATATATATATATATATACACACATTTGATGTACATTTGATGTAGCTGCGCTGGAGCCCATATAAATCATTATATATATATTTATTTAGAATTATTATATTAATTATTTATATGGGCTCCAGCGCAGCTACATCAAATGTACATCAAATGTATGTATGTATGAGCTACATCAAATGTATGTATATATATATATATATATATATATAAAATTATTTATATGGGCTCCAGTGTAGCTACATCAAATGTACACCAAATGTATGTATATATATATATATAGACAGAGAGAGAGAAATCATCAATCATTATTACCGACTCGCTTCGACATGTCTGTGTTTCCCAGGCTCTCTCCATCTGTGCCACCCCGAGACCACCAGAGGACCACCACACACACGTCCAAAGTTCATTGTCATGTTTCACCTTATGTAAACACGTAGTGTTTCTGTGTCGGTTACTTGACAACAGCACTGACTATGGAAAAAAAAATTCAAGCACAAAATGCACTCAACAACAGCAAAGGGGAATTTTCCACAATGAAGTAATTTGTTCCACTTCTTTCGGTTTTGGCACAAGATGTGCTGCGACAGAGTTTGTTTCGATTATCTTGAAACTAAACAAATACACAACGCTTCCACGAACACTCCACTCTGTCATGCAAGTATTGTGACTGAGTTGTGTGTATGGATGAAATAGGTTTGTCATCTGAATGAGGCCATCTTACATAACCGACTTTTAGGGTCTGCAAAAAGAGCCTTCCACCACCAAGGTCTCTTTTCAAGATCTCCAAGGTCTCTTTCACTCAATTTAACATTGCAAACTGACAGGTATCTGCGCAATTTAATATGCCAGGCACTATTTTTAGACTCTACCCAATCAGCGGTGCAGTATTCTCCATTACTCTCCAGGCTTTGCAAATGGTAGCATCATACCTCATACTTAATGAACAGCACCTTCCTGAGATGCTTCTCTGTAAGGGGGGGGGGGTATTTTAGGAGCGAGCTCTGATATTTATTTATCTACATACTTATCTCTGATAAATCTTAATTGCACATACATGGGAGACAGCATACTTGTCTTTCCTGAAATGTGCCCTGACCCTAATCAGACTACACAACCACAGAAGTTTGAAGCTTTGGAGAGAGTTATAATTAAACCTTTCACTCAGTTGCTGGCCCCTGCAACCATAGGTTTCTGTCAGTTGTGACTTCTCAGTTGAGAGACAAGAGGCCTGTTGACTCCACTCCACCATCTTAATAAAATAATAGTCAGTAACAACAAATAGAAACTGGATACGGATTAAAACCAAGGAATCTTCCCAGAGTTGGAGGGACTCTGACAGCCTACACACTTTAATAAGGTCAAGTCAAAACTCAGACAGCGGGACTCCAGTTCTGCAACAGCAGTGGATGAAAGGGAACAGGGACAGACCATTGCTTTGCGTTGGGAGGATTAACCAATACAATACAAGCACATCGTTGCTGCAAAGGACCTGCGAGATCTCTTGGAAGATGTCAAAAGATGCAGATGAAGACGGGGATGCTTTATCTCAGGGCAAAAAAATGCATTCATGCACCATCACTTCCACTGCTGTGTTGCAGGAGCAGATGTTCTGAATCAAGACTGACAGTACAAAAGACACTGCCTAGAGAGGACTCACTCTTATCCTCCTCTTTGTTGGTGTTGTTGTTTCCCCTCTCTCTTCCCTCTCCTCTTCTCTCTGTTCTCTGCTTGCCTTTCTTCTAAAAAGGAGACGATGTTTCTTAAGCTGAAATGATTAAGTGGACTAAGATGAGGACACTTGAGGCAGAGGTCTGGCAGTCCTTCCGTGCGCTCGGACTGGCTCATTCATCCAGCACCTCGTAACTCAGGGAGGGGTGGGGGTGTGTGTGGGTGGGTGGTGCAGAAGATCTCACCGCCCTCCACGTCTTGTCTCCTCCCTGATCTCAGGTCACGGTGTGCGTGCACAGTGTTAGTGATGATACCACTGTTAGTCTTCTCTGTAAATTATGAAGGGGGGGGGGGGGGGTTGGGGGCTCCTGATGGCTGGGCTGACCATCTTTAGTCCACGGGGAGGGATTTCTGTTTGCGTCTTATGCTATGTAAGGTCTGGCTTCCGTATGACAGGCTCCTCTGTTGTGAATGTCTCAACTGACTTACGTAAAAAGCTGTCAGGATAGTTGTGTTTGATTGATACTGTAATGAGGTTTGTAATGTATTTTTACTGCATACACATGCACACACACACACACACACACACACACACACACACACACACACACACACACACACACACACACACACACACACACACACACCACACACACACACACACAGACACACACACACAGACCACACAAACACTCACACAAATCGCATAAAACACATACACGCACACATACATACTTAAAACACACACACTGACTTACGTGAAAAGCTGTCAGGGTAGTTGTGTTTGATTGATACTGTAATGAGGTTTGTGACATATTTTTACTGCATACACATGCATGCACAAATGCGCACGCACGCACACAATGAATTAAGAAGACTTAATTTACCTTTTAATCTCATAATTATGACTGCCTGTGTAACGCCCTGGAATTACGTTCTCTAGTTCTAACGTACTATTATTTAGGACAACACTTAGCAGTTTAGGTTTTATTATTATTATTTTCAATCCTCTGTCAATCCTTCTTTTGTTGGATTCGTTTGCTAAGTCGTATGGTCCAGTGGTACGTGCCTTTACCCCTCTTAACATCACTGCTATGCATGAAACCAGTACTGTTCGCTTCATCTATTTCAAACCATCCAAACTGAAGGAGAAGCATCAACCAGGTTCACATGGTTGTCCTCATACTGTGTTTTTTTTTTTTTTTCGAGCAATCGTTCATTTCCTTATTTTGTCAAGCAATTGGTTAAAGACTTATAATGTTTTTGATATGCAACCACACCATGTCGTGAGTTACAGACCACACTGTCCAGATGTTACTGAGTCATAGACCCTGCTCCAAAAGCAATGAACAAAACAGAAAAATGCTCTCAAGAGTGTGTTTCTTTCCAGCTCCGACTTTCAGAAGTGTGTGGAAATAATCAAAGGTTTTCCTTAACCTTTGCCGTTGAAATACCGTGTGCACTTTGCAGGCCTGTCCGGTCACCAGAGCGGACACTAAGAAGGTCAGTCATCAATTTGAGATAGGAGGATGCCTTGAAGGGTTGCAGCCTTTCTTCATGTTCTGAGAATAAGAGTGCACATCACAAAACATTGATAATTCCCTTATCACCTGGAAACCTTCAACATAGGGTTCAACTAGGTTCAACATAGTGAACTTGGATGAAGAGTTTAACGTTAACTTCTTCCAGGGTTTGCTGACATGCATTCCTCACAACACAGCAGATGACATTCTCTGAGGGAGCAGATTCGTCTGGTGGTAGGGGGCAGGTTCCTGGTTTCAGTCAAACTATCACTGAGCAAGTTGCAATTCCCTTACAGTGCCTCGTGATATCTCTGCATTTAAAACAGGTGTCATTCTTAATTTGTGTCCTTAATTTGTACTTGTGTATGTAACATCTCTGTTGTAAAATATTTCAAGAGCATGGCACTTGGCGAGTTCTTCTAAAAGACCATGAAGAGTGGAAAACACCCTATACAGTCGATGCTGTCAGGAGAGCAAAACCAACAGACTCTGCTCTGCTGCCTGTTTGCCAAGGAGCATGTTCTGCAAGGAAATAAAACATATTCAGTAGAATCCTAATATGAAAAAATAAATAAATAAATACATAAATAAATAAATAAAATTATTGATTGAAAAATTACAATACATAGCTCTTCCTCTCTCTGTCTTTCTCCCTCCCTCTCTCTCTCTCTCTCTCTCTCTCTCTCATGTCTAAGCACTTCCACTCTTCTGGAGTGGGTCCACCCTTTGGTTTCAGGCTCTATTGAAAGCCTCTCAGTCTGGGCTCTCTTCCACTTTAATCTGTTTGGCTTACTATGGTAGACCAGGAAAAGCCTCAGCAGGGGCTGGGCCAGGCCAGACTGCCCCTGAGAGCTCTAACACCCTCCATCTTGGCAGAGATCTGTCGATCCATCAGAACCAAGGAGCGGAAAGGCTGTGTCAGAAGGTCTGAAACGGAACATAGCGAGAAGGGCAGTGTTCATGGCATTCGTGACCCCCAGGGGGTCCTCAGAGGGACTACAGTGGGATCCCTAAAATTATTTCATTACAAACACCCCCCCCCCCCACACACACACACATACACACACCTTCCAAAAAACAGATAGCTAGAAAACACATTCAATATATAAAAGATTGTGCCAATAATTATCATTTTAATGACTTTACTTTAAAGTCCTTTTTATACATGGCACAGTTTGCTAAACAACACAACATGCTATGGAATATGTACATAATACAGTGCCCTTCAGCTGTGTCTCCACCAGCCAAAGGGTCCTTGGCCCAAACAATACTAAGACCTCTGAGGATAACTGCATGGGCAACCAGGGCCTCCAGGAAAGCATGCTGCCTGATGGATGATCGGCTGAGGCTGAGGCTTGTATTGATGTTGGCATGAAGATTTACTACAAAACCACAGTCTGTTCTCAACGTGTTTTCAAAGACTCAAAATTACAGGAAGTTATTACGGCAAACCACACAAAGCCACTGGCTTATAGAAATTTGTAAACTATGCAAATTGTGCTTAGCCAAACATGATATGATTTTACAGCAGTTGGACAGGGCAGTGACAAATGAATCCCCTGTTATCTACATATCGTATTTTCCTTACAGTCTGACAAAAACCATATGAATGAATTGTTTAGTTTCCTTGGTATTCTTGTGTGCCAACTTGGATCCCACTGAATGGATTTGACATTTGACCTTCCCCTCATCTGCTCACAGCATCACACAGCCCACAGCTGACAGAAGGGGTGGTAGTTTTTTTTTTTTTTTAAGAATACAATTCTGGGCTTCCCAGTAATATTACATGCATTAGTTGTATCTTCAAAGGGACCCATGTCAATGTTAGAATCATCCTGACGCCAGGAGCAACACTTGTCATGTGGACAATAAATTGGCCTTTACACAGAGGTGCACTGGGCTGACTAATGAGTTAGCTATGACTCAGTGTACTGCTACTGTACGCCCCTGCAAATTAGTGCGAGAATATAAGCAGGAGTGTGTCATCACTCCCAGTATCTTGAATATATATATATATATGTATTTGAAGTACGCTGCGCTTATGACGTGTGAGACGAATGTGGTTTACGTATATATATACACATAAAACACATTTGTCTCACAAGCGCAGTGCATTCAAATCCATCTGTATTTATCATAACAGAGTTTACATCATTACAAGGTATCACTTATGGTATATGTTACATAGACAAAGGTTTTACAGATTTATGTGATAACTTCAAAGATAGGAACATTACAAATGGGGTAAGATTGGGTGAAAGTTTTGAAATATATATTTTTTCTAAATCTGTAACATATTCAGATTAATCAGAGGGGCATACGTACAAGAAAGGCAACAAGTGAAATTAAACAGCATTTCAAGGAGTTATTGCATTGTTTTTTTTTTAAATCAATTTTCCAGTGGTCTCTAGTATTACTGAATGCCCTGTGAGCCGGTTTTGGTGACAAAAAAAATCCTTTAGTGTTCCTGTTCCAGGCTGATCTAGTTTGGTGGACGAGATGGAGCGGGAAGAATGACAGGTTCTCGACTATGTTAGTCACAAGTTAAAATCATTTAAAGCCTATTTGGTCATAGAACACCAAACAGAAAATTTAAATGTTCTAAACAAACACACCTACTTACCTATATTTTTCTAGGCGAATGTGTGCTGCAATGAGACTCCGCCGGTAATCACAATTATGCCATGGCTTTTTCCAATTTAACTTCAACTTACATAATTTTGTTTGCATTGCATCTTTCATTGGGTAATGGAGGTATTTGGGGTAGAAAAACATTTCCACATGCAGCATGCATATGTAACTCAGAGTGACCTATCATATTTGAAAAAGAGCAAGTACTAAACGGTTTCTCGCAGAGTGACACCTTTAATAAGTTAGGTTAGGTATAAATGCCCTGCTTCCCATCTATGGCTCGTAGCTCAGCTTTGCAATATCTATGTGTGTCTCACCCTCTTCACACACACACACACACACGCGCGCGCACACACACACGCACGCACGCACGCACGCACACACACACACACACACACACACACACACACACACACACACACACACACCACACAACCACTCACACAAAACACATAAAACACATACTTAACACACAAATACATACTTAAAACACACACACCCTGGCTTAAGCGAAAAGCTGTCAGTTTGTGACGTATTTTTCTGCATACACATACATACACACACACACACACACACACACACACACACTCATATACAAACACATACATGCACACATACACACAAAACAATCACACCCCCCCGCCCCCCTTTCCCTGTCAGTGCCCAAAGAGGATCAGCCCTTGGTCAGTTTAAAACATCAAACACTTTGTGCAGGCTTATTGGAGATTAACCCTGTGATCCCTCATGGAAGCCACCAACCATCAGATGTGAGCACAGTCACGAGAAGCACTTGATTGCCAGATCAATCATCACTCCCTCACAGATCACAGGTTTCACATATGAGGTTATACTGTAGCTTTTCACTTTTTCTTTTTATTACCATTCTTTTGAAGTTTGCTTTAATCCTCTCTCATGTAATTAGGGCTGCAGTCATCTTTCATAACTGACATTATTTTAACAGTATATGTACCAGGGGCATTTGACAAACATCATAAGTGGTTAGACTGTAAAGAGTTTTGCAACAAAATAAAGCAGTGCTATAATATCCAGTGACGCTCAGCATTGTCATGGGGTCAATTCTGAGGGGGAGGGTAATCAATGTAGGATCAGAGATGGCTCATGGGTGGTTTCTGTTATTGTTATAATTGCTGATTTGACTCAGTAACTGGGGGGTGTTAAAGCTCTCAAGAGTTTCTCAACACTTTTCACCATCATCCTGCTGAGCGACACTCAGGGTCTTCACTTCCTCATTTTAAGGGCTTTAAGCATCTTTTCTTGTCTACCCAAGAAAGAGCGTCCTCATTTAGCCACTGCAGACTTTGGTAAAGTAAGAGGGGTAACATTCATTTCCATGCTGCTGAGTTTGCTGCTAAAGAAAGCAAGTAAGTCAGTTGAGTTACAACTCTATTTTACACCAACATCTTATCTTTCTTTTTTTTACTTTATTTAGAGAGGATAGTAGTGTTGCCAATTGTCCTGGTTTTTAATGGTCTGTCCCAGGAAAAAAAAATATTACCCCGGGTCACTGACACTGACCGGTCGCTGCTTATAAGCAAAAAAGTTGATTGGGTTGCCGAAACGTCCTGTTTCTTTGACAGACATAGGTGGCAATCCTAGAGGATAGTGAAGATGGTAACAGGAAGTAAGTGGGAGAGAGAGATGGGGAATGGTTGGGAAATGGCCACAGGCTGGATTTAAACCTGGATCTCCTGGATCTCACTTGCTCAGCTGTGGTCAGGTGCTCTACCCACTGCGCCACTGCACCCCTCTATAAGGTGCTTCCACACTGCCCCAACAAACGCCAACCAACTCCAACATTCTAAAGTTGGCAGTTGTTGGCACCTAGCAGCTGGCGGTCTTTAGAATGTTCAGAAAGCCAACTGCCAGTCCACACTGCCCAGACTAACAACTGACAAGACTAACCTTTGTCACCATCTGTTTTTGATCTTCAACATTATTTTAACATGGGCGAAGTTGAAAGTGTACTGAATGTGGACAAAGTAATTTTGGTCTACATTGGTCAGACAACTCCACCAGACCGGACTGAACATGTTGAACTCTTCCAACTCCATCCAACAAGAACAAACTAACACAGACTGGTGGTCCACACTGACCCAAATGTTGCCGTTTGTTGGAGTTGGTTGGTGTTTGTTGGGGCAGTGTGGAAGCAACTTATGGCTCATCTTTTGACAGTGGCACTCCAGCTGTTATCGGTACAGTTACAGAATGCAGTAAGTGCTTTCCAGTGTCAGTCTTCCAGGGCACGCCTTTTCTGCAGGATCACTGCGAAATAACTCTGAAATAACTCTTCCATTCAGAGCAGAACAGACATGGCTCCTGTCTGTTTTCACAAGCATTCCACAAACAAAACCATCACATTAAACATCATGCCAACAGAGAGGCAAAGACAACAAATGCCAGGACACAACGACACTTTTGTACCACTTACAAAAAAGAAAAATCACTAAACAAAACATCAAAAGTGCCAAGAGCTGTGCAAAGGCATGCCAGCCATCGGGCCACGGTTCAGGTTGCTTGTCTAAACACACTAGCCCTGCCAGGCATGGAGCGCTATCTGACGACGAGGCGCTAATGTTGACGGGGTTACGTAAACAAAAAGCACACATGCCCCTCATCAAAGGGGCGCTGGTGTTTTCACCCTGGTGGTGAGCTTGACAGATGGGTGATGATATCAGGTGGCAAGCACCTGGATTTACCCCTGAATGGGAGCTGCCCCGATGAGGGTCTGTATCTGGTTCCCTCCCCCTGCAGGCGTGGGGCCAGCCACAAGCTACAGTAGGCAGGCACTGCATGGCTAAATGGGGGAGTGTTTGTTGTGCTTGGGCGAAAGAAGACAGAGGCTAACGTAGGCCACGTAGCTCTTAGCTTTCAAGAATTCTGACTGGGACTCCACTTCCTCATTTTAACGACTTAAACTTCCTCACTTCAATTACTTTTTTTTACCCCCCCCCCACAAAAAATAAAAGTGTCCTCATTTAGCCACTTAGCCATTTAGCCAAATCATTTACCAAAACTTAATTTACGTGATGTGTAGTGCAAACCATTATCCTGATTTGTAATCAGTAATAATTATCAGTGAACATAGAAAGAATTACATTATTATTACATTATTACAATTATTATTATGCATTTAAATTACATTATTTTGCTTATGTTAATAAACAGGTGTTTAATAAATAACATAGTCAATGGGATAATTCTTTAAATTTGGTTTGCACAGTCAACTATATTAGGGTGACCAGACGTCCCGGTTTGACCGGGACAGTCCCGATTTTTAGTCGCGTGTCCCGAGTCCCGACAGAAGCCCGTCGGGACGCAAAAACGTCCCGGTTTCCACCCAACACCACATCAAGCTGCCCAAATTACAGCGATCGCATATACAAAACTGTTAAATTAAAGCCTAATGAAGCTTCCAGTAATTCAGAGTCAATGTGTGTGTGAGTGACAATGGAAGGTGCGCTCTGCAAAATCTTCACAGTCAATGTTACAATGTATCTTGCAGTATACAGCGGCCGTGTTTTAGCGGTTTTCTTCGATAGCAGACTAGACTACTACACGACAATGCCTAAGAGAATGTGCACGCGCATGACGTCACACATAGTGTCCCGGTTTTAGACTCTGGAAATCTGGTCACCCTAAACTATATAGTACTGTAGGACAGTACTAGCCTGGTAAACCAGCCCCTTGTACTTCATTTCATTTTGTACAGAGCGTCTGGAACAGACACCATCAGAAACAATTTGTTCCTGGAGGTGTGGACTCTGCTGAAGTTTAAAACAAGCCTCTGCCTTTACCCAATCGCTAATGCCTGGTTGTCACGTATGCAATTAACCTACACACTACAATTCAAATTGGATTGGCCCTGCTGGGCCCGACTAAATGACCCTCAAGAGATTCCGGTCCAGACCCTCTGTTTAAAACAGGTGGCTCTGGCTTTACCCAGTCGATAACGTCTGGGAGTGACATCATCATTAGCCTGGCTATATGCCTGCCTAGGCACTATAATTCAAATGTAGCACACAATGTCGATGTCATCGCTCATAAGCACTCCCTCTGTTCGCTGATTGGTCCGGCAAAATTCTGCCTGAGACAACCATGTCAGCGGAAGCACAGCCAGACCGTCTGTACGAAGTGTAGTACAAAGGGCTGGTTTACCAGGCTAGTATAACCTTATAATGCTGCGAGTTCCACATTCTGACAGAATTCTAATTCCTTACCTGTGATTTCTGCTGATGAGTGAAGTTTAAAAAATCTCTCCAAGGACATTCTGAGAAAATCACGTAATCTTGCCGGAAGACAAATGACATAATCTTATAATTTCATCTATGTGTGGAGGCAGATGTGAGACAGTTGTTTACACATACTTGTCATGCAGAAGACTAGTGTAATGCATACCAATACTGTGTCTTGTTGCATATGGGTCTTATCATGCTCACATAGCCTGCATTGTGATCAGGGCTGAAGATATCATAACAGCACTAACTTTATACAGAGTGCACCTTCGTCTACATGCGCTTTTGTGGATTTCTACACCATTTCCCTCACACACACACGCGCGCACGCGCACACACACACACACACACACACACACACATACACACAAAATAGACCTGTGTCTTTAAATAAGGTTCGCTCTGTCCACACAGCTGAAAACCTAATTCTTTTTTTCTCAACTGTCAGATCAACAATCTGGAGAAGAGCAACCTTCATGTCCACATAAGTCATTGCGCAAATCTTGAACTGCATGATCTCCCATCCACACACACACACACACACACACACAAACAACACTGCTGAAATTAGCATTAGTCAGATACTGTATGCAGCGACGTCATGCAGCATCTGGTTTAGGAATGCTATCTGGGATCCATATTTCATGTAGGGTTTAACTCCTTTCGCCGCCACCTAGCTCAAAATGTAGTCGAGGACTGTAATCTCTGTTAGAGACATGTTTGGCAGATATATTTTGGGAGCGTAATAAACAGCCAAGGTGCAGTCTGCAAGAGACACAGGGAGGGAAATCCGAAATCCGTCCAAGAACACCGAATACCATACGAGGGTCGTGTGTTTTCTTTACACCGCCCGTGCCGCATGCTCGCACGGTTGCACAACAGGCGGGTTGTGAGCACAGCAGGGCGCGGTGCAAGGTCATCCCTCACTCAGAGAAGAAAAACAACAGTAGCCTCTGCTGCAGATGGTCAAGTGGATCTGACCTGAAGATTTGGGTGTTACACTCATAAGTAAGGGATAATGGACGACACAGTGTTCGGATATCAGAAAGTTAATGCATGTTCGAGGTGGTAATGCGGCCACGACGCGAAGCGGAACACCTCGAAGTGCATTAACTTTCTGATATCCGAACACCGTGAAGTCCTTTATCCCGCTTATACCACGGTTACCACACTTGTTTGATGTTGATTTCAGGTAATCATTTCCACGTTTTAATCGCTAAAACAAACTTATCTGTAGAACTACTACAAGATGTGTGTTTTTATAACTTATTGGGCAAATTGCTAATTCCAAACTGGGGGTTGCTATGGCCATGAGCCAGTCATTAGTTCCATGCCTTTGGTTGTCAAGCTAGCTATTCCAAAGTTCTGTTAAGCCTTGCTTAGCAAAATCACGTTAGTAGAGAGTTCAAATGCTGTGTGACCGCACTAAAAGACGACCTCAGAGGCATATAACAAGTTGCAACTTTGTGTTATTCCATCTGCTCGTCATTTGCTAAATCTGTCGCATCTTTACTATTTATTTACAGTTCACCATGAACTTGGTGCATTGATACATAAACATAATAAGGTTGGAAAGCAGGGACTACTTCATAGGTGTGCGTATATAGAAAGTTAATAACCGTTCTAAAGGACGCATCACAATGTGAAATTGAAGGAAGCCGTGGTGTAATTCTATTTATCTCCCTTAACAAGGGAATTCTCTTTTTTGAAGTAGATCTCAAAAATTTGAATCATCATTCCATATGAATGTGCTTATGAATGGTAACTATACTTTTTCTTAACAGATGCTATAAAGCAGCAGATCAACCTTTTATTTTGGTAGTTTATGGATAGAAAATTAGATCATAAATACAAATGGGAGATAAAAGGGATAACGGCCCTCGAGGTTAACATTAAAACATCCATCAGCCTTATGGGTGTTTTAACATTAAACATGTGGATGGCTAAAAAGATACAGTACTGTGCAAAGACTTAGGCAGGTGCCTTCAAACCAGCATCAACTCACACAAAGGGCTGTACACAAAATGCACAAAAATGTCTCATTTGGACCACCCCACGTTTACTTAGTAAGAAAAGTAGTCCACCTAGCGCATCATTCCACTTGATTTAGAAGAATAACAAAACTGTTCTTGTTTCATTGTTATTGTTATTGTTGAATCTGTCTCTGAAATAGTTATTGAATTAAGCATTTATTTGGGTAAAATAGATGTTTTATAACCTGTTAAAATCCACAAGAATGCAGGAAATGGCATCTAATGGCATCTGGTGAGTAGGTAATTTCATTTAATGTGGTAACAAGGCCAGTGGAAATAGAGCAGCCTGTTTCAGATCATTTTGGAATTAGACATTTTACCAGTGCCAAGGTGAGACAAGGTGTTAGCGTTTTTTTCCGTTTTAAATCAGTCTTCCCCATGACCAATAAAGGTTCCTGGCTGCATTCACAAATACTACGTCTCCATTCATACATGACTTTAGAGGGTTTCCTCCAGCTCCCCATCCAGCCCACTCGCAATTAGCTACAGAGTGCTTTTCCTCCAGTGATGCCAAAGCTGGAAAACTAGCCAATGGATGGCTTTACTCTATGGACGATACAGACCGGCCTTACCACATACAACAAGCCAGGTCGGATTTCTAATTGGTGCTGATGCAGACAGTAGGCCTTCCGCACACGTATCGAAGTGTTTAAAGGGCATCACAGAGGGAGTGAGTACTCAATACTTCAGGAGCTGTTGGTCTGAGTGACAAAAAGAGGGGGAAGAGAAAGAATAGGAGGATGAAGAGGAGGACGAGAAGGGGGGATGAGGAGGAGCTGCTGGCAAACATCTAGTTCGTTAGCGTCGTCCTTATTTTGGAGACTTTGATGTCTGCTCAGAGCAGGGGTTTCCTCGCTTGACGCATCCCTGTTGATGAGCTAACCAGTGGCAGCCGTAATCTGAAGTCTGGAGGGACAGTGTGTGGGAACACGGAAACGGGCGATGAGGAAATGACACCCACACGCACGCGCTCCCCATGGAGAACAAGAGAACAGACAGAGGAGGCAGAAGCATTGCATTGTTACAGCCTAGTTGTTTAAATGTAAATTCTCTCAAATACTTTTTCAATAAGAGTTTTATTCTTGGCAGGAATGCTCGGTATACGGCTCGGCATACACACACACACACACACATACACACACACACACACACATACACACACACACACACACACACACACACACACACACACACACGCACGCACACACACTTACACAGACTTAAAAGCTATTGATATGACATTACATTGTTAGACAAGTAATTAATTTCAACTCCATCTTTTTCATATAGCTACTACTCCAGTTCACTAGTCCACAGTTTGCTGCTTTGAATGGAGCTAGGCTGAATGATTCAGACATCTCACAGCAAAGCCTGGTCATTTCTATGAATGCAAGGTTGACAGGCTAAGACAGGACCTAATAAGACACAATGAAAATGACACTAAGTCTTCACGTGACAAGAGTGTTGATGCTGATGTGGACATCTTGACCTCTCTGCTCATTAAAGAACGCCTCCACTCGACGGAACAAACACCTCACGTCTAGTGGACATCATTATCATTTCTTAATCTCAAGACTGGTATCTGCATATGACCTTTAGTCTTGGGGGAGGACAGGTGTTGAAATTACTCACTCCCTATGAGGGTGTCTGAGAGCGCGCTGCTGTGGTCAACGCAGAGCGAACCCAAGAACCTCCTCACCTCCTCAACTCACAGTCGCTAGCCAGGCCTGGACCACACTGCTAATTCCTGGGCATCGAGTCAAAAGATACAGAGAATTATTTGTCCATGATTGAATGCAGTTATGAACCCCAGGGAACACCTTGCAATGCTCACAGGAATACATGAAACGTTTGAATGCTGAAAAACGTGATATACAGAAAAAGAATACTAAGCTTGTAAAAAATAAATAAATAAAACAAAATATGGATTTGTTACATTCTTAACACACTTTTTCTGTTTTGTGCTATAAAGTAGATAAGCTAGTCCCACAGGACTGAGTGTTTTTTTTAATATTTGGGTCACTTGTATTTAATAATGTATACTGAAACAGTTAACACACAAGCCAGTGCAGATGTCACTTCTGATCTGAGAAAATGCTGAAAAGGTTCAAGAATCCACTATTGCTTGCAACCAGAGTGCCCGTAGAGAGTGCATAGAAGCTAAACTCACAGTGCTGGCCAAAAACATTTGGAAAAATGGCAGCAACAAAGTGCTCTTGAGTACTTAAGTGCCATTGCCTGGTGCTCTTAGCTTGCTGTTTGGAAACCATTCATTCCAGCCACATGGCATGAGGAACAAAAGAAAGACTAATGGGTAACACTTTTTTTGAAGCTTGTATTCACAACACACTATAAACACATTCATGAAGGCTTATAATGCATTCTTAAAGTAGGTAAAGTATCCATATCTATTTATACTCTATTAATAAATAGACTCTATCTATTTATACTCCTAAGATGTTATAATGCTATGTCATAAGCCCTTTTCCAAGCTCAAGTGACACAGTGCATTCTTGCTTGTAAAGCTTTACCTGCCTATTGGTGCAACCATGAGTATGTGTTTCAACCATTATTAAGCTTTATGAAAGCATTATACAAGCATCATAGAAAGCGTTACTGACTAATGAATACTTTCTATGCCCACTCTAAGAATTGCTGGTGTAGGCAGAGGTGCTGCTAGAGGGGGTTGTTAGAACCTTTGTGAAGGCCCAGCATTGATAGGGTTTTTTTTAAAGAGATACTGTGCAACTTTAAGTGCATTTTCCAAATAGAGCTCACCCTAGTGTCTCCAAGTAAATGGACACTCTCGTAAAAACCCTGTTTCCTGTTCCCTTGAACCTGTGCATGTGTGTTCAACTGAACTGACCAGAGTAACAAGCGGATATGAAAGTAGTCATGACTACTAGGATAAGTAAAGTCAGAATTTATTCAGAATTTAACGTCATCCTGCTTCTAGCGATATTCGAGACTTTGTGAGTCGGAGGGTGCGGGCCGGCCACCCAGATATTGCAAGCATGGTATTCTGTCCACAGACAGGGGGTCGGTCAAGAAAGTCTTAATTTGCCTGGTAATGACTCATTTAAGCATCTACCGACTTACGAAGATAACTAATTAACTCCACAAAGTTGCATAGTGCTGCTTTAAGGACATTATCAATTAAAGTAAAGTATGTTTAAAGTATGTGTTTGTCCCAGTAGTGTGGTGAGTATATATACCTTACAGAAAGGACATATTTGGCTTTAGATAAAAAGTGTTGACACTCCCCTCTGCAGCCATCCCTTTCTAATGGCCTCTTGTCTATCACTATGTCCACTTACGCGGGTCCAGGCCGTAGCAATAGGGGCAGTTTGGGTGGACCTGCGCTGCATTCCCACACAGGAAAGTGAAGTTCGGCGATGTATGAGCAATTCATATTAGGCAACAGGGTTAGGCTGGAACACGTACAAATCATCTGCTGTCAGTGCACTCAGTGTAAAAAAAAGGAAAAAGGTTTTGGGAGCCTTGAGAGAAAGGAAAATGAGGGTGAGAAAGAAAGAATGGGAGAGAGATAGAGAGAGAGAGAGAAAAGAAGAAGGAGGAAAAAAGTTTCTTGGCACATCAAAACTTGTAAATGTTGTGAGTCAAACATCGTATGTGACAGTATATTTTGGCATGAGGGACATTTGATAAAACACTTAGGAGAGGAGACAGCAAAGCAGACAGTGCATGGTATCTTTGTGTCCTTGAGTGATGGCAGCAGCTATATGCCTTGAGCAGATGGCATCATTTAGGAATATGTTGATTTTGGCCAGACTCGCTTCATTACAGGAAGGGACTTTGTTTTCATAAATGCATATGCTTTGACTCATGGTTGCTTTCCAGTGCGTGTATCTGTGTGAGTGATTGATGGCCAGTTTCTTCTCTTTGCACACAAGTTAATGCCGAGTGCTGAGAAGCATGATTGAGAGGGATAAAAATGTAGATTAAAAAGGTGACATCATATCAGAGGCACAGTAGCCAGCCATTGTCTTTAACTTTTTATTTTCTCTTCCACCCACTTAAGGCAGTGCCGTGTTTGCACAGAAGCTAACGACTGCGCTTTTGGGACATTCAATGTTTGAATCATTCCAGTTAGGTAAGCTGTTAGACAGTATCGACACGAAACCTGACAACTTGAGGATTCTAGCAAATGATACGGAACAGTGCCGTGATTGAATGGAGCAAGTCACTCATTTAAAAACACTCGTCCATGTTGTACAATACACGTCATATTATGTCATGCTGTGCCAGGTCTGCTGCATGTAGGGTATGCACAAAACAGCCGAACTGTGACTGCATAATAATGCAGTGCTTGCTTGCAGCTTGTCTATGCTGCAGAAATTAGCGTTTAAAAAACGACTTTAAGAAGCTGCTCTGACAGCAAGAAAAATCAGTCTGTTTTGAGAATAAACACATAAACGAGCCCCCTCCAAAGAATAAAAATGTTATGCAGATACGCAACACACTCCACCAGTCGAAATTAAGAGGGTTTCTATGAGCATTTTAAAGAAACCCTATGTTAATAGGCAAGGTCGCTGCAGCACATGTAAGGACGTCACACCTGTTAATATATTTTGGACATGCAGTCTGGTGTTTTCTCCCACGTACGCTGGCTGGTGTCACCAGGACATTCCCACTAATGGCACTGTGATGAGGCACCGGCAGATTTAGCCTGGTTAAAATTCATTAAAAAGGAATCCCCTTTCTTGTTTCACAGTAGCCTGTGATATCAAAGACAAATATTTACAGATGACAAACCCCCAACCAAACAAACACACACACAGAGTGAGGGAGAGAGAGCAAACAAGAGAGAGAGAGAGAGAGAGAGAGAGAGAGAGAGAAAGACAGACAGACAGAGAGAGAGAGAGAGAGAGAGAGAGAGAGAGAGAGAGAGAGAGAGAGAGAGAGAGAGAGAGAGAGAGAGAGAGAGAGAGAGAGAGAGACTTGGAACAAACGCTTTAAAAGTGTCACTGGAAGCAACATACTGTACACAGATTTACTTTAAAAGTTTAAAAGTATTGCTGACTTAAATCTCATGCAGTGGTGTTTTGAAAAAAAAGAGAAGATTGGTAGGATGCATGTGCAGCGGTAGACGGTGGGTAAACTATGAATATTCTTCACATTAGCAATCATATAAAGGTGAGTAAATGCTGTTTGGTACTGCAAAAAAGCTGCATGAACAGATCTGTAAGCAGCATGCATGCATTTACAAGCATCTGTAACATCAACATCTGGCTTTCAAAGTTGATGAACTGCACTGATGTTGTGGCAGGCAGAGGCACAGCCAAGGAGGGAGACATTAGGAGCAGGGCAGAAAATTCACAAAATTAACCCACAACACAAAAGGCCAAGTGGCCTTGCCCCTAAAATGACGAAATTCCAGGCCTGGTTAGGAGTGTCCAGCATTGACAGGCAGCCCTTTGGGGACACTAATAATAGAAGTAATGGGAAAAATTACTAACTAAAATGGTATTCGTTCATAGGGCTCAAAATATCTATAACAGCACTGAGGTTCGACTGGTCAACTCTTAGCCTCCCCACCCTCTTTCTTCCTGTGTTTTAACATCTGTCCTGTATACATGTAAAATTCTCAAAAACGAACAAACAAACAAACACAAAGTGTGAGAGAGATTGTGTGTGAGAGAGAGAGAGTGAAAGAGAGAGAGAGAGCAAGACAGAGAGAGAGACATGTACCGTATACAGTATGCACACAGGTCATGACACGTGGCATATTGTGCTGTCAGACAAATCGCTCTCACTGCTTCTCTTTGCTCACTGTGGTCAGTTATGTTGCACTGTGATGTATTTCCATCAGTGGTAATAGTGAAAAGTATACACTGGCTATGATTAAAGTCAAAGTGACTGGGAGCAGCAATGTACCGAATTTCAGAAAAAAAAAACTAAACAAGAGCAACAAAGAACAACACATTCAAGAACCAAATCACAGACAGATAGCTACAGTAGCTACCACATTAGCTGGATTCCCTCTCTTTATTCCTCCTCATGAATAACTCATGCCTGTGGTTTGTACACAGGTCGGAAGAAAAAAATATCATATCACTTTAGCCCTTTTGTTTGGTGGTCTTCCTCAGAGGAAAATGAACGCATGTGGTTTACCAGGTTAAACATACACAGCATGAATATAAGACCAGTGGGTGTTCCTAAAATAAACTTTGTAACCTTGAATGTCCTTCGGTTCTAATCAAGCATCACTCACATCACTGAACAACAGACACCTGCAAAACCACCGGGAGAAAAACACAGATGACTTGAAAGAGTTCTGAAATACAGTGGTCCGTCGTTATTCGCGGGAGTTACGTTCTAAAAATAACCTGCGATAGGCAAAATCCGCGAAGTAGTCAGCTTTATTTTTTACAATTATTATATATGTTTTAAGGCTGTAAAACCCCTCACTATAGACTTTATACACTTTTCTCAGACAGGCATTGACAATTTCTCACATTTCTCTCTTTTCTACTCTCAAAGTTGAAACATACAGCACTTCAGTCACACAGCTAGCAGTGGAAGATTTATGCAAATTTAACAAGCTGAGCGCATTCTCTACTGTACAGGAGACTGATTGACAATGTTCTACAGTCCCTTAGCCAATCATGGCACAGAACTCAATGCGCTGTAAAAAAAAAAAAAAAGCATAAGCATGCACTAAAACAAATCCGCGAAACAGCGAGGCCGCAAAAGGTGAACCGCATTATAGCGAGGGACCACTTTAGTCATTTCACCATCACCTTGACTTTTGCAAATATGTTTACTTTATAGAGATGAATGAAACATAACAAGCCTGCAGCTCTCTTGTTTAGCATGGTGTGGGTTGGGGGAGTTGGGGTGAATCTGAGATTGACTACTACACAAATCAAACTTAAAGGAGAAATTCAGTGTAAAATGAAAATTGCCATGTTAAAACATCATACTGAGTTAGTGTGTTTGCTGAGGAGCAAAATTGAGTTAGCCGGTTGCATTCAGAACTTAACTATTTTTTACTGTTTGTCCCAGAAGGCTAACAATGGAAGTGGTAGGTGCCCTTAGACGAAGCATGAAAATTACGCTATTATTAAACCTTTAATGGTTTAACAGCTCGAAGAAGCTCCACACTCCATCAGTAGCACAACAAAGGCCATAACATTCAAAACGAGGCACTGAGAACTTTGTGAGTGTACACAATGTACACAATACCGAATTTCTCCTTCAAACGTTCAGCTGTGCGACCTGAGATGTCTTGTCAGTCTTGCCATCAAAGTGCAATGGTCAGGCAAAGAAATCTGTTACAGGAAGTGTTGAAATCCTAGACTGCTTTGGCCTAAACTATTTGCTTTCTTGCCAAAAAGAGCTTCGCTGTGCTTGAGATCAGTTTGCTACCCACTATTAGAGTTTTCCTGCACTGTTAAACTTTAGACATTCACCAAAAGATAGTTCTAAGTCAGTGGTCACAGCTACGGTACCTCAGCTTCAATTCCATTCCAATAATTGGGCAAATTATATTTAGATAACTCAGTTAAGGTACAACTACACATGTCACCTATACAAATACAAGTCACCTGTACTATTTATTTACCATGTATTTATATTGGCTTCATCTCCATAGAAAATGTGTCTGCCTGCCTCTGTCTGTTTCTGCAGGCACTGTTTTATTTGGATGTAGGTCCAAGAGTGTTCATGGTTTGTGCTTGAGTCATCCTTCCCTGTCCTTTGGCTTCCATCATACCCTGTATATGCACTGGGCATACTGTATACAGTAAAGCAGGGTCCTGAAATCTTTGAAACTCATGTAGACAATAAAATGGCATCCTATTGCATGGATTCCACACAACCGCCAATGTTGTTATTTCTTGCGATATCTTTAGCAGCAATCTGTTTTACAGCTTTGGCCATTCAAATGTATTTATTTACTTACATTTTTATTAATCCTTTATTTTATCAGGAATGTCCCACTGTGATACATTATCTCTTCTTCCAGGGAGTCCTGGCATACACAGACAACACACATAGACACACGCAATATTAGTATATATAAGCACACAAACAAATGCAATATTAGTATATATAAGCACACAAACATAAAAAAAGGAATAAACACAGACTAATAGACTAAACATAAACATTTCAGATGACAAGACAGAGAGTTATGGACAGAAAGAAAAAAAGAAAGAAAGAAAGAAAGAAAGAAAGAAAGAAAGAAAGAAAGAAAGAAAGAAAGAAAGAAAGAAAGAAAGAAAGAAAGAAAGAAAATAAAGAGAGAGACCAGTGAAGAATTAAAAATATAAAGGTTAAAATTATGGAAAAGAATGGCACATTGTGGAAAACAAAGGCACAATGCGAAGGCTATAAATAGCTCTTCTCGACTCATAATCTGGTTGTCTTCAACAGACTTAAGGAGCTGACACTGAAGCCTTTGCTGCGACTTGCATCACTGCAGACTACAACAATCACAACCATGCGTCTGGGCCCTGCCCGCCCTTCTTGCAGTATGTCAGGGTTTTGTGAGGTGATTTACACAGACTTGATGTCTGTCATCGGCCTTTTCGAACGACGCATTGTTGTGTCCTCCTCACTTGACTGCTCGGCTACAATGTCCTTGGCAGTAGGGCGGCACTGGTCTAGGTGAGATGAGAAATGAAGACAGCTGCGCTCTTTACCCCGAGACTCCCGGGAGTGACTCCTACGAGAAGGGCACTCGCCAGATCAGACAAATCCATGTGGCTGTGTCTCTGAGGAATTACCGGGTGGGTGATTTTCAGCAACAATGTTAACACATTTGAAGATGTTCCTAACGTGTGTATACATTCATGCATGGTGTGTGTGTGTAAGTGTGTGTGTGTGTCTGTGTCTGTGTGTGTACGCTAGCATGTATATCTGTGTGTATGTGAGCGAAAGGGGCAGGGAAAGAAAAAATAACAGAAGGAGGTTGCCCTGCACATTTCCTGAGCATGGGGGGATATGTAAAGGGTCTCAGCTGTTCTTCAAACATGAGCCCAAGAGCGTATGCTACAAAAGTGAACAACTATATATTTTTCTCTAGCCATGTCTAGGATGTGTCTGAGTCACACATAATTTAAGTGTATCTTGGACTGCGTTTGGTTCCTGTCAAGAAAAGAGGTTTAGATAAAAAAACATGGACTACATAACAAGTCTGTGCTAGTTCCCTAACTACTACATTTAATTATATGTTTTAACTTGCAGCTCTCAAACATACATCTTGTGTTATTTCTCGTTGTGTGATGGGTAATCAAGTAAAACAGGGTTGAGCGGTTTACTGAAGCCTGCACATTACATATGACATCATGTCACTACATATGACTGCTTTACTTATTGCATCACAGTCATTACATCACTCTTTTCTGTCTGAATAAAGCACAGAGATCACAACATAAACACCTTCCTGCACACCGGGAGCAGTCTGATCTAGTGTTTTGCTCAAGGACACTTCAACAGGTTGAGGAGGAGCCATGATTGAACCGACAACCGTTCGATTGCTGGCTGACTCCTCTACCTCCCGATTGCCTCACTCCTGCTTTGGGTTAATCAGAGGGTCTCACTGTGGCTTTGGATAGCACCCCTTGGAGAATGACCAGCTCCTAATTACGCCCCATCTATTCCATCCAGCGGTCACTACATCAAATTTGTCATCAGACCCTTATGCTGGTCACTGTGTGCTGCTTTTTGCTGCCGAGTGTTGTCAGCTTGTTCTGCTAGAAATAATGACAGAGACACATCGTCACCTGGTTTTGTGTCAGATAGTGTAGTGTGGTGTGTCATGCATAGCAGATTATAATTTTGGCTTCTGCCTTGAGGCCTTTTTTTTCTGTACCTCTCAGACGATGTTGCGAACTAGGGACCTAGGGAAGTTTTCAGTGATGGCGTATTTGTATTTCATTGTGCTTTTATTTCCTTTCTGGCAAGGAGAGTAGAGACTGCACACAGAGGTTGGATTATAAAAAAAACTGTATTGGATAGATAAGCCGAAAACAACAAAAGGCTGTGCGCAGAATACAGAAACAAGCCTTTCCAGGCTTACCTTTCCAATACAGTTTTTCATAAACACTACTCAAAACAATTAAGGGAGCATTTTGTCAAAATGTTCATATACATTCAAGTGTACCTGAACTGTTTCTTTAGTTCTGACTAAGGTTTTGACAGTGTATCTCGGAGGGGGTCTCGCCTGGGGAGTATTTCAATGTAGAACCGCCACTGGAGTCAACTATTGAGTTTGAGCAAATCGTGCGGAACCTTGGGTGCTCAAACCTTGTAGCTGCAAGGCCTTATATAAAGGCAAGGTACCCACAGTTGTTTTACAGTTGCATTCTGTACCCTAATGGCTAAAATGTGTGCAGTTTGGATCGTTATATGGCTGTGTTTGTGGTTCCTGGTTGTAACCAATGCTGCCAGGCGCTGTCTGGATCCAGCAGACGTGGCCAGAGCAGTGCAACTGTTGGAAGATGGGAACACTCAGAGGGAGGTCACTCATCGCTTTGCTGTGTCACGTAGCGTGATAAGTCAGCTCTGGACACATTACCAGGAAACTGGAGAATACTTCAGATGACCAGACAGAGGTTGAAACCGGTGTACAATAGCTGAACATATATTCTGCTTGCTCCCTTAATTGTTTTGAATAGTGTAATTCAGCCTGTGTACGGTCTCTACTCTCTTTGCTTTTGTACTATTGTTGAAATTACTCACCGGACGAAACATAGACATAGGCACAGACACTGCTTCTACTTTCTTTATTTCATTTTCTGTACATGTAAAAGGTTAAAGGTTGAAGTTTAAAAAAATAACATCATCAGTCTGAGCAAGGGAGAACTTGCAAGACGCGAACGTGAAAGAGATGTTTTAGAGATTTAGTTAACATTGTGTTGCTGTGCAGGTGTATGAAAGGCTTTGGTATGTCTATATAATACTACTACTACTATTACTACTACTAATAATAATAATAATAATAACAATAATAATAATAATAAATGTTATTTATAGTGCTCTTCTCCTCACCGGATGTCAAAGTGCTCCAGTTTAAAAGAAATAGAAAATGGGGGACGGGGAAAGAGATAAAAACAAGGCGAGCAGTTTAACCTAAGAGAGGGAATCCAAGGTTTTGTTACTGGTATGGGAATCAAACCTGCAACCCTCCGATCCCACAATCAACTTCCTAACCATTAGGCCACTGCTGCCCCTGTGCTCCGTTGACATGACAGCGCTGCTGTGCTGCTGCAGTGTATGGTGTGTAATGGTATGTGCCATGTTATTACAAGTCATTTTAACAAGCCTACCCAGCTGCAGGCAATTTGATGGCCTGTTGGGATTTACACGTTTGCTGTTGAAAATAAACTGTTTTCGCCTGGTAGCTCCCATGGTAACTCCTCATCTGAGTGGAAAACATCAAGCTTCAATTACTAAATCAAATGCATCAGGAGAAAGACATTTTGTGCCAGCGACTTATCAACTGAATTCGACACAGGCTTAGGGAGTTCATTCATCTTTCTTTGAGCGTTCAGCCGAGAGCCTGACATTAAATCAGAATGAGTGTAGACTGGCCAAAGAGCTCTTTTAGCAGCCTCAACTTACAGAGGATGAGGCAGAGGGAATGGCCTTGTCATCTCTACATCATATTGCGTTCGGGTATCAGTACTGATAAAGTATCACCAGTATCACCGGTTGTTCTTTCGGTATCTCTTATTCTGTGTGTGTGTACAGTAATGTGCAAAAGTTTTAGGCGGTGTGAAAAAAATGCTGTCAACTAGGAATGCCTTCAAAATTGGAAGTGTTAATCATTTATGTTCATCAATTAACAAAATGGAGTGACCGGCTCCATTGTGACCGACTGGTTGCACATTACTGTCTAATTTGTTAACCTGCCTGCTCTCATCTGTCTACAAAATTCCAGTGAATCCATCCATCCATTCCTGTGATGTCTCTCTGTCTGTCAGTATGTGTGTGTGTGTCTTGCTATGGAAACTAGTGTGTGCAGTGTTGAATTTAGAATATAGGTCTAAATAAATAAAAGCTTGTGTTAACTTGTGTTTGGAGGGAGAGGGAGGGATAGAGATAAAGACAGAGATAGAGAGAGAGAGAGGGAGAGAGGGAGACAGAGAATAAGAAAGTTACAGAGAGTAAGAAAAAGAAAAAGATAGTAAGAGAATGGGACACTGTATGGCTTATTTCACCATCAATCGTTGTGAATGTAAGACTGATCCAAGCATCTCTTCCTCTTGGAAGCTGCTCAGAATATCCTTGTTTTGGATGCCATTCACAACCATCCTGCATAAAACCTGATATGTTTTCAGGGTTTGGAAGAGCAGATCTGCCTGGAGGCTTCCTGTTCAATTTGACATTGTTTGGATAAGAAATTAAAAACAGATATCATGAATAGTCATCATCATCAGCTTTTGTGCACTGATTGTTGTACATTAATACAGCATTGTAATTGTACAGTAATAAGGCACTATTCCATTTTCAAATTTGACATTGTTTGGATGAAATGTTGATAGGAGTTTGTTTTGTTTGTGCATCATATACGTATGCTTCATATATGCAGGAATACTGTTAGACATTTTAGGCCCTAGTATGCATGAATATAATCTACAATATAATCCAAAGTATAATTTAGATTATGAAAGTAATCTAACTCAAGATGGGCTCTGTAAAGCACCCTTACACATATGCATGTTACGGTGATTTATAAATAAAATTAAAATAAGCTAAATCCCTCTGACGGAATGAGAAAATGGAAGTGATTAAGGGCAAAAACACAATGTCCACTACAGAGGACAAAAGTCAATGGCCGGGTCTCAAGAGGTTAAATAACAGATTTCTGTTACATCAAACCGTTTATCCCTGTGTAGGGTAGTATTAAAAGCTTCATAATTTTTAGAACACAAAAGGGAATCTAATGACACAGAGTTCAACATGCATTCCTTGGAGTTATTAAGAGTCAGCTGTTTCATTGTTTAAAAAAACCCTGTTTTCCAGACACTTGAAATCAAGCCAACATTCTACTAGCATGCATTCAGTGTTGTATTTTTCTATAATGCTTTGAGAAACGATACGTAATGCTAGCATACCTTGCAAGGATTCTTAAGGATGCTTCCCCACTGTGTCCCTGTGTGAGATGGCTGATGAGGCTAATTGATTTAAGCATGTGTTACTAAGCATTATGTCCAACTGTAAAATGTTTAATTTAGGCAGATGCTATTTATAGCTACTGTTTCACTTGTGGAACAACATGTGCTTGCTGCCAAAGAGATAAAAAAAAATACAGTCAGTAATTACTGTGCCATATGCTGTCTTGTTTTTATTTACTTTTTGCCTTTTAAAGTCAAAAGTAAAATGTGTAGATGCTTATACTGTATGCCCTCACTTGACCCTGCTTTAACACAATAACCAAAAACAAATTGAACCAGTGTTTCTTTGTGGAAGAACTCATTTGTGTGAAGATTAAGTAACTAATTTTGATAAATAACATTGTTTATAACCTCTAGCCTGTAAGACTGAAATATATTTACAATACAATACACTGCTTTCCCTATGAATAGATATCTGCAAAACTGACAGCAACACCACTGTAGCTGACAATGACATTTATGTGACAAACAGATTCAAGGTTTCTCTTCAGAATTTTTTTTTCATTTATTCAGATAGTACAATGTTTGGACAAGGTCAGCAATCTCAATCACATACACTAATTAGAAGATATAGATAACACACACTATATACATCATGAATACGACGCACTGACACACAACACAATGAGTCATGGGTGCTGACAATAACACATGCTGGCAGTTACTTCAAGAGGGGAAGCATACTGCAAATCAAACATTATACATGGATGACGTAGGCACACACATCAGTCACTCTAACTATAAGGCCTACACTGCATTCTGATTGAAATCACATGACAAGAAGAAACTCACTCACAAGGGATGTGCACACAAAGTCCTGCATATTACAATATAAAACCGATTTTGCGGTTTTGACCATTTTTACTTGATCTAGTGGACGATTTGGCAGATGGAAACATTTGTGATTAATTGCTGCACAGCTTCAACTTTCAACTCCCAAGAAATCTTTCGACCTGAATGATTTCTTGTCAGCCTCGCTATCAAAGTGCAACGTTCAGACAGAGAATTTTGTTACAGGAAGTGTTGAAATCCTGGACTACTGTCTTGCCAAGAAGAGCTTTTCTGTGCTCGAGGACCGCTTGCTACCCACTCTCTGAAGTTTAGTGAGTATTCAGTATTGTAAGACAGAAGCAATTTCAACACTCTTGTGGTTTCTAGTACTGGTGATCAGATTTGGCTCCCTTTAGATATGTCAGTAAACTTTTACATGAAATTACACATGAAAGTCTTCCAGTTCACACGTTTATGCCATTTAGTCTTATTTGCTTAGTTACAATAGTTATTTTTCTCTCTCTGCCCCTGCAGCTGGATGTGAAACAAAGAATATAGGTCTAAATAAATAAAAGCTTGTGTTAACTTGTGTTTGGAGGGAGAGGGAGGGATAGAGATAAAGACAGAGATAGAGAGAGAGAGAGAGGGAGAGAGGGAGACAGAGAATAAGAAAGTTACAGAGAGTAAGAAAAAGAAAAAGATAGTAAGAGAATGGGACACTGTATGGCTTATTTCACCATCAATCGTTGTGAATGTAAGACTGATCCAAGCATCTCTTCCTCTTGGAAGCTGCTCAGAATATCCTTGTTTTGGATGCCATTCACAACCATCCTGCATAAAACCTGATATGTTTTCAGGGTTTAGAAGAGCAGATCTGCCTGGAGGCTTCCTGTTCTAATACAATAGCCACACTATTAAACCGCCACGCAAGACTAACCATGTTTGACGAGAGCTGGTCGGAAAGATGGAAAAAATCGCACCAATATTTATTTGTGCAATATTTATTTGTGCAAAGTTTGACCGCATGCAAAGAATTGCAGTTCAGTTGCACTGCGAAATCTTCTGGGGGAGCTGATGCTGGGGAAAAGCTTTCCCTGCTCCCTGCCCATAACTTCTGGAAGGCAGCACTCACATAAGGACAAGGCAGTCAGAGCAGGACTTCATAAGTGATGACCACCAACAGAGCGATTACAGGACACTTTCATCTGCAGCGTTTCAGAATATTTTAAATATCAATGAGCTACTTGCTATTCGAAATTATAATTTTGACAGAACCAAAAAAAATATAATAATAAAAAAATGAGATGAAACTTGGCGAACAAACGAATTCCACTTGGTCAAAATATTTACAGGGAGATACATTAGCTGAGGCTACTTTAGGGTCACTGAGCTAATAGAGAAAGCACTCTTGGCTCTTGTAGTGTACCTTGGACGTCAAAGCTCTGCCAGGGTGAGACATGACACAACGAGCTGAATCTGACACGTAACCTTAGTGGCAGAGCGCACCGCCCCGACAGAAGAAAGAGCCCTCCAAGATCTTTTTGGAGAAACCTCAAAGATACAAGCTTTTAGATTCCGGGCATCCATGAGGATTCTGGTTAGTTCATGGGAGAGCCATCCTTTACACGGGGCAGGAAGGACAAGACATTGCTTACATCGTTAACACTGAAACAGGCCATTAAAAAAGCTTCTTTCGACATGAGGCATGTGAGAGTACTGCATTTCTTTCCAGGCCGCATTCAGATGTGTTACATCGTGGCTTTGAAGCTAGCCAGGGACGTGACGCACATCTGTCCGGGTGTGCTCCTCCGAGCTTTTGTCTGGCATCTGAATACACGGCAGCTGCCCTCCGCACAGCAGAGTCATATGAGGACAACGATGACTGAGACTAGTCCATTCGGTCAAGATGCTGACAGGAGCAGTGATCCTTTCACCATGCACATATGTGTTTGTGTGTGTGTGTGTGTGTGTGTGTGTGTGTGTGTGCGTGTGCATGTTTGTTTGTGCGTGGTTGTGTGTGTGTACGCCCGTGTGTGTGTGTGTGTGTTCATGTTTGTGCGTGGTTTTGTGGGTGTGTGTGCGTGTGTGTTTCTCTGCATGTGTGTGTGTGTGTGTGCTTACATGAACGTTAGAGTATATGTGTGGCATGTAAGGGGCAATGACATTGGACACAAAATGGCAAAACTGGGTTATCTGCTCATTTAAAACGTTTGTTGTCCAATTCCCTGTAACTCATAGCATGAGTGTGAAGCCTAGTGTGTATATGTATGTTTTGTGTACGTGTGTGTGTGTGCGTGTGTGCGTGCGTGTGTATGTGCATTGATAATGCAGGTCTGTCAAAGGTCACATCAGGCTGAAGAGAGGGAGACAGGGAGAGAGAGAGAGTAAGTAACAGAGGGATGGAAGCAAGACTCACAGCAGGCTTTTGAATTGATGATGTGTAAACAAAGCCATTCACAATGCTATCGAAGTTAACAGAACAGATATAAGAGGAAGGCCCCGGTCACCATTCACGGACATGGGGGGAAAAAAACATACCACAGACATTAAAAAAAGAGGAAGGCAGTCGATGGCATATTCAGAACTGGCAAAGGGCTCAGTCTGGATTAGGGTGAGCCAGGGAGAGAGAACTAGCACGAGCCAAGATTAATGAGTTAATGACCAATGTGTATTTTTGGGATCAGTGTGTCCAGATGAATGTGTGGAAAAACAGGGCACCTGGAGCAATACGCTGGAAACACCACTACCAGAAACAAAAATAGTACGGAAATAACAATATACCCTGTTTCCAAATAAACTGGTAAGTTGTTGAGGTTTGTACTACAAAAGTGGCTAAATAATAAACCCGGTTTAGTCAACCCAGGGGCAGTTGTAAACCTGTTAGTTGAAGAGCCCAGGAGTTCATTCTTGTAACTAAACAAATGTCAACAGGCTCTTCTTCTATCAGATTTATGACTACCTCTAGGTTAAATAAACCAGGTTTGTCACCTAACCACCTCTACTGTACAGTATATCCCCCAGACCTTCTAATGCATTTCAAAACAAGGGGATTTTTTAATTTACTGTACTGTTTTTGATATTTGTGTCATAGCCACCTTTGTTTTGACTTGGCGAGGGAGGCTGGAGGAGTGTGACCTGTGGCCGGGGACACAGACCTAAGCGGCAGCTTGGCACCCATACAGATAGGACGCCGGGGGAGATAAGGCCACACGTGGGGGCTTACGCCGCACAGCCAGGCAGAGTGACCATTAGTGCCTGGGGATTCCCCAGGCTGTCTGCTTTTATTTATGAGACCCAGTGTGGTTAGTTAAAGGCCTGTGCGATCTCTCTCTCTCTCTCTCTCTCTCTCTCTCTCTCTCTCTCTCGCGCGCTCTCTAGTGTGTGTGTGGGTGTGTGTGCGTGTCTGTATGTGTGTGCCTTTCTCTCTGGGTACATTTTAAAGTATGCATGACGGTGTGTGTGTGTGTGTATGTGTGTGTGTGTGTGTGTGTGTGTGTGTGTGTGTGTGTGTGTGTGTGTGTGTAAATATACTACAAGGCTGTGAAGAATGTGTGTGTGTCTTAGTGTGGGGTAATGGTGGTTTGAAAGTCTAAACTAAAGCAGCACAGAGCAGAACCATTCAATCAAAAGTGGTGCTTTAGCAGAAGTGAGAGGTGTCATATGATTGGCTGTAATGCTCAAGTGACAAACTTCCATAAGCCACAACCGAACGACAGACATTGTCAATTGTAGCAAACACTTATAGTGCCCCTAGGGGGCAATATATGAATATACGCAGCAGTATGGTCATCATTGGTATCATACAGCAAGGTCAAGAAAAAATCCAAAAATTAAAAAACGATACGCGAATTTTACATAGCAGACAACAGACAACAGCAGACAACTAGATTTCCATGCCCAATTATCTTTAGCTTCTAAAACATCCTACAATTTCACTAAGTAACCTAAATCTATAGGCTAATAATAAGAAAAGGCAAATGTCAAGTACGGTTGCTTGCCCTTTTACCCTCGTGTTTCTATGGTTTCGTCTGTGGATCCTAATGTTTCGAAACATGTCACAATAAGGGAGAGTAGCCTAAGTGAACCCATATCATCACCAGCAGGTGAAAACGGTAAATACCAATGGGGGTGCCTGCGGAAATACTGCTTTACCACAAGAATTCAGACACAGACAAAAAACTACATGGTAGCATACAGCACACACTTTCAGCAGCCTATTCCTGCATTAGAGTTGGACTTGTTGTAACTTGTAAAAGTTATGTAATGATAACTGTACAAAAAACGAATCTTAAAAATATCACAATGCACACAGGTATACCAAAAGACAATCAACTTTTCAACATTACACAGTGTGAAAAAACGCGCGTGTTCAGGTGAGCACGGGACAAGTGGGCGCTATCCTTTCAGCACCGCCCCGTCAGTGACACCATGACTAGGAACTTCCCTCTCATATAACGGTAGTTAAAAATATGAAAAGGTTCATGCAACTTGCATGTTATTAGATGGTAGAAAAGACCTTCAATAACTGTTCAACCGTTCAATTTTACAATGGCTATTAAATCACTGCAATGCATTAAACCAACATCATGAGACTGTGATGCCGGTGATCAAAGATACCTTGACATAATTCACTGGGAAATGTAGCCCAATGACTTCGGTAATAATTCGCTGAGTGGCACTGTTGAGCTCGCCTTACAAATGAAATATTTTCATTGAACCTCCATGAGCCTGCACAAGGCTGTTCAACTCGTTCAAGTTCAGTAATAGTTCTAGTAGTAGTTCATCCCGATTAGGCTATCGCTTTTCTATGGAAAGTGTGTTAGACGCAGCATAGCTCCCGTTTGAATGGCTGCATTAATGGACGAGTCGGAGGAGGGAGTGAAATTGGAGAATTAGTGGAGGGCAACGTGTTTTTTTTACTTTACTAAAAGGGAGTGGTATACGAGATTAGGCAAACGAAGCCAATATTGGAAGAGGAGGCCCAGGCGTTCATTCCAGTCCGATTTGGGCAGACTAACTCACTGTTGCTGCAACAGCGCTACTCTAGCTGAGAAACAGGTTTACTTTTCCCATTCACCATAGGGCATATGCTGATACTTACCATAATTGATTGTAATTATATTTTCTGTTTGGACTTCCTGTAATTGCTCTGAAATATAAGTGAAACACGAATCGATTACAGCATCCTCCACTGGAAAATGTAAAACGATAAACGACCATTTAACCCACATGCTCTGGTAATGCTAATGTGAGAGAGGCTTCAGATTCCCGTCTAAGGAAACAAAATTTCCTGATAAAAGCAAGCTGTCCATTTCGAGCGGATTATCTGCAAAGAAAGTATTCTGCAAAAGAGCGCCATGAGTTGGTGATCGCGAGAATAAAATGCATTTTTTAAGCAGCGCTCTTAACGCGTTTCTAATTAAGGACATGCCGGGGTAATCCACATGGGACAAGTCCTTACGTCTGCAACAGAGAATAAAAAGTCAGGGAACCCATGCCGGATGAGACAAACTCCATCAAGAGACGCAGCTGAAAAAAAGTTCCTCACGGACTTGCATTATTTTCCACCCACTCTCAAGTCGGTACAATTAACTGATGACTGAAGTTTTATCCATTATACACATATAAGAACCTGCTCCTCCGTCTGTCATGGTGCACTGCTGTGGCTCTTGGAAGTAACCTACCTGTGGAACGGCGACGCCAACAGAATCTGTTTGAACCGCATTAACTTTTGTAATCCTCGGAGAAGCCCGCTAAACAAGCGTGACATATATTCGCAACGGGAATAACACAGGTAATTTCTTGTATTTTTCAATAGTTTACATTTCGGTCAAGATGTTGAATGTTACTGAGGAGTGGCGTGGTCTCTCCCTGGGACGCTTGTAGTTTCAGTCTGGTTTTCTAACACAGGAAAGGGGAAATGCACAACTTTGATCGTGTATTAGCCTATGCCTTACACTGGCCGGATGAGTGTTTTATGGATTTTGATAGTTGTAACTCTTTTAACTTCTACTGATATTTTACCCCATGTCACGTATATTTTCCTAAGGTAAATACAACCAGTCGACCATGTCATACTCAGAAATACGCTTAGCCTTAAACAATTCATACTAAACGTGAACTGCGACAGTCCTTTGTCAATCTCTCTGTTGCTTCTGACATGTCTTAAGTGATTTTAACTGAATCGTTAAATCTTGACTCGCTCGGAAGAATGAAAAGTTGGATGGATTCCAGGAAAACCCCCTTGTTCTAAATCAATGTTGTGTTATCAGGACTATAAGAGAAGACGAGGGACGGAGGGTCTCTCGCCTTGTTCACTCCTCAGTAGCGATGAGCGCCCTGCGCACACCTGTCTTGATTGGACTCCTACTGTTGATTTTCACCGCCGGATACTGCAAGCAGAGCACCGTTCCCACGGGCGTCCGGGACGGCCGGAGCCTTCTGGAGCTCATCATGGACAAAGTACGAGTAGCACGGGAGCATCGTGCGGAAGACAGCGAGGGCAGCGTGCAGCATGCGTCCAGAAAACAAGAATATTCCATTGAGACGAAGGAATTGAATGAAGTCAACAAATCACAACACAACGAGCAAATTTTAGGTAAGTTTGTTCATTTTCCAGTAAGTCCTCCTGAGCTATTCAAAAAGTGTTTTGGCTTTTGGATGAAGTTTTTTTTCAAGATATGGCTGGATTTAAACCATAACCTGTTGCAATACATTACATCAACCGTCTAATTTGGAACTGGGTGCAGGACTAACCGGTGAAGCTAACAAGCTGGGTAAACACCTTATAATTAATTAGGTGGTCATGTGTTGCCTACAATCTGCTGCCAAAACACTGCAATCAGGAAACACAAGAACGTCGCCTTTCATAATGCAATTCTCTATCTCGCTTTCCGTATCTCAGACTTAATCTATTTCTTTTTTTTTCTTGTCCTATCCTATATCAGAAGTTTTCCCAAGAGATCTTAGACAGAAGGATAAATTGTTGAAACACTTAACAGGTAAGCCCAATAGCACATGGCCATGTTTATCCTCAAACCAATGGTTTAACCACATTAGCATTACAAGTTGTGAATGTGGGCAAATTGATTGAACTTGTGGGAGAGGATTTCACGGCTGACACGCATCTCTATTTTTCCAGGGCCTCTGTATATCCCCCCAAGGTGTAGCAAACTCTTTTATAGGCTATACCATAATACCAGAGACTGTACAATACCTGCCTGTGAGTAATTGCCTTTTCATCCTTAATAACTTACAACATAAACATATAGTTTTTGTGAAGACTAAGCGTTCCAAGTAGCTTGTATTTGTTTTAAATGTCCTGATGTACTTTTGGTGATAGCCAAAAGTTAGTGAGGCAATGCTTTCATCTCTGTGTTTTTATTTATGCACGTCTGAAGGTCAAGCCTTTTTCTGGTACCGTTACTTTGCCAACATAAACAGCAGGATGGGAATGGGATTTTTTTTTTCTTTTTTAAAAGATTTTTTTTCTTTGGCATACTCAAGGTTTATTTCTCAAGTAATGACGGTGCTTTTGTGTCATGTCTAGATTATAAAAGATGTGCCCGGCTACTCATCAGGTTAGCAATGAGTCCGAAATGTGCAGAGGGATAGCAGCAACAGGTGAGTAAACCTTTCTATTACATTCCGATGCCCCCCTTTATATACATACATATACAGTACACACACACACACACACACACACACACACACACACACACACACACACACACACACACATACACACACGTACATGCATGAATAAATGTATACATCTGATATACATGCATGCATTTGTGTGCACGCAGACACACACACACACACAGAGACACACACACACACACACACACATAGAGAAAATAAATCCATCCATGAAATGTAAACTTTCTAAGGTCTGGTGATATTCCCTTGGTACAAGAGCATAACTTCAAGAGCATTGTTTTGGTGTGAAACCTTTGCCTAAGTTGAGTTATCTGCTATTTGTGTGGCTTGAAACCACTTAGACCATTCTGTGTCCAGTGTGGTCAGTATGGTCAATCTTGTCAAATTTGTGTTTAAAGTTGTGTTTTGTGTGTTATGAGGCACATGGTTACTGAAGTTGTTAAGCCAGAGGGAGCGAAAAACTAAATCTGATTGGTGTTTGATTACTTATTAATGTTTCGCCTTATAGGTGAATAAACATAAAAGGTATTTTAATGTGTGTGTGTGTGTGTGTGTGTGACTGTGCAAGACACCTGGCTACAGTCTGCAGTTCTGGTCAATGGACATGTGCTTAATGACAGTTGTGCGGCACTTAGGGAAACATTACACCTCTTGCCCCCCCCACCCCCCCCTCCCCACAGGCCCCCCCCTCCGGATGTCTCTGGATTGGACAATTAGCTCTTCTTTGTGATTGTGCAGCTTTACCATTGTGCTTTTGGAGTGTAGCAGAAATAGCATAATCATCAGGTTTAGCGTAGACAACGTTGTCTCCCCGTCTTGTAAAAAACTAATTATAGTCATGGTGTAGTCTGAGAGCATAACTCGTCACACTGAAGCCCAGTAATTTCACTCCTGGAATTTAGAAACAAAATGTTTAGCAGGTTATCATATTCTTTCAGCTGGGCATTAAATGTTGATTTAAAGCAGTCGTAAAAAATGTATGGAGAATGTTTGGAGCCATTAAGCTGGAGCAGTCTTTGTGCAAAAGCAAATCAGGCCTTAGGAAAAAAAAGTGTAGCATTTACTGGGTGATTGAGGAGCAAAAGTATGCTATGTGTCTCTCTGTGTTTATGCTTGTATATCATACATCACTAACATCACTATGTATCTGCAAGGAATTATTAGTAGGTCATATGTTTTCGTGGTACTTGGAGAGAAGAGGAATTTAGCCAGCCAAGTGCAAGGTTCACTAAATGTCAACTTGTTTTTTTCTGCCTCTCCAGATTTCAACATGAGAGAAGATGTAAAAGAGAACCAAGAGAAAAAAAAAGTGCCTTGGAGAAAAACAGGGAAATCGAATGAACTCAACAGAATCGTATTTGTCTTTGTGAAGAAGTTATTTTTTTGCAACAAAGTGGATTAATGTCCATAGACTTTCTCGATACGGTGCATTGTCAATGTCCACTGACCCGTCATGATATCACCAGTGATTTCTCTGTTAATGCAAAATGGTGCAAATGAAGATATGTTTAACAGACAAAAAAAAAAAAAGAAAAGAAAAGATGTCCTGCTGCCAAAAAGACAAGTTTTTTATGTGTGCTGCTAAGACTAGTACGCTCCATCGACTCGCCTTCCTCTTGCCCTCTGTTCTGTGTGTGGTGTGTGCTCAGCACAGACGGCTACTCCTTTGCTAAAGAAGGCGTCTCCATCCATATTCCCAACGACTTCAGTCACATTCCTCAACGCCAGAAGTAAATCCTATGATTGAATTATGAATTGCACGATTATTACTTGCCTTTCCCTCTCTTTTTTGGACTTTGCAAGACATTTTAAACAGAGTTGAGTTATGAGAAGCTGGTTTCAGTTTATATTGAGAGAAAAATCTGTATTGTTCTGAATATGAATGTTATATAATATATATTTATATATTCAAGCTATTGTCTATTGTTTCTGCACATTAAATATATAAAATCCTTGCAATAGAGTGCAATATGTAAATATTGTAAATATAAAGGCTATTTTAAAGTATTTGTATAAAGTATACAAATACTATATATAAATACAGAGTATAGTACAAGATATTTAAATAAACATGTTTTGTTATACTGGATGGATGGATGCTGAAGTATGAATGCTTAAGTTAAGTTTACTGCAATAAATAGAGAAGCTACAAAGACAGCCACTTCATTCCATTTGGATAGATTAGAGGAAAGAACAATATTCTGCATTTTGTGTGGTTCGCAGTGGCACTGTGTGTGTGTGTGTGTGTGTGTTTGGGTTGTGAATTACATGGTGTTGGAAATTGTGTCAGAGTTTGTTGTGCATGTACCACACATAAATAACTTGTGTATTTTGGCAACCAGTTTGTGAGAGCACTGAAGTATGCAGCAGGAAGGTTGTGCACAGCTGGAGTCTTTTTTCATACATGATTTTCCTGAATGATCAAAAAGCCACCATGCATTGCATGAGTTGCTCTCTGATATGCTTATCCATCTCAATCACAACCTTTTCACAGCCAAGGAATGGCGATAAAGCTGTTCAGTGCTGGTGAAAAGTTACTGTTTACTGTCTCTTTGCTGAAGTTTCCAAAAAGTGATTACTGTAGACATGTTGAAGCACAAGATAGCTATCTTAACTGATGTGTTTTTATTTTTTATTTTTAAAACTCTGTACATGGTAATGTTGAGTTGACACCTTGCAGAGCAGACATGTCTGACTTAACGATCAGACTTGTCTGATTTAAAACCGGCCGTATCCCACAGGAGTTAATTGAGGATGCTTGCCTGGCACCAGCCATCTGTGTTTGATGAGTACCCTCCTCAGCACCAGCGACTGGTGCCAAATAATGGCTGAATTACTGCTTGCACGCCCCAAACACTGCTTTGCAATAACTCTGGACTCTGCGGGTCTTCAGGAAAAGAAGTGTTCTGGTTAGCCGCAAACACGGCCCGGCCAAGCCTGGCCTGGCCTAGGCTAGACTGCTGCCAAAGCAAAAAGCGTGCTGCATGCCCAGTGTTACACATTTCCTGGTTTCTTGGCAAGGGGTGCCACACAGACGCCCATTACAGGCAGGCGTGGAGGCCCCCAGCCCTCAGCACCCTCAGTCAGAGCCATAGAGCTTTTTTCATGTTATGTGTCCTGGCATGCCACAATAACACTCCCTCTCTCCCCTCCTTCCATGACAAAAAAAAAAAAAGTTTATAGCAATTCCTCAATCAGGAGTCAGCCGCATAAATAAAGCCTCAAAACAAACATGCAATTATCCCCCGCTAGACAGTAAAAAAAAAGAAAGGAGGAAGCCTGGTTATAATGCATTAGAATCTGGATCAGCAGAAGGTGTCAGATCAAACGCCGTTGTGTGTGTGTGTGTGTGTGTGTGTGTGTGTGTGTGTGTGTGTGTGTGTGTGTGTTCGCGTGTGAAGACTGCACAAGAAAGGAGGGATGGCAAGAAGTGTGAGAGGGGGAGATTGTGTGGATAGAGGAAAGAAAGAGAAAGAAAGGAAGAAAAAGAGGGGGAGAGAGAAAGAGAAAATAAAGGGAAAGGGTGCCAAACAGGCAGAAGATCATAATCATTTCAATAGAGGCATGTGAAGCATGAGTAGTCGACTACAGCTAAAATCACACACACAGGCAGACAGATAAGTGATAGATAGATAGATAGATAGATAGATAGATAGATAGATAGATAGATAGATAGATAGATAGATAGATAGATAGATAGATAGATAGATAGACAGACAGACAGACAGACAGACAGACAGACAGACAGACAGACAGACAGACAGACAGACAGACAGACAGACAGACAGACAGACAGACAGATAGATAGATAGATAGATAGATAGATAGATCAACTAGTGACTAAATAATAATAAATATAAGATTGAGGTTTGAATATATAGCGGTAGCTAGAATAATAGACAGATGCAAACAACCTGCTTGTGTTAACTCAAAAACACTCGTTCATACATAACATTAGACGGCAATGAACTACATTACATACAATATGGGTATTTACCCCAAGGGCTTCTGGCAGAAGTTGAGTTACTTTCCTCCACTACATTTCCGAGTGAAGGCCGCAGGATGATACACAGGCTCTGTTCTCCGAATGCTAAAACAGAGTGGTGGTGAGTCTGGTCTTGAGTTTTTTTTTTTAGGATGACACTGACTAAAAGCAATCATCTGTTTAGGTTTATGTTTTTACTTCCCTCGCCCTCTTTGCTGTCGTTCCAAATACAACAAACACACTCGCATTCCAATTGATCATTCTCAAGCTGAGTGGTATAGCGAACGCTATAGTTGTGTAGCGGAAGCTCACTTACAGCACAACCTGGGTAGGATTTACCAGTGCAGACTGCTTGCTGGGGAACTCCCACAACAGGCCAGTGACAAAGCTGTGGTTGGGCAGGTCTGACTATCGATTTGGACAATGGCCAGCTACACAACACACAAAATGTAATGCAGTGATGGGGAAAATGCTTCCTTTTTTTAGGGCCTGGTGATGGAGGTCAATCAAACAGAAAATACAGTCCACAGCACCAGTGTTGTGCTCCCAAACAAATTTTAGATAATGTAACGTTTCGGGCGTGTAATGTAACGTTTTGACCTGTTGGTAAAGGAATCTTAACTGCAACTCTCTGATCCCATGACCAACTTCAGCTTTTGGATGACAAGGGTTTGTGGCTGCTTCAACCTAGCCTGGTAAACCCGCCCTTCGTACTTCATTTCATTTTGTACAGAGGGTCTGGACCGGAATCTCTTGAGGGTCATTTAGCAAGTCGCAGAAAGTACGATCCAATCAGCGAACAGAGGGCGTGTTCGTTAGCTGTGACGTTGACCTTGTGTGCTACATTTGAATTGTAGTGCGTAGGTAGGCTAATTGCCTACGTGACGACAAGGCGTTAGCGATTGGGTAAAGGCAGAGGCACTTTTGTAAACCTTCAGCAGAGTCCACACCTCCAGCAAATCGTTTCTGAGGGCCCATTTCCACCGCACTCTCTGCGTATTCAGCGCGTGGCCGTATTCTGTCCGTATTCATTTAGAATGCACGTTAACAGATTAGACCATTTCCACCGCAAGCGTGTTCTGAGCGTATTCTGTCCCTTTACAAACCTATTGTATACGCCCACGCGCTGAACACGGCTACGCACTGAATAAGACGGTGGAAATGAGCCCCGACGGTCTCTGTTCCAGACCCTCTGTACAAAATGAAAGGAAGTACGAGGGGCTGGTTTGCCAGGCTAGCTTCAACCACCGCTGTAGGGAAACCTGTGGCAGTCAGTGAGAGAAACAGACGAAGAGGGTGGGAGCATGCTGTGCTGAGAGAACACACAGAGTAGCCTCGCCCTGACCTCTTGCCCTAACCCCTGGAGCCCTGGCCACTTGTCACAGGCTATAACTGCATTAAAGATCACAACCAGGGGACTCTGTGGCCACCCAGATTGTACCCCAGTCCACTTTAAACCCAACATCGCCCCTACACCCTGCACCTCTCCCTCCCCCATGTCCCCCCAACCCCCAGCCCCCCCACCCCAATCTCCTACTGGCCTCCTGCCCCCCCCACCCCAATCTCCTACTGGCCTGCTGCCCCCCCACCCCAATCTCCTACTGGCCTGCTGCCCAAGTCTCCTAAAAGTATTTCCTGCTGGCAGCAACGCCGACGAAACTACTGCTACAAGAGCCAAAGGGAAGGTAAAAAAGACAACAACACAGCATGCCTGAACCACTGCCTCAGTGATCCCCTGCAAATGAACGCCTCTCCACACTTGTTGTGAAGCAGAAAGGTCAAATCTCTCAACCCCAGGCCTGGTCCATAAATCTGTGGTGCAGTCACGAACAGAAATATATATACCTTCAAGTGCGGGAGGAGAACCTGATATAAACCACACCTGACAGAGAAAGATAGTGGAAATCTGCAGATTTGGAAACATTTCCAGGTTTTGTTTTTCTTCTGAGGGAAAGAAAGGTAAATAATGAGAAAAAGGAAAAGAGAAAAGTTTAAACATCAGAAAAAGACAAAAAGTAAACCATTACATAAAAAAAAACACTTTTCCTTCAAATAATTTTTTTCCACTTGATGTCCATGTCTTGCATTTCTCGACCTGGTTGGTGAGTCATTGGAAAAACTGTTCTTCCCAAAGTGACATGAAGCATTCAAGGAACTCCATAAGCTGATTACTGCAGTGAACTCGAGTGAGCACATGATCTAGGCAATTCAAAGCAGCAATGGTTAACATTCTGCCACCGAATGCCTCGCTGTTATTTGTACAGACTTTATCCATACGTATGATTTGGCTCAGGTGCAATGGAAACTACAAAACCAAACATAAGACCCATATTTACGGTGGTGGAACAGAAATAATACACAATACAGTAAATTATGATATATGGAGTATGTAAAGAAAATGTATATGGGTGGTCACCTTCACATCTTCCAGCAGTCTCCACACACTGTGTCTTGGATTGTGTGAAAACTCACTTGTAAGTCATTCTTGAAATACACACTTGTGCCATATGGCAATATAAGGCATTTCCTGGCCATTTCAAAACTTTTAACAGCATAGATTATGACGCAAAAAGGCGCACATACATTTAAATCCTGGCTTTACAAAACATACCATGCACCTTTCTCAGAACTTGGCCACCAGGTGCTTAATGTCTTACCATGTTACAGTCATGACAAGCTGTGAAGTACAGCACTTAACATCAAGTGGAGGTAAGTAGGTCAGTTTTATGTCAAAGTCATGGTCATAGTTGAATGACTCTATTCTACACATCTTTAAGAGCCGTCAAATAAAATGGATCAAAAACTCCACGGTGTGCCAAAAAGTAAACGTTTAACTTGCATGCTGTGCCTCTGTGCCAGGGCATTTGGAAATTGGCTTTAATGAGCTCAAGAAATTGTCACAATGCATTCGGCTGATTCAGTTCAGTAAACGGCTTCAAAGCAAAAGGACACTTAGCAACCTTCTAAATCCTCCCAAAAAGAGGTTATTGTTTTCACCAGAGCAGCAAATTATGCGGTCTAAGCTAAGTAGCCATCACCAGACGCCACAGGAAATAGTAAAGAAAAAGCCTACTTTTTCCAACAATGGATATCTCAATCCAGACCCCACCAATTAAAAGCTAACCGCTGTAACGGAGAGGGACAACTTCACACTGCTATTACCTTATGACTGAAATAACATGTATTTTCTTCCAGATGATGTGAGAAATGGTGATATCTAACAATTTAGCAATTATTTATTGAAAAGGAAACCAGTGTAGCCTCACAGCACTCCAATATCTGACGTAAAACTTGATCTGAATATTGAACTCCACTCTAAGTCTCTGACAAGCTAATTTTGCCTTCAAGTGCTAATCGGACCTATAAGACAAAATAAAAGCCTCTCATTTTCTCTCACAGGATTTATGGTTGCCCAGGAGCGAAAACTAATATTAGGGCAACAAGTAACCACGAAGCTTCCTGGCAAGCATCAAAAAGTCTTAGTCACTGTTATATTTGAAGAAAGCAAGGCTGTACAATGACATCTTAAAGAAACTTAATACAACACAAATACAGAGGTACTATTTCACATTGCAAAGTAATACTGAGTTTCTTACAACCTGAAGACATTTGATTTATCCTTCATTCAGTACACAGACACATGCTAAACTTTGCTTGGGGCTTCAATTTTTTAACCCCAAAGCCCAGACAGTTTTAGTCGAACCAAGATAAACCACACTTAAGTGTGACAGGATTACCTGAACTGCAGACAAATCCCCCCAGTGATCCCCAGTCCTAGGGGCATAAGGGTAAGCCTATTGACAGTGTCATACAAAAGACAGATCTGCTCTCCATCAAGCGCAAGGAAAAGTGAGAGGCTATTTCCCGTGATATCCATGTGTCATAACTGGGATGAGGACCACATTTAGGTGTGGAGTTGTGCTGCACAATATATAAAAAATATCACTGTATGCAATATTGCTATATACATATTGCAAAACATGGCTTAGCTATACTTTCGCTAGCTTGATGAACCAGCCCCTTATACTGCACTTATTTTTGTACAGAGGGTCTGGCTGTGCTGCACTGGGAAACGTTTGCTTCCTTTTAGGTGTGGACTCTGCTGAAGTTTAAAAACGATTGGATCTGCCTTTACCCAATGGCTAACGTCTGGTCGTGACGTATGCAATTAGCTTGGCTATAAGCCTGCCACGCACTACAATTCAAATCTAGCACACAAAGTTGACATTATCTCTCACAAACACTCCCTCTGTTTGCTGATTGGTCCGGTAAAGATTCTACCGAAGTCAACCATGTCAATGGAAGCACAGCCAGACCCTGTGCACAAAACTAACTGTAGTACGAGGGGCTGGTTTACCATTCTACGCTTTCGCAGTCCACATATGAAAAAAATATTTGGCAAATCAGATGAAGCCCTGCTGTCCTTGATGCCCTCCTCCATAGCATAACATGCTCACTCTTTAGGGTCTAGCAATGAAGACAATTCAAAAGGTATTAAAACTGAATATTTAAGAACTTGTTTATTCATCACAGATATCGACATTGCAACATCCAGCAATTTTATGGCATATCACATTTTCCTAACATCGTGCAGCAGCCCTGCTGTGGAGAGTGCCACTTCACTTTTACCTGCTTGCTCATTTTGGCGTATGGTGTCATGGCCATGAACACCACCTACCGCCACTCTCGATTCTCAGGCCTCTCTGTTTATGTCTGAGCGAGATCACTTTGAGAATGCAAACAAGGTATTCTCTCGCATGCAGGAAAAGAAACTTGTTACATTTCTTGCATACCTGGGCGTGAGTGATTGACATCAAAAGGGGTGGTTACATAAAGTCCAGACGGGTGCAATGGGTGCGCGGAGAAGGGCGCGTTCGCAGCTTCCAGTGTTTAGGGCCAGGCACAGGTGCAGGTGCAGGGGCGGGCACGGGCGCAGGTTAGAGGTGTTGCTACTGCATTCTACGAGCTGCGGCTTTGTGGGCTGTCACAAAGTCTGGCAGTCTGAGGAGATGCTGCCTCACAGTTTTGCAATTTATGTACAGTGATTCATCCGTGTGTCTCTCTCTTTGGGTACAGGTTTGAGTATGCATGAGTGTGTGTGTATGTGACTGTGTCTGTGTGTGTGTGTGTGCGACTGTGTCTCTCTCTGGATACATGTTTAAGTATGCATGTGTGTGTGTGTGTTTCTGTGTCTGTGTACATGTGTGTTCCAGTATGGTTTTCGTTTGTTTGGGTATATTTCTGCAAGATTTCTGTGGTTATGTTTCTGTGTATCTGTGTGTTTGTGTGTTTGTGTGTGTGTGTGTGTGTGTGTGTGTGTGTGTGTGTGCATCCGCACATGTTCCCATACACGCACTCTCCACCTGAGCACACACTTTGCTTTTAGGTGACTGCAACAACGCACACGACAAGCCAGTTTGGCCAAGTTCCTCAGACGGCGATGGCAGCTGTCCCACCAGAGAATGTCAAAGTTCAGAAAAGTTTGGCGCTGTGCCATTCTCGACTCCCGAAGCCGCTTTCTCCTTAAAAAACAATGGTGTCATTCAAGGCCACACTGGATTGGTTCATAACACAAACTTTGCCGCATTGCCCTCGGTCTAAGGATGAGTTCTGTTAGCCAGGACTGTGCCGCGTGACTTGGCGGCAAATGTGGCCCGGCTTGAAATAATTTGTGTAAAAGACAAGTAACAGATGCACTTTCTTGTTTCTGTAATAAAATGCACATGTAAGTCCATGCAAAATCCCTTGTCTCCATAAATTGGGACAGGTTTTTAGAGTATTATTATGATCAAAGACAGCCTAAAAATGGCCCCTTTCTGCTGAAAGATATGGTACAAATTAGCAGCATGCAATGAAACCATTATCTGCTAGAGTCAAGTAACTGTGCGCCTGTCAGGCAGTTGTTGGACTGCTGTCTACCAGCCAGACACAGCACTTCCTATTCAAACCAAGCTGCCAGAAGCACACTTCCATTTGCAGCTATTGCAAAATATACACTGCATATACTTGTTGGACGTGTCCAACTGCTGGAACTAAGCACTTCTATGTATTTTCCACTAGACAGATAGCTCTATCACATTCATATCACACATTTTTTTCCCCCATCACATGCATAAACCATACAATAACCTCCTACACACTGTCCATTTCACAAGCAATTATTTCATACAACCTTTCAGTCCTTAGACCTTCATTCAAATAACCTGAGAAAGGTGGGAAGAAACCTGGCATTAAATTACATTCTGAAATGGAAATTGTGCAAGAGTTTATGGTATTTGAACTATAGATCCTTGAGAGAGGTGTGAAAGAGGTGTGCAAAACTTTGATTTTCTTTGCTATTATATGCACTCCTCTGGGTACACCCATACATTTCTTCCTATAGTGCAAAAGAGTGGAACTTACTGTTCAGTTGTTCTTATATACATTCACTGACCATGGCACATGACACTTCAGTACACTACAAAAAGTTGATATTTCCTATTGCAAAGATTTATACCCATACATTTCTTCCTTTAGTGCACAAAAGTGAAACGTACCGTTCAGTTGTTCTGGTATACAGTTACTGACTGATTCAGATAGTCTTAGCCTAATTCTAAGTATGTATTCACAATTCTATACTAAGTATTCTAAGTATACCAACAATCAACCCATGGCATGACACTACAGTACACTACAGAAAGTTGCTATTTCCCGTTGCAAATTGATATGGGCTATTTACATCTCCTGAAATTAATGTTAACAGTGCCAAATGCAATTAAACTGCTGCATACCAAAATATAATACCATGATACAAAACGTGTTTTAATATGCTGTCAAACTGCATATTGCTCACTTGTAACAGCATGTCTGCAGGTGTGTGAGTTGATTGCCATTCTTGGCTCATTTTAATCATAAAAAAAATACTTTGCGTTAGTTTACAAAACTCTTTGGGCAACTCCATTCTTGACACAAATCTCAAAAATGTCCCACTGTTGTAAACTATTTCTTCGGATTCACTCGTTCATCTTTGGGAGGGACGTGTATCGAGTGCATGAAGCATGATACACAGCAGGTGAGATTCACCTGGCCTGCCTCAGGTCATCATGACCTACTTGCAGTTATTTCCATTTTAAGAGTCAAGACATGACATCTCCCTCCTCCTCTCCTCTTTGCTCTCTTTTCTCCTCACGTACACACACACACTCACAGGCAGATGAACAAACACACACACATGCACCCTTGCACACACACACATAAACACACACACACTCTCTCTCTCTCTCTCTCTCTCTCTTTCTCTCTCTCTCTCACACACACACACACACACACACACACACACACACACACACACACACACACACACACACACACACACACACACACACACACACACACACTAAGTTCTGTGTAGTCTTCCAATATAACATTACACATTTGGGTAGAAGGTCCCAAATTGTTGACATTTAATACTGTTCATGCAAATGCACCTGAAAATGATGCAAATCATTTCAGAAACCAGGTAAAGTTAAGACACCAGTGTTTGCGTGCACACACACACAAACACACACCCAAAACATTACACAGAAGCATTTGCGTACAAACACACACACACACACACACACACCACACACACACAAAACTGTCAGACACTAGGTCTTCCTGTGCGGTCCAGGGCCAAGGCTTATAACCTAAGTGAGAACACAACTTGCGTCAACGACAAATAGTTATCCACAAACCACTGTGGCTGGCCTAAACTTCACACATCTGTTGTCAGTTTGTATTAATCTATGCGTGAGCCCGCTCTCACCGACTGCTGTATGTTATTATTACTACCAGACAAACAAAAAAAATGTAAACGATGTGAGCTTACACAGACAAGTCGTCCATACGGTGTCATACAACAAGTAGCCTGTTTGAAAACGACGCTGCGGATTTACAGTAGTTGACATAAGTATGCAACGTAAAGAACCCTGGGTCATTTCAGTGCACACGCCAACAAGAAAGAAAAAAAAAGAGTTCTGTGAGGAGGACTGTGGTGTTGCAGCAACACGGCATCAGGCCTAAAGAGATATGACAGCACACATGGGGAGCGACTGGTTTTTCCAGAGATGCCAAAGCTGAGGAGAGACTCCTGTTGACAGCCTGTGCGGGCAAGTGCACACTGCCAGCTGAGCGGCACGTTTTCAAAAAGAGATTTCAAGAGACCCTATCGTGGATGACAGGCAGGAGCAGCAAAGAATTTAACAAAGAAAACAAAACCAGCACACACCACTTATTCCATCGATAGCTGCCTCACGGGTACTGACTAGTTGGTTGCTGGCCTGACGCGGTATTTACAGAGCGAGAATGTAACACAGATTTGTCTGCTCAAAATTAATGACAGGCAGGCATACAAAATGTTGCCAATGAGAGGGAGGAAACTGAAGTCCAGATCTTATATGTCAACCAGCACCTCTTCGTGTCTCACAGATTCTCATTTTTGTGGATGTTGGCAGTTTATTTGTTTACTCTTGGTCGGGGATGGGAATGGAAGGTGCCACTTCTTTTGAAACTCAAACAGTGCACAGACTCGAAAACTGCGTGGTTGGCAAGTGGGTTTTCGTGATGACAGCTCGATAGTGAAGGGAAAAACCCCACACTACAATCCCTAGTCTATCCAATCCAGAGTAATAGCTCTTTTAACAATTATTTAACAAGATGTAAACACCAAATCCACTTTTTGGAACCAGAGATTAATGTCAGCCTGTTTTCTACAGCCAGATGATGAGAGGCATTGAGGCACTGCCCAAGAATCCTACTGTCAGCACTGGCCTCTCGAAACACAAGAAACTATCCACTGCAAGTACTTACTGCGCCCGGTTAAATAGCTCAGTAAGCATTTCATGTTTTAAATCAATGTTACTGAGAAGGACATAAGGTGGACAGGTGGATCTGTGGACAGGTCTTTTTCGATGAAAACTGAACAGCTATACCTGGTATATTTACAGAAAATGGCCATAGTCTATTTGCTTTTAAATGTCCCAACACAGCAAACAAATTTCATGGATTAATTCCTATATGCACATAAATGAACAGCATGCAATATGCATTTTTAGTATTTACCTTTTATTTATTTTTTTCAGATCAATGTGGTTTAAATGTTTGTGATCATCACCCAACAATGAAAAGCAGAGGTTTAAACGGTTTGTTTAAAGAGTTTCACAGTAGTCTCTATACAGCCTAATTTCACATAGTTGTACAAAGAAAACATACACAGGTGATGACTGCACATGGCATGACAGTTCCATCACATCACCGCCAAACAGGTTGGCGTTCTGGTGCGCTACTCCACGAGCATGCGCATGTATGGGTCCTAATGCGAAAGCTATCACGTCACCTTTTCGCTCTTTATATTTGTCCATGCATTGCCTGAGCTTAAAATAAAAAAAAATAAATAACAATTCTAAAGCTTTTTAAAACAGTATTGGAATTACCAGAGTCTCTGATTATATTTGTCCAGTTAACTTTGTGAAAGCCGCACATTTACAAATGAAATCACACAGCTCGTTGTAAGTGTGTGGGTCCTGGAAGCGCTTGAGAAATGTAACAGGTTTGGCAGGTGTAGCGTTACTTAGCAAGTAGGCTATCTTACCTGTACCAGGTGTCAAAGGCTTATAGCCCAGCAATAAGTTGACGCAGCAGCTCAAGCGAGTCCTGTCCGTTCTTGAGAACAGTAAGTAGCCAGTTGTTGTATCGCTTCCCCAAATGGATCCAATGTTGTTCGATTAATTAGTTCCTGGTGTGGGTCTAACTTCCATTTCATGAACTGTATACTCATCAACACCGAGTTCGAGAAAGCTCCTCTCAACAGTTGTCTGTGTGGAACATCGGAGTTGTGAGATTCGTTTTAAGAACAGGGTTGTTTTTACCAGTCATAGTAAAAAAAACGCGAAAATCACATATTTTTGGATAACTGTCGGGCTACCCAACAGTACCTGAAAAAAAAACATGAACGTTCTAGTTTATAAGTGTGTACATGTTTGTAATTATTCATTGAAGTTACTGAAGTCATACCATGAATTTCAAATCGTATACTATTGTTTAAATTATTTAGTCTCTATTGCAAATGTTTGTGTTTTGTTCTCCCCTTCTAAAGTCATGTTGTGACACGTTCCCACGTCATGACGTTGATAGTTAGGAATACAGTGCAGGAAAAAGTGTATCCTAGCCTTCAGTGTTGCACGGTCGACCTGTACAGGTGAAAGTACACACTTACATACTCTTACGCGCCCCGCTCTCTAAATTCGAATAAGGAAAATGGCATTTTGCCAGGTAGGGTTTAAAAATAAAACTGATTATCTCAAAAGCCAAAGCCAAATGGAGACATACATTATCAGTGATTGGTGTTGAAAGATATGTTAGAAAATGGAAGTTAACACAGGCTTAATGCACGTGTATGAATTTCTCCAGGACAGTTGGTTGGGCACTTTGCTGAAGATCATTTTCTCCCAATGGCACGTCGACCTTACCATGAAATATTCCACCTTTGTCCTGAAATGTGTTTAAATGTACCCTTCCATTCCCTGTGTATTCTTTGTTGTATTTTAATGTTTCACGACTTGGCACAGATAACAAAGGTACTGTCTGAATAGGCCGTACCACTGATTATTAGGTTGGAACCTTGTATTTGTCATAGCATCAGTGTTTCCTTCATAAGCGGGCCTGGTGGGACTCAGTGACCTTGCAGAATTACCTTTTTCATATTAATTCTGTGTCAAAATGTATACCGGCACTGATGACAGCAGATGTTTGCGCTCTCTTTCCAGGTCTATGATGCATCACTAATTAGTCATTATCTCTGTCAACTATAAATTGGAAAATAATTGCATTGTCGCAAGCATTTGCATTTTACATGCCTTATTGTTTTATTTTGTTTTGTTAATGACTCATCGACCAATTAGGGACCTAATTCATGCTGTAGATCTGCGTAAGCAGCAATTATTTGTACAGTAGTAATGACAAAAATTGTATTCTTATTGTTATTCTTGAGACTGTCCTGTGCATCATTTAATTCGGTACCTGCCTACCCTTTGCAGGTCTCTTAGAGAGAGCCGGATGACGGTGTAAGTTAACTGTTTAGGGGGTCTGGAAAAATACTGTGTGGTAACAGCTCTTATGTGGTTTGCCTTCTAGTGAATGGTGTCTTATAGTCTGAATTGATGAACCTCTGAACTCCCTCTCTCCCTGCTATCTTCTGGGCCATCTTTGCGGCTTTATTTAGTGTGACTGATGCAGTTCAGTCTTTCCCTGTCAGTGCAGGCCAACTTTGTGAGAAAAGACAAACACTGCTGTTTTTCATGGCACTATTTTTGGGATGATGTTGACAGTGGTTTTTATGGCACACCAGAAATTATGATTCACTGTGGGTAGCACACTTTGGTTGGCATTGTTGGGTAAGATTGTTGTCAGAAGCCAAAAGGGTTAAGTAAAGGGCGCCAAATAAAAATAAAAAGTTGTTTGTAGCTACATAGCAAGGATTGTCCTGTGTGAAGTTAAGATACTGCATGTTATTGTCACCTTGGAGAGTCTAAGATGCATTATGCATAATATGCAATGTTTGGCCAAAGGTTTTTATGCCCCTAATTAAATGAAAGTGTATTCCAACATTAATGGACATGATTTTCTATTCAAAACAACATTGCAGGTAAGTGTACACAGGTAATCATCCTAAGATGATGAATCGCGTGCAGTGGGAAAGGCACATCTTTATACCTGTTGCACAGGTCCAATAAATCATACAGACTCATCCTGGGATTGTGCAACAAGTGTAAATGCTTATGTTACGTTGTGTAGCAACATGGCTGACACTGCGGTAAATGATTATATGTAATCTCCACCCTAAAGAGGTATTTTAAGGTGGCGTTCATACAAGTACATGGATGTATGCATACATATGTACCGTCATCCATATTCGTGAAGGTTTCATCAGTGTGTCAAGTGAAAGTGATGAAGGAGAACACATAAGTGGTTCTTTCATTCCTTATCTGTTTAGCTTCAGTTTGCAGATAAGGGACTGGTAAAGTAGAGTAGGGGATGCTCTGACCTCAAAAACAGCATATGGAATTTGTAGTATTTTTAGAACCCTCCAGACCACAGCAGTGACATTCTAGATGAACCCTGAGGAATTCCCATCACTGCCTGGTGTAGTTCACACTCATGACCTCATCACCTTGTGCACCCAGGCGTCAATTACCAAGCGTGTCAGCCTTATCCGTCTCTCGTTCACCCTTTTTGTGGTTTGTTTGTTTTTTTTTTTTCTTTCTTTTCTTTGTTTTAAACAGTCAGTGTGGCATTTCATGTTCTCTATGCACAGAGGCGCCACCCAAAATGAAACAGGAGGGTGGGGGTGGGATGGTGGGGGTACTTTGCTTGTGAACAGACACTGCTCAACACCTGCCGAATACCTTTCCTTCGGCGCATGTGTCTGCTTTTTATTGGTAAAAGTTGTTAAATGCTAGTGCAGCAGACAAAGAATTTGTGTGATAATGTGATTGTAATTGAAAGTGCTGTCCTTGAACAAAGTAGTAAAAAACATACTTGCCAAATACAAGGCATCTATGATTAATGGTGCTGGAATTTATGACTGTTTAGAGTTTTTATTGCCATTAATTACAAAACCAAAGGAGTTATTTTAGACTGACAGTTTCAATGGGAGATGCCTTTTGTGCCTGGAGTGACAAATAATCAGGTGCGTGAAAATTATTTTGTGGTGACTTTTAGATTGAGGGAAACACCCATGACTCCCTTGAAATAATTGAAAAACTTTTTTTTTTTTTGTGGTGGGGAAATGGACAGAGGCGTGCCGTCCGTATGGGCAGGTGGGGCAGCGAACTACTTGCAATCTGCACCCCCTCCCCAAAGAAATGTCCCTTATAAATCATTGCTCCAAATCGATTTTAATAATACACTTAGCCCTATCACATGAACTAGATGTACGGTTTATGTAGTGTTATTCTCAATGTTTGGTCCGTTGAGATCATTTTTGTAAGCTACGTTCGCGGTTCAGTTTACTGTCATTGCTCTCAATGTTACGTGTCACGGCTATGGGGCGTTGGACCTCAACGAACGTGCTTCTCCTCGCTTTCCCTACAGGCTGCAACAGGTATTACAACCCGCTCTAATAGACCCCTGTAGGGTCGGTAGCCAGACCGCCCCATGCCCATTCAATCAGTCTGTCAGTCTACTTTCCGACCCTAGTGACGTCAACCCGCGAATTGTATCAGTCTGCTACGCCTCTGTGTGCTGTACTGTACTTCACTGTATCATGTGCGAGATGACGAGTGGTATTGCGATGAATAGCATCGAGTTTCTGTCAAAAAATCCTTTCGAAAGACTGAGTTTAGGAGATAAATTGGCAATCAAACAACTTGGACCTGACAAACCAGACATCCAAATTGCCCAGCCAACTAAAGATAGGGGGAAAACTTATATCAGGACTTTCTCACGAGGGTGGTATGAGAAAAAGAAATGGCTATGTGGTTGCTCCAAGAGAAACACTGTCTTTTGTTTTCCATGCCTTCTTTTTAGATCTAGTGTGTGCACAGGGCAAGGGGATGTATGGTCCACCACTGGTGTTTGTGATTTAAAGCACTTCTCTGAAAGAGCAAAGAAACACGAGCAAAGCAAAGCACATTTACAATGTGCTATGAAGCTGGCTATGCTAGGTCAAGTTAACATTGCTACACAGCTGGACGAGGGCTACCATGTCAGTGTGAGGAATCACAATAAGGAGGTGGACAATAGACACATTCTATCAAAACTGATTGACTGCATTAAATTTTGTGGGGCATTTGAGTTGGCTCTTAGAGGACACGATGAGTCTGGGTCATCAGAGAACCCTGGTGTGTTTTTAGGCTTGGTGGATCTAGTGGCGTCTTTAGACAGCGCTATGAGGGACCATCTAGACACGGCAACAGTGTTCAAAGGAACTTCCAATCGCATTCAGAATGAGCTTCTGGATTGCATGCTAGATGTTATGCAGGGGCACATTATTCAGGATTTGAAAAACACAGATTTCCTGGCAGTGCAGGCAGATGAAACGACTGATGTGTCAACCCATTGTCAATTCGTCATTGTGTTCCGTTACATCGATAAGGCCAACACATTGCAGGAGAGATTCTTTAGCTTCAAACAGATCGATGGAGGCACGACTGCGGAGGCAATCTCTAAAGTTCTTTTGCAACAGTTGGGTGTAGTTTGTTCGGCTGAGAATGATGTTGACAGGGAGAGACTAATAGCGCAAACTTTTGATGGTGCGAGTGTGATGCGAGGAGGAACAGGTGGAGTGAGGAGGAAGATTCAGGACCTTTATCCCAATGCCCACTTCATACACTGTTACGCTCACCAGTTAAATTTGGTTATGCAACAGGCTGTTTCTTCTGTTGCCTCTGTACGTTGTTTCTTTTCTGACATTTGTGGCTTTTGTTCATTTTTCTCACGTTCACCAAAGAGAACAGCCACTTTGGATAACATTGTAGCCAGAAGGTTGCCACGCGTATCACAGACGCGCTGGAACTTCCACAGTCGCGCAGTTAGTACAGTGTATGAGAACAAGGATGTGCTGCTTGAATGTTTTAAAACTATTCGGGAATCTCCAGAATTTGATTCAACATCAATTAGAGAGGCAAATGGCTACTGTAGAATGTTGACGGACAAACAATTCCTTTTTTTTCTTGAGCTGTTCAACACCATCCTGTCCCGCGTAGACATACTCTTTGCACAGCTTCAGAGGAGACAAATTGACATAGTGCACGGTCAAAGAGTTCTAGAAAACTTCGTGAACTCAATGGCAAAAGTCCGAGATTCAGTGCCTTCCATTTATGCACAATACATTACCGACACACCTCAGCGTGGTGGTGCTCCCAATTTACAGAGAATCGGTTACGAAGTGTGTGACACAGTGATTGCCAACGCAAAGGACAGGTTTCAATTCACTGGACACTTGGCTGCGGCTGTGCTGGTCGACAGTGCGCGTTTTCCCGAATTTGCGGACAATTTCCCCAAGGAAGTCTTGGCAAAGGCGATTCATGCGTATCCAGTGTTAAATAACGCGCGTTTACAAACAGAGCTTGGTCTAATTTATGAAAACCCTGACTTCCGAGCATGCAGCAGCGCAATGGCATTGTTCCAGCTTTTTTGTAAGAATAACTTAATGGAAGTGTTTTCGGAAACTCTAAAGCTACTGCGCATCATAATCACCACGCCTATGACTACAGCTGAGTCTGAGCGATGCTTTTCGACACTCAAAAGAATCAAGACATTCCTCAGAAATACCATGGCCCAGGACAGACTGAACGCTTTAGCAATGTTGTCTATCGAAAAGCGACTGACCCACGACATTCCTGATTTCAATAGGCTCGTGATTGAGAAATTTGCACACATGAAAGATCGCCGGGCCAAATTCCTGTACAAATAAAATCTACCTTGCTTGATATGTTCTCCTATTCAAGTTGTCTCCTCCAATAAGTTGTGTAATTGTTCGTTGTTGATGTTGTTGCCTCTGTTATGTTGCGCATTTACGCACGCCTGTTAAAACGCAATTAAAAACGTGAAATTTGTTTCAAGATTTGGCCTTAGGCTATTTCTAACCGATAGATGTTCTGCTTGTGAATGATATCCTAGATATATTTCTTGCTTCTTTTAAAAATAGGCCTACGTATGTACCGTTATGGCAGCCTACCTATGTGTTCTTTAAAAAAAAATAATTAAAACAGAAAAAAAACAACAAAAAAAACAAAACAAAAAAAAACGGCAAAAGCGCCACTAAAAAAAAAACAGCATGTACATATAACAAACAATTTGTGAGGATGTGGTTTCTGCCCCACTTAAATGTAGGTTCACCGCACGCTACTGGAAATGGACCCCACCCTTCCATCAGGTCAACTTGTGTCAGCATTTCTGTATTTTGCATGTGCCATCAATCACAAGTGCTTCTGCATTTTAAGAGACACGTCATTTTCATTCCTGCGTGTCATCAAAGTTCAATTCCGCCACCCCTTTTTAACATATTTGGCCTGTGCCGTGCCATACCTTGCACTGAGGAGCCTTGAATGACTCCTTTGTGAGTCACCTACTCGCTTATATGATGTTCAGGCTTAGCTTTGATGGGGAATGTGACTTCCGGAGTCTTGGTGCAAATCACCTGAAATGGCAGTATGTAATGTATGTTTTTTAAGAAAGTAAGAAGGACTGAAAGGGAATTGGAAGCCATTAAACTTTTACCCAAGTGGCTTAATCTTTCCCTATTTATGTTTTTGAAATGGGGGTTTTGTTTAATAAAGTGAAAGAAAGTTTGTTTTTCCCCCTTTTTTCAGTGTTGACATTTATTGATCTAGGTTGGGTCACTTAAGGGAATTTGTCTTTGGCTGGTGTCAGACCAGAAAAAATAGGGAAGACATACATCACTGTTTGGAGAGATTGATGGCTTCTTGATAACCTTATAAGGCAGTTAGATGTTGAAGGTCTTTGCTTTAGGAACTGAGGTCATATCCTGTTTTGCAGGTATGCGAACTAGGACGTGCAGTATAAAGAATTTAGCAACAAATAGAACTTGGTAATTACAATTAGTGTGAGACGGGTGGAAATTAACTTTGCAAAGTGTTTTACCATCCACTGACACATAAATGATAAAATTCACCAGCCACTTAATAGAAAATTAACATTTTGTGTCCAAAATGTACCAGCCACTTTCATATTTTACCAGCATTTGGCGCGAATTTCCATCTCTGTTATATAGGGTGCAATGCGTAGTACTTAGTCACTCACAATAGCAACTTTATTATGTGAAAGCAGATATCACTGTGTGAGAAAGCAGATATCACTGTGTAAGATATCACTGTGTGAGAAAGCAGATATCACTGTGTAAGATATTGCTGTTCTGATATCACCAATGTGTGTAGTATTTCTCAGTGTATAATCCCCTGTTACTACAAATTATTTTTGTGAGCTTAAAGCAAGCCCTTCATGTCTACATGGCTAAGTGTTTCCCATTTGCAGAGCGAGAATTGTATTGTATGAATGTTATTATGTGTATGAACAGCAAGTGGACAGTCCGGAGTAGGTATTTGTATTTGGAGAAAAACAGATGGTTAAAAATATAGACGGAAACAGTAATGTCTAATTTCAGTAGCAGTACCACAGCAGCTGCCCAGATGTGTGAACTAGCTTTGGCTTTGACATGTCGTCAGAACATTGGTTGTTTAGGCTGCTCAACGTGGATCTTTTAAAGTGGTGTGGTGATCTTAGATCTCCCTCCCCCTGTCAGATTTGACACATGCACTTGTCTGTGACACACATTTGCTGTTCTGTGGCTGTTCTTCAGACACCTGAGATAGCCCATGTTTTACCATGGCCTGCCATCGCAGGAATTACAAATAACAATAGGGCCTTGGTCTTGTCTGGCTCTGCCCTAATAATTTGGAGAAATGAATTGATGTCATTACTAAGTGCCCTTTGTTTAGGGGAGAGTGGTGTTTCAGGGATGTAGCCTGTCATAGGCAGGTGGCACACGAAGAAGTGGGTGGAAGGCCAGCGATGCCTCCTCCGCCTCTCGTGCCAAAGCGTTCTAATTGGCGTAGGCTCGCAAATGCCATGCAGCACTGCATAAGGTAGCTGTCTCGCAGGTGCAAATGTGAATTGTTCTGTTGACACTGTTCTGGTTTTACCTGAATTCCTTAAACTGGTAGGACTGCATTGACTGGCGAATGCTTAGAAACACGCCTTCCTGAGCAAACTGCAATGGGTAAAAGGCCAGCCAAGAATAACTTGTGCTGGTACCAATGGGGCTGTTTGATGTTCTCACTCGATCGAGTGAATCAGCCCCAGGACTTGAGGAATTCCATCGAAGTGACATGGCTTCGTCACACTCATAAGACTAGGTGTGCCTGCTGTCACTTTTTTCCCCGCAACTTGATATTGCAAAATGTATGCAGACTTCTGGGAATTTGGGCCTTTAATGTCAAACTACATTTTTGAAATTACACAATTGCTTGAGTCATCTTCATCTTAAGAGTTAAGCTGTGGTGATTTGCAAGATATATTCACAGTGTTTGGTCTTGAGTGCTGTGTAAGTGGCACAGAACCAGAGATTGAAATTTAATTATCTGTGTTCGTTTTCACATCCTCAGTGAACAACCCCATACCATCAAACATGAAGTCGGAGGCGAAAAAAGCTGCCAAAATCCTGCGGGAATTCACAGAAATCTCCAACAGAACTGGACCTGACAAACTTATTCCAGGTAGAGAGTTGTATAGATACCTCCACAGTCATCCATAGTGTCCATGTGTGTCCCTTTGATTATCTCTTTTCCAATATATTGATTAATTGATTTGAATGAATAAATGTAACTATTAGCTAGTAATGGGTTCAGGCGCATGTTAGGATGATGACATTGCCTTGAGTTACCATTCGAAACAGGACAAGAAATACACGAAATACACTCCTACAATGGAGCTGGTGCCTACAGCAGCAATTGGAAGACTTAAGGTAGACAAAGAATTTTAATTGGCTGATGTCATATGGGTTTTGTCGAGAGTAGTCACAGCTGCCAAGGTACCTCTCTCCCTCTTTTTCTTTCTCTCTTTCTCTGTCCCTCCCTAACTCCTTCTTTTTTTTTCTTTTTAGCCTGGAGTGTGGTTCACTGTACGAAGGTGTGACCCAGCTTACATTATGGGGCTATTTTCAGACGTAATATCGTAATTTTCTTAGCTGACAGCCTCATCATGACTCAGCACCTAAGTTATTGCTTTGGAACCCAAAGAGGAGCATGTTTTGGCCCCATCACAGTTGTCCCTTGAACGTTTTATTGGTCTGATATTCAGACAGTTAGTCATGCTCCCATGCCATAAATGTAGTTCGGGCATATCAATTGTTATAGTTTGTAAAAACCAAAAATTAAAACAAGACATTCAAATTTATCTTAATGGTATGCTATGATTTGAGAAAGGGACAGACCGACATACCTGTAGTTTATAGTTGACCATCTCCAGACATTGTCATAGTTTTAGACCATCTCCAGACATTCAAAATTTAAGGTTACACAGCATGACACAGAGACACCAGTATAGCTTTGAGTTTTTATACCAATTTCTATGCTATTTTGGCATATTAAGAGTTTTAAAGTCATTGCATTGTTTGTTTATTAATTTTGTGGGTGTCTCTAGTCTAATTGAATGTCCTGTGAGCTGGTTTTAATGATAAAAAATGTTTTAGTGCTCCTGTTTCAGGCTGTTCTAGTTTGGTGGAGGAGATAGAGCAGGGAGAATGACAGGTTCTCGACTATGCTAGTCACAGGCTACAATCATTCGAAGCCCATTCGGTCATAGCGAACCAAATAGGAGATCTAAGCATTCTACACAAACACACCTACTTACCTATATTTTGCTAGGTGAATGTGTGCTGCAACGAGACTCTTCCGGTATTCACAACTATGGCATGGCTTTTCCTAAATAACAAACTTATGTCACTCCATTTGCCCTTTTCTTATTCATTCATTTTTAAGCTTATTTTCTATTATTGACTGATGAAGGCAATCGGGGTAGAAGAACATTTTCACGTGCAGCATGCATATGCAACTGGGAGTGACCTATTTCAAAAAGAGCAAGTACTAAACGTTTTTTTCAGGGAATGACACTTTTAAATACCTTTAATGGTGAATCCCCCCTTACATACTGTATAGGGGCCCACTTTCAAGAATGAAAATGAAGGAGAGCTGTGTAAAAATGGAAATAGAAAACTGTGCAGTCTTCTCTTGCAGGCGTCAAGCGTCTTTAATCCTGCTCATCCATCTGTCCTCAGTTGACTTCTTGCCTCTCCTGACCTTTATGTGTGTGTCTGTCTCTTCTATCCTGTCATGCACGTGAAGCTCATATAATTGCCACAGCCCAAGGGCTCGCTATTATATCGGTCATCAGGGCTGGCTTCATGATCACAGCTCGCGGAGGCAGCGGCATAGTAATCGCCAGGCTCCCAGATGGACGTAAGTACTGTATTCTCTTTTGGTATCTCTCTCTCTTTTGCCAAACACACGCTGCAGATATGCCGGCTCTGGTGTCCATGCTGTGTTTGTGCCTGTTCTGGCTGCCCCCTCAGAAAAAAAAAACGTGTGGAGGGATACTTTCTGTGTGTGTGTGTGTGTGTATGTTTCTTGGGTGTGTGTGTGTTTCTTGGGTGTGTGTATGTCTCTGTGGGTCTATGTGTGTGTGGTTGTTGTGGAAAGGGGACTCTGACAGGGTTAGGCTAAAGCTTGTATTTTTTTCAACCTGAGGTAGTGAGTAAATTTAGCTATATGTTTTTGTATTTGACCTCTTTTTTGTATTTAAAATCAAATTTACACCTCTTAAAATAGATCAGGCCATTATTTTATTAACAAAAATCCTGCCATATTTGCATACCTCACCTCTTTCAAAAATAGCCACAGCCTGTTATGCCTGTCCCTCCACAGCTTTTAGAACAGATTATGGAGACTGTGAAAGTGTGCTCCTGCTAAGCCTGGTGACTCATAGCTGCTTTGTGACTCCTTTAAAGTGTGTTTGATGTGTAAAAATCAGACCATACAGTACTGTGTGTTGGAGTATGAAGGAGTTTTTTGTTATAAAATCTCATTGTTTGCCTAGTGCTAACTGGCTAACTGGCCTAAGGCTCCCATGCAAACTTTTCTGCGGTCAGAAGAGAGTACATACAAGTGACTGTTTATTATTCAAGATTAAACTTCTAGTCTTTCATTTCTGACACTGAGTCCACACCACCAATCCCTTCTCTAAACGTAGAGATTCTTTCCTGACACATCTGGGGTCATACGTCATGCATATAGATTTTGCCATTGTTTTACAGCAATTTTTTTATGTGTCAAAACACCAAACAATTTTCATGTCTATGGCACGGGGTTTGTTTTGATATTGCTATGGAAACATCTGCCAAAGGAATAAAGGGCCATTCACACCTAGAATGATAACTAGAAAGATAATTATAACTATAACTTTGTACAATTTGTTTTAACTTTAGTGAATAGTGCCATTCATATATGAACTATGAAGACAGCGACAGGCTGAACTGTAGGGATCACTTTCAGAGCGATTTTCTGAACTATAAAAGCACTGTCAGCCAATCAGAAGTCATACAAATTCACAGGACGTCATGTTATATTAGATGTTTTAATCATGACTAGAATATTGCTGTTAAAATGAAGTTCTTCAGTGTAGATGCCCATATTGTTGTAGTTGTCATTACCCTAATAGTTTTTGGTGTGAACGGCCCTTAAGTGGAAATATCTAACATAATATCTGTTTACTTTTCCCCTTCTGTTAAAGGGTGGTCTGCTCCATCAGCCATTGGCATAGCTGGTCTTGGTGGAGGATTTGAGATCGGTTTGGAGGTAAGTCCAGCCTGGTAAACCAGCCCCTCGTACTTTATTTCATTGTGTAAGTCAGCCATCTCTCCTGTTCTCCACCTTGTGTGCTCAGCTGTGAAGCAGCAAGATCCGTAAAACAATAGTTTGGAATTGGTAAGCAAACACACGCCAAAATGTGTGACTTTAGTGCGGCGTGTGTACTTACCCTGGATAACGGATGCGATCCGGTGCTCTTTCCTGACTCGCCAGTCTTTAATTCTGCATATAAATATTATTACTCGTGTTACTTTTGTTTGCATTTATATAATGCGTTGTTTGTTTTGCTCCTATCTGTATGCCATCGAGTTGTTGTTTTTCTTCCTCTTTCACCTAAACTTCCTTGAAAATGAGGCATTCTTTGCTGAGTAAACATCCGTGCTGTGATTTCATTATGGGGCCAGGGGTCTAAATGAATCTGTCTGACGAGTGAGTTCTTCTCTTGCTCGTTATCTAAACACCATCTCACACTAAATCCTTCATCAGGAGGCCCTCCTTCATTTTTCTCTTTGACTCTCCTACACACACACACACACACACAAACACACACACACATGCACACACACACACACACACACACACACACACACACACACACACACACACACACACACACACACACACACACACACACACCAACACTCTCTCTCTCTCTCTCTCTCTCTACACACACTCACACTCTGTCTCTTTGTCTCTTTTTTTCTTCCCTTTCTTCTCACTCCCTCACCCTCATTTTCTCAGTTCATCTTGTTTTACTTTCCCAAACCTAATCTCAGGGTTAATTAGATGAAGGACGTTTTTTTGTATACGACACATGCAAAATCTGCAAAATCAGGCTTTTATGATTTGGTTGGTTTCAATTAGTCCAGAAACAAACATATACACCTGTTTGTTGGTGTCTATGCGTTTGTTAATGCTTGTAACTTACCACATGCTGTTTTCTTTCTCTATCATGCACATACTACTTTATCCTCATGTTATTTAAAATGATGTGTTTTTTTATTATATAATTAAGCACATGTGTGTCAAGAAGGCCCTACCTGAGCACTGTTTGTGTCTGAGAGCAAGTATTACTGCTATGTGGAACTCTACCGTGTGCTGAAACTGCTTGTATATATGAGCAGCTGTTAATGATTTTATCTACATAAAGGGGAGAATGTTATGAGTGTTTGTTGAGTGTGGCACTGTATCCTGTTAAGGGTTTGTTTGATTTCCTTGGGTGGCAGAGGGCTGCACTTGACATATTGCCTTGGAAGAGCAGGTCACAGCATGCGTAAGAGGCTCTTATCAATTTCTTGGAATAGCGGTCCACTTAAAAGTTTGATACCTCAATCAGGCCAAGTGCTTTGCATTTGGTCCAGGTTTACCCTGGTTTCATCACATTTCAAATGATCTCCTTGTTCCCTTCCTCCTCCTCTTCCTCTTCCTCCTCCTCCTCCTCCTCCTCCTCTTCTTCCTCCTCCTCCTCTTCCTTCTTTCTCTGTCCTTACCCATAACTACATCGCCCACTCCTGGGTGCCAACACAGGAAATCACTTGGCACACGGTCCAGCTGAGCTCATTTGTCAGCACGGGGAACTACTCAAGCTCTCGTTCTTTGGTCTTGGTGACCTCTAGGTTGTGATGACTCATTGTGTATTGTGTGGTGTATACTCTGTGTGTGTGTGTGTGTGTGTGTGTGTGTGTGTGTGTGTGTGTGTGTGTGTGTGTGTGTGTGTGTGTGTGTGTGTGTGTGTGTGTGCGCGTATGCGTATGTGTGTGCGTATGTTTTTACTTCTCCACGCCCTGTAGTAGCTCCTTCACATCTGCAGCTGCCACTGTCCCCTGCTGTCAGACTGCAGGGTCCCCGCAGCGCGCATCGCACCTCCGTCACACCTGCAGCCTGTGGAAGCAAATTAAGATGGCATTGTTCTTCGTGACGTATTACCCTCGGCAAATAAAGCCATTACACGTCTGAAACCATTCCAAGAAAAGCTCGGCACCCCATTCCCGAGCCCAGACAGACAAGAGTTGCCAAAGCAATCCCTCAAAACACTTAAGATTTAAACCATGTTACACTGACGACAGATGCACAATAAGCGCCACTGTCCTTGTCACATTTGATGTATGTCCTCTGCAGAGTTCGCCTGTCATTTCAGGCTTTTAAAAGAGCCGTTTTTATCGCTCTTCTCTTCTCTTCTCTTCTCTTCTCTTCTCTTCTCTTCTCTTCTCTTCTCTTCTCTTCTCTTCTCTTCTCCCCATGTAGAGGCATGCGTGCAAAGGCTGAGCCTGACTCAGCTCAGTTTTTGGCTCGTAAAAACAACCTGCGATCAAAGCCCTGAAGAATGCCATTGTAACAGTGCCACTGTCTGAGGCTCGTCTCTGGGGCTGTTGTCGGGAGGGGGCTGGATGTACCTCGCTGTGGTCATATGACCTGCAGCGTTGTTTTGTTTTTTTTCACCGCTCTTTTGCCGTCGGGACAGGGTTGATCTGATGACGCAGTGCATCTTGCTGACCAATCTCTCTCTCTGTAAAGTCAGACTGTTGGTTGTGTTTTCAGGTTTTCTCACCTCGCCTCTCTGAATTTCATTTCATCTCCCTTTCTTTGATCCCTTTCTCCTTCTGCCTTTTTCTTTTTCTGTACTTTTTCTTATATCACTTTGTTTACTTTCTAAGCTTGTGTATTGAATTCTTGAATTCCTGTTCTGTGTCTCTTTTAATTTTTCTTTTTTGGATTTCTCTGTTGGAAAGCCTTTTCTCTCTGTTTGCCTTGCCATTTTTTTTATTTACACAAGCTCTGATTTGCCTGCAGGCGTCCGACTTTGTGATCATTCTGTACCAGAGGAGAGCGGTGGAAGCCTTCAGTAAAGGGGGGAACCTGACCTTCGGTGGCAATTGCACAGTGGCGGTTGGGCCTCTTGGCAGGTAGGAACCTCGAACACACAGCCAATGTCATGCCTTCTCTCATTCTGAATCCTGTCAGGAAGTTTTTGTTGTGCGTGAACAAGGTGTGCCTGTTGTTACTGTATCATTTGTCAAAACCTGTAAGAATGAAATTGATTGAATTGAGTTTCAAATCCTCTTATTTCACCAAGCATGTTTTGCACGCAAGGCATCTGTCTTGGTATGCGTACACACATGTAAGTCACTTTAGATAAGAGCGTCTGATTAATGACATGTGTTGAAGGTCATGTAGCATACTAGACAAGCCTAACAGGTACACAGGTCAGACCTGAAACTAGGAAAAGGATACAAATTAAAATGTGTTGAGTAGAGTAAGGACAGAAATAAATATGCTGGAAGTAAAGTTCATTTAAAAACCTCTAAAGGTTGGAAAGAAGTATTTTCTGAGTCAATGAGAGAAAAATGAGAAATGGCAATGTGAATAGGATACCTTACATTGTGTAGTATAATCTGGCATTGTATGTACACTAAGGCTGCTCAATTAATCGAATTCTAATCGTGATAACGATTTCAGGGCCAAACGATCTCAAAACAAATAAAATCGAGGGCAACAATGTTTTTGTCCTAATTATTTTCCACTGTTTGTACTGTACATTAGATGTATACATTAGACATTTCTACTGTTTGTACATTAGACATCAAAGGAGACTTACTAATGTTTACGAAGAAAGGTATTAAGGAAAATCCGAAGGTACAAGAATGTTTTTTTTTTTTTTTTTTTTCGAAATGTTTTGAATACATTTTCAATAAATGAAGCACGTTACTGAGGAAAATAATCGTTTGAATAATCGTGATTTCAGTTTTGGCCCAAATAATCGTGATTCAGATTTTTTCCGTAATCGAGCAGCCTTAATGTACACTCCATTGTACAAAAGTGCCCATTTCTAAGACTATTTCACAAGACATTGTTTAACAGTGGAGTGTCCAACACTGTTCAGGTAAAAATTGTTGGCCTGTCTGGTTGGCCTTGTTGACCTGTCTTGTTGCCCAAAAGGGATCATCTGAACCCTGCTGTTGTAGACATCCTTAGGTGTTGGCAGAACGCCGGCAATGATCTGCAGCATTGTGCTTTTGAGTTTGAGGTTCACTCCTGTGAGGTAGGGGATTTAGACCACAAAATGCATTCATGGTTGCTGTGTAGAATTGGATAAGAGGGGCCTGTGGCAGGTTGAGTTTCTTTCGCTGTCCTCCTCTACTGTTCTCTCTTAATAATGCAGACTGCATTCCTCTCTGGAGGTCAGTCAATATGTCAGTGCTAGCATAATGTCCTTAATGGTTTAGGAAGTGTCATAGTCTGTAGCCATGACAGCCAACATACTTAATCATGTTGTTATTGTTAAATTACATCCTGAATGTGAATTCATTGCTTCCGTATTTGCTTGTTACTGGTTTTTCTTTCACACATAGTACAGTTTATGGGTTGAGAAACAATGGGACAGTCTTTCAGACCACATAAATTCTTTAAGAATCAAGTCATGTTATGCAAGCATTTAACCTTTATTCAGCGAAGAGGTTTTGCCATTGGATAAAATAGTGTGTGTAAGGAAACAGGAACAGGCGTTCTCCTGAGCCCAACAAACTATTTCCTAATGTTGTTTTCATTTTTCTTTGGAGGAAGTTTACATTGACCTAAATGACCACATAAAGTACGCAGTTCAGTATAATGCTTCTTACAGTACCCCTCTCATTCCCACCAAATGAGCTCTATGTTGGTTGTCTTACGCAAGAAAGGTTACATTCTGGAAAGGCCAGTAAGGAGAATGTGACTGACTGCATTGTTTTCTGACATAGTGTTGCAGTATTACTGGGTGTTTGTTCAAATATCATCATCAATCACATGGAGACCACACAAGGATCAAATGACCAGTACATTAGCAAACATTCTTAAAATGGCATGTCACAGAGGCTTTTGAAGCATGTTGTTAGCAGGATAAATGTATTAGCCTGTTTAGTGTCATGGCATTGACTAGACAATTGCTGTTTTGCTGTTTAAAAACATACTCTGACATTTTAACCAGTATCAACAAACTGACTAATTTACTATAGATTAATCAGCAATTATGCTTACTCTGTACTACGCACCTAAACACATCTGATTTTTTTTTTTTTAAGGGTTAGTCTGGAAATAGTAACACTTTCTAGGAAATACTTTTCAAGTACAGGCATTGCCAGTGGATTGAAAGTGTGCTTTCAACCATTGACCCAAACCCTACTCCTCCACCCCACCCCATTCTCACACACATACACAAACAAACGCACATACACTCACTTAGCAAGTTGTTTGTTTTGCCTTTAAACTACTCTTAGTTTATTGCATTCCATGTGCAATGTGTTGTGTTGAGCATAGTTTTATTTTTGTTTTGTGGAAGGTTAAGGTCAGAGAATTGCTTGGTCACCCTCAGTGATCTGGTCTGTTGACAAAGCTGACAATACCGCCTTCCTTCTCTGTTCACAGAGAACCACTTCCTTAGACTTTTTGGGTGTTCTCAAACATTCAGAGTGAACTCAAAGCCTTTTGACAATGCTTGCCAAGGTTAAAGTCAGAGAATTGCTTGGTCACCCTTAGTGATCTGGTCAGTTGTCAAACTCTTATTAAGCAACTGCCTGTTATTCCAACGAGTTGTTCCTGAAGTTTCAAAAACACAAGAAGAGAAGAAATATTTTTTTTCGCAGTGTTAGGAAAGTGAAATGAGAATTGAATTGAATTGATATCATTTATTTTTTATTTTTTATCCTCGATTTTGCTGCCCACTTGTTTGTGTATGCCCCTTTTTGTGATGATGTTGCATTGCGAACCTAACTAAAATCAAGGATCATTTCATTCAGTAGACAAATCCAGTATTCCTGCCTGTGCTAGTTTCAACAGAAACACTCATCCATCATGCTGTGACATGCAGGATCATAAAAGCGATTTAGTTTTTTTTTTTTTTTTTTTTTTTTTTCTGCAGGAAATAGCGGATGGCAACGGGCACCACTCCTCTACCCAGCAGTGTGTGTTCCACCGCGTCCGTGCACACTCACTGTACGAACAAGGGTGTGAGCAAAGGGTGCAGGGTTGCAGTAATGCAAGTCACCGTGCATTTTTTTCCCTAAGTATGATTCTAATAATCAGAGCTGGCAGAGAATAATTACTGTTTACAAGCCGGGCTGGAATGATGCCTTGAGCGTGTATTTTATTTTTAGCAGTGCCAACTTGATGTATTTGCTGCGTGAGGAGCACTTAGAAAGTCAGAGTGTTTAGCTGAGGTCGGTGCCAGCAGGCTAAATTTGGGAACGGCAATTTCTCGTCCCTGCTTGTGGTGGTGTGTGTGTGTGTGAGAGTGTGTGTGTGTGTGTGAGTGTGAGACAGAGAGGGAAAAACCAGGGTGACACTACACCAGACGGCACATTAAATGTGTGGAGGTTTTAGTATGTGTGTTTTCCTGGCTGTGTTTTGTTACCAGGTCATAAAACTGTTCATTACTTTAACAAGTAAAAGATTTCTTGAAGAGTGGGTTTTATAATCCACAGAATAATATTTAAATTACGATTTAAACATATGTTGCGGAAAATCATTTTCCCAGAAATTCTAGAGCATTCCTGAAATGCACAGTCTTTTCTGAAAATAATTAAAAACAAATCTGTCTATGGCCTTAAGAGTAACAGTGTCTTTGGGCATTGAGATGAGAAATGATGTTGGTATGAACCCCAAGGGGACTCCACACACCCTGCTCACCCGGAGGAAGGCCTGTGTAGGGGGCGAAGACCTGTGTTTGGGACGATGTTGGGTGACGTCAGGATTTCCTGTCACACCAGCATTGAGGGTGGCACTGTGTCGGACTCGGATGCTGTGCATCCATCACGGTAATTAACTGCAGCGAGTGTGTGATGCCTTTAAAAAAGTTAATGTTTTCACCACTGTAAATGTTTGACGCATCATTGACTCTCTGTTTTAGATAGTAAGACTGATTGGTTGAGCTATATTGCAGCAGGATGCCAATGCCTATAAGAGGTGTATTCAAAATGGCAAGCATTGTCAATAAGCTTTGAGTTCACTCTGAATGTTTGAAAACACCCAAAAAGTCTGAGGAAGTGGTTGTCTGTGAACAGACATGAAAGGTGGTCTTGAAATATATTCAAATAATATAATTTAAATCATTTGCTTAAAGAAATCATATTTGGAACTCCACAGGAAATGACAATGAGTTCACAAATCTTTTGCTTTGTTTGCTGGTTTGAAAAGTACTTCAGGTGTGTTCAGCTACTCAAAAGTTAAGAACATTAAGTTTAAGTAGCCCGCCTGTCATCTAATGACATGAGATGACATTACAGCTCTGGTCACAAATGGAGACACATCTGCCTATCTGCCTATCTGTCCATGTGTCTCCTGCAGGAACCTGGAGGCAGATGTGGCTTTGCGCAGCACAGCGCCCGTCTTCTCGTACTGCAAGTCCCGCGGCCTGTACGCCGGGGTGTCCCTGGAGGGCTCGTACCTCCTCGAGCGCAAGGAGACCAACAGGAAGTAAGGAAGACTGGTAACACTTTCTGTGAAGCTTATGTTCCCAAGATTCTATAAGCAAATTCATAAAGGCTTATATTGCATTCATAAAGTATGTAAAGTATTCATAGCTATATGTACATATTCATGACTGTACTCCTAAGGCCTACTGTATAATGCTATATTATAAGCCCTACTCCAACTTCAAGTGAGACAGTGCATTCTTGGTTATAAAGCTTTGCCTGCCTACTAGTGTAGTCGTGACTACATATAAATACTTATGGTGAATACTAATTTCAACCACTATGAAGCTTTATGAAGGCATTTTAGCCCTTAATGAATGTGTCTATAGAGTCTTGTAAGTACAGGCTTCATACAAAGTGTTACAGGAAGACCTCTGTCATGTGTTGGGGCTCTAGCATACTTCCATGCACGTACGCACACCAAAGGTGTGTCAGGCCTTATGGAAATCGTTGGTCACACTTTATTTGGGTAGTCCAATAGATGGTTCTGTAGACTATCTTCAGATGATGAGACTATTAACAAACCAGATGTTGAAACTATGTGTTTTGTTAAAGCAGCACTTTTTCCAGCTTTTTCTCAGCGGAGCTCCCCCTAATGCCTCCAAATAAATGGAAACTCTCGTAAAAAATTGACTTTTTTCCCCTGTTTTTATGTCCACCGAGGTAAGTAAAGTCAGAATTTCTGCAGAATTTAACACGATCCTGCTTCACGCGATATTCGGGACTTGGTGAGACTAAGGGTGCCGGGACCGACACCCAGATATTGCAAGTGTGGTATTCTGTCCACAGACAGCTGGGGTGGTCGAGAAAGTCTTCATTCACTCATTTTTAAGCATTTACTGACTTGTGAAGATGATTAATTAACTTGGAAAAAGTTGCATAGTGCTGCTTTAAGGTTAGGTTTAGTGATTTGGTTTAATTTAGGTGATAATCAGTAACCAACACACAAAATGAAATAGAAATTTCAACAAACCATCTGCAAAGTCTGTGGATGAATTATCCCAAATAAAGTGTTACCAAGTTTTGAGGAGGATTTTTGGGCGAATTTGGAACCTATGGGAGTTCCGTTTTGCGCATGCATTGACCATGTGCACCATGCAACTCACAAGTGTGCGGGACCATGCTAGCTCCTTTATAAATGCTTACGCCATAGTTGTGTTGGTAATGCTGTACTTGAACATTCCTTTGTAAGATTGACATTTTCATATCATAAATATGTCAGTGAACACCAGATCATGTTACTGGTCATCCAATGATATGTTGAGAGTGAAATTAAAAGTAATTATAAAAGCTGCTCTCATCA
>CM050205.1:11610000-11652500 GCA_027475355.1 Coilia nasus
CTCTTTCTCTCTCTTTCTCTCACTTTCTCACTTGCACACTCACTCACCCAATCACACACACACACACACACATGCAAATGCAAACACATACACTATTTTTCTTTCTTTCTATTACACACACATATGATTTTTCTACTTTTTTTCCTCACTCTCACACAATATCTTTATTTTTATTTTTATTTATTTTTTTACTTCCTCTGTTTTTCCTTCTCCCATCTCCTCTCCCTCTCTGAATGGACAGGCCAGATTGAGTTTGAGCTGGGTTCCACAGAAAGCATTTTTAAATGTGTGATGTATGTGCGGTGAGGTGAACCATTTATGCTAAACTCTTCCAGCTTGCACTCCCAGCTGGGGTGGATTTGAAGCGGGTACTATATTATTGTAGTATAGAAAGGGCCCTGTTTTCAAGTAGAAAGCAAAGACAACAATTAGGTATTATTGCATGTCTATTTTGACAGATGCCTTTGGTTTTTGAATAAAAGGATTTGCATTGCGTTCTAAATGCTTTGCGCTCTTCCTGGCCTGTGACGAGAGCTGACACTTCATCATAACATTAGGAAAACAAACTTAGAAGGCTGTCAGGGTTAAACCATTCAACACTACAGCAACTCTTCACCTGAGCCCTACCTAGCATCCTACAGTACAGTGTGGGCCACACAGGCATACTCACTCCATGAATGGACCCAGCATAGTGAACTATGGGCGCCATGAATGCATTTATAAGGCCGTGGGTGGATTGCCAAGGAGATGACGGCAAGCCGTCAAGTCAAGGCCCTTCTGTACTGTACGTGCTAAGCAATCCTCGCAGACGTCTTAACCCAGCGGGAATATCCCAAGCTGTGATCGGATTAACATACGCCCTCTGAAATGAATATGTGTATTTCAGTGATCCTCCTCCTTTCTTGCTGTTGTTCTCTGCTAGCAGAGTGGCACGTACCCATTGTTAGCACGCCTCCCTGGTGGTGTCGCCCTTTTCATTTCCAGTGGTTAGCATTTTAATTCGCTATTAACTGGAGGCTGTGTATATCGCTCCTTATTTATATTTAGCCTCTAGCCATCAGCATGTGTGGGTAAGCTCCTGTTCGTTCCTTGAGCAGCGCTTTTCCCCTCCTTTGGTATACAACATGATAAGGTCATTTGTGAGTCCATTAATTAGTCTTTCACTGGCATGAAAATAGTACAGTAGACTGACTGTAGACAGCAGTGTTTACATTCAAGTTGATGTAGTATTTGTTTCCTTAGTTAAATACCAAATGAACTACATTAAAACACTTTCAACTTAAATGAAGAAGTATGCATACAAAGCACACACCAGTTTACAGACGGCGATGATTCACCACATCGAAGAATATTTTGTTTGTTTATTTTCACACACAAATATTCACAAAGTCCAGAATCCCCCTTTTTCATCCCACCTGATTCACTTTCACCGAGTCTGCTTCCTGCCTTTGTTACCCTTATCCCAGGCATCTAGTGCGTTGACGGATCATTAAGTCATCATATTACCACTTGTCATGAGGTTGTTGGTTTATTTTTTTTTCCCCTGATGACTCTGGAGACGTGTTTGTTGCCATAGAGCCAGTGTTGTGTGTGTGTGTGTGTGTGTGTGTGCGTGTGTGCGCGCATGTGCGTATGTGTATGTGAGTGAGTGAATCCCCTTCTCTGCTTCCTGCAGTTGGGCTATTTTCTCAACGGCTTCATCTTGCCTGCCTTTGGAGCAGGGATCATGAAACATTCTCTCAACAACATCTCATTTGTTGCCACCCACAGGCTCATTATGGGCTGCCGTAATTAACACCCATCCCCCTTGGCCCTGGGAGCCATGACAAGGAAAGATGTGCACACTTCCCCTGCCGCAATTGTTCTTTGGTATAGAGAGAGAGAGAGAGAGAGAGAGAAAAGGGGGGAGGGCTGTGCTGGGGCTGGGGTTTGGGGTGTATTAATTGGGAGGTGGAAGGTTGTGAGGAAGGGGCCCAAATTGAACATTACTTTTTTTTTTGCATGTAAAAATAGTTAGATGACTTCCGGAGCCTGTAGTAATCTATTGGCATGTCTGGGATTGCAGCCCAGGGCTCTTGGCTTTTAACCTGTTCCACAGTGAGTGCTCTAGGAAGTGGAAAACTGGATATGTGGTTTCATTCTTTTTTCCTTCCGTGCCGTGTGCGCTCCATTCCATGCTTCTTACTTCGTACACCTAGTGGTGTGTGAGATTTTTGACAAGTGGCCATTTTCGTTTTCCATTCAACCAATCATTCTTTCTTCTTGTAATGGTTTAAACTCAGAAGAAGTCCACTATGATGTCCCACACAAATGCAAATGGTCCCATTACAGGAATAGTTAAAAGCAGTAGCTAAACGGTGCTCACACAACATAGTTAAATCCTGCTTGGGGGCCAGGGGAAAAGTGCATAGTGTAGGCCTGTAGACTACAGCCATTACCTAACATTACCTAACAAATTTAGGTGACTGCTGCTTACCTCTCAACAAGAAATCTAATTGAGAACTTAGAGAGAAATCAGGTCAAATTTGCATCTTTTTTGATCACTTCCTCTCAGATGCTATTGTCCCCACTCACAGTGACTCCACATTACAAAGTAAAATACTGAATTGGTTAAAGAGGACACTCCTTTGGCCATGCTCAGTAAAGCTCGTAAAGCTTGCAGTGCCTGCTCTCTCTAATCACGCCACACGGCTCCTAATCGGCGAGCTGTCAGTCGATGGCCTCGGCCCTGTCTTGTCAGAAGCCTGTCACTTTTTAAGATTGCGTGTGCGAGCAGAAAACCGCATAGCTCGAGCGTCTCTGTGCTGCCAAAACACACAGAGAACCTGACAGATCAGAAGAGGCTTCTCCTGGGTCGGATTCCCAGTCATCTAAATCGCTCCGGCTTGTTGTGTCTTGCATTCGCGGTGGCCGGGGAATGAGGTTTACACAGACTTGATGCAGTTATTTTAGGATTTGAGTCAAAAGCGTTGAACAGTGAAAAACTGCCCGACTGGAGATTTCTGGCATGGCCAGGGATTTTTTTGAGATAGGATAACGGACTGAGTGCCAGGAGGGAGAGATTTCATTCCACCCACTGCCTATGCCCCATTTGTCCATACACAGATTTTTTTGCTCCAAGGAAACAATTTAGACCCCCTGTTTGAACAACCTTTTTCCATGCCACTTTTTTTTCCATGTGCTACTTTTAGCATCAGCTATCGGATGATTCCAGAAACTAGAGATGTAGCTACCTCATGCCAACTGTAGTGTTTCTTTATTTATTCTTATTTGTAGTTTGTTTGATGTTTAAAGAGAACGCACAGAGAAACTCATTGTTTGTCATTGTTGATGTTTTCCGTGGTTTCTCCCCCCTTATTTGTTATGACATGAGTGGAAATGTACCCTCTGGTCTTTTTCTTTTGAATATCCTGTTTTCTGAGAACAGCAGCAGTACACAGGTGCATGCTGGGTGGCAGTACCACTGGCTGCATATGGGTATCGGTTCACATCACTCCATATCCATTGACATTAACTTAGTTCGCCTTTTGTTTTATTACTTGGCAGTATCGACTCATTCTCAGAATTGATGGTAATGATAATACTGTTGCCATAAATTAGACTAGTCATGAAGCATGATCGTGCCAGCAGTGAGGTAATATTGAATGCACCTCAAAGAGGATTTGTAATCAAGTGATAATATTCGTGTGACCTAATGAGTTTATCCAGTATGAACAAGAACTTGAAATACTAAATCAATCTCTCAGTCCAAAAAAATTTACACTTGTGACACTTGAGCCCCCTGACAAGATAAGGTTATCCTAGAGCTTAAATGGATGGGGGAATCATAAAATGTGATCATTGTAACAACAAACGTATTCTCATGTGAATATATATTAAAGGAGAATAGTGAATAAGTGAATATTTGCATTATAGAACAGTGGAAGCTGAATCTGAAGCAATATAATACCCAGACAGCCTTTAAAACTGTGCAGTTTGTCAGCATCTAGAAGGATCTCTGGTCTGAAGGTGCACATGCTAAGCCCACACTGCCATCTAGTGTGATCAGATGAGTACTCACTGTTCTGATTTTAGGTGGTTTGGGAATGTTTAGGTCATCAAGGGTAACAGTTTGCAGAGGGTTGCATCTGCCAACGTACTTCAGTGATTTTTCCATCAAAGGACACAGATTTCATAGTATACAGGTGACAATAAAAATGAGCTTTACATATGGGGTGCAACTGGACAACCTGTGAAGCTAACAGACATGGTTCAGTAAATCCTTTGTAGATTAGCCATCTCAGTTACTTAATACAGTGTAACATTAAGTTAAGGGGCAAAGCCACTTACAATCATTATGATATTTGACTCACTGCTGTATGCTGCTATGCTATACCTGCAGTGTCAAGTGCATCCGCATCAAGTGCATCAGCATGGAGTTCATCAGCCTCCAATGGATCAGCATGGGGAGGAGCAGCCTCCAGTGGATCAGCATGGGGAAGGTCAGCCTCTAGTGAATCAGCCTCCAATGGATCAGCATGGGGAGGATCAGCCTCCAATGGATCAGCATGGGGAAGATCAGCCTCTAGTGAATCAGCCTCCAATGGATCAGCATGGGGATCCTCGTCCAGCGGAGCAGCATGGGGTGGATCAGCATCTCGTGAACCCCTGGTGGTCACAGCAATCCATGCCTTTGAGGGTCAGCAGCCTGGGGACCTCAGCTTCAACACTGGGGACCAGATCACAGTCCTCACAAAGACGGAATCCCAGTACGACTGGTGGGAAGGCCAGCTGGGAGGAAAGGTGGGGATCTTCCCTGCTAACTATGTCACCTACAACTGAGGAACAACACAAAGGGGCCCTTGTGTTTACTGGTGAATGTAGTTCAGGCCTTTAATTGATGATATTTTGTTTTCACACTCCTACTGAGAGCCAGGGAGGTTGGGTGTGGGGGAGGGTGTGTGTTTGCTTGCACTGACTCATTTAGTTATTGCAGTGCAGCCCAGTGCCTTTTAACGAAATGAACAAGGGAAATTGTTAAACACTTTTGTTACATATGCTACTGTATATGGGATTTGGAATTTTGTTGATGGTATATGAAAAGGGTTCAGTTGACTGCCACATCTAACGAAGCCGGTTTTGAAGGACTAAGATAAGGAATATCATTGCATCTCCTAACGGCTGATATGATATGACTTGTGTATTTATGGGAATTGGTGGTGTTGTATGCACTTTAAGTTTAAGTTAAGTTTTTCTGTTGTTTTTAACCTTTGACTTTAAGTTGACTTTGGTTTTAATCCCTATGCTGCATAACATAGTCGTTGTTGTTTGCAATGTGTTGTTGTTTGCAATGTGTGGTTGTTTGTCTGTTTTGGTGGTTGGCTAATCCCAAAGTTCACCACTTCCCAGGCCCTGTTGGGGTTTCTTGAGTCCCAAAAGGACATGTTTAGTCTTAGCCGATTAACACCTCACGATGCCAAAGAGCCTGTTCTGTGGAAATGATTTTATATATGGATAACAAAGGATGCTTTAATGAAATAAAACAGGTAGATCTTTTTTCCTTAAACACCTGCACTTTATAAACAGGAAGCCTATTATGTTACATCCTCCTTGGCATACAGGAGTTTTATAGCTACTACTAAATCACTGCTAACATTCAGATGATGCCAAATCTGTAAGCTGAGAAATGTGTGTGATCTGCTAATTATTTTCTGACTTGAAGGCATTTGTTATGATGGGTTTCTTTGATTTATTATCAAGATTTATGGAAATAAACAAGAAAGAGAAAATCTAATAAAGTGTATGATTAACTGAAATTTTATGGACATTGATTAAAATATTAGTTATTACACAGAAACAAAATCATTGTGTGAATGTCTGTGTTCCTGTATCATTTTGGTTACAATAAACTATGGCGGATGCAAACAGTGCATTTGGACTTATTACTGCCATTGTTTTGTTTTTCTTTGAACCATCAATCTCGCATCAGACTCACAGCAACAATAAATCACCACCTAATTTTCCTGTTGGCAGCTGGCACAATGAGGGTAAATCCCCCAAATGCTGATGGGGTGTTAATAACAAGCGATTGCTGAAATATTCCCTTGGCTTTTGCCAGCAGGCCAGTTAATGGTTACGCAATGGAGGCTTTAAAGGCCTACAGACATCTCTCTTCGCCCTCGGGCAAAGGGCAGATGTATCAGTCTGCTCTCATCAACTCACAGAGAAAACCCAGCCTCTCTACGGCTAATGACATATTGTGTAACTGACTGTGACATTTATACTGCATAAGTCAGCTAAACATCACTCAAACTTGTGGGTTAATGTATCTGTGTAATCACTACTTATCATTACTCATCAATATCGACAACATCGACAATATTTGAGTTTAGCTGATACAGCACTATAATAATAATAATAAGAAGAAGAAGAAGAAGAATACTCTTTTCTTGTATAGCACAATTCATACAGTACAAGATGCAGCTCAATGTGCTTTACAGTTTGGCAACATTTCTTGCTGGAGTGGAAGAATACAATAACGCAATGACCCGTTAATGCGGGCTCTTATGTGACGCAATAATGCAATGTCACAACAACGCAGTGATGAAATACACAACCTTAATCTTTCATTAAGGTTTGCAAGCCCTCTGTTACTTTCTGTTAGCTTCTGAATCCCTCTGACTGCTTTTGGTGTGATTCATACAGAGAAGCCCATAGTGTGCTACTCCCTCTTGTGGATAAACGTGGTTTCCTTGGTTCTGCTTTTTTACAAGGTCTTGTCCTGAAACAAATGCACCCTACACTGGTTATTTAAGGTATTGCATACACACAGGATGTCAACCAGGAAAAGTGACACTGCCTTGGATGCCAACACATCGACTTTGTCCTGACGGGTTTACAATTACAAAGTGCCTGTGACAGTTAAAACAGCTGCTGAAGAATGATGTCTTATTCATTTAAACATGTGTAATGTCAAATAGGAGAGATTTACATGAAATGTAAATATGTAAGTGGATTGACAATTTCAATGTAACCTAATCACTTGTAAAATTCTACCTGTTAAAGGCACACTTGACCTTAGTTTGAGGTCATGGGTCATAAAAGACATTTTCCATTACTCTGCAATGATATTTAGACTGACAGAGACTTTAGTGAATGCTTTGAATACCAGTAAGAGGAGTGATGTTGCTGGAGGCGCCTGACCCACACAGCGGTGAAAAAAGCACATTCAGACTGGGAGACCTTGCTGATTTCCCCCCACTGCAGTGCATATGGTGGTGTGCTTTTTCATGATTTGTGTTTTCAACAATTAAAACATTTCTCTTTTTTTTTTTTTTTTCGATGACTAGGTAAGGACCAGCTTCAAAATGTGTATTACACACATCAGAACTGTTACATATCTGTGTGTGTGTCTGTGTGTGTTTGCATGTCTCTTGCAAAAATATATCGGCAATATTGTTTAATGTAAACTGTTGAGTGCTAACAAAATAGTTTGGTATCATATGGGCATATAGTTGGTCCTGTTCTGTTAGACAGTAAATAAATGATCATAATCAGTAATGTTTACTTGTTTACTGTATGTTTCAGTTCAAAACACTCGAGAATTACTTACTCTTTTTATAAACACTGGCCCACAAGTTGATCTTGTTACTATTAGGTGATCTCTCACTGAAATATACACCTTCATGCATAAACCTGCATATATGCATTTCTATTCGCATGCAATCATGGGACATTGATTTAGTATGACCTCCCTGGACCCATAGATGTCACACAGCCTGCCAGTCCGAGTTCTACAGGTCAGTGTCCCATACCATTGTACACCTGTCCACAGAGGGTATCACAGGCCTGGGCCCGCCCATAGAATTTCACGTTCAAGTCAGTCTGGCCAGTCTGCCTATTCTCGGCTGTTCCTTTGCCGGAGTATTTGGCCACCAATGACAAACGAATGCTACGCATGTATCATTGGAATCAGTGGTCAGGTTAGTTGTAGCTCTGTCCGGTAGTATACGAAGGCATTTAACAGACGCCCATTGATCGCGCCTCTGAGAACTTCCTGTCTGTGGCATCTTTGCCAGACGGTGTAACAGCCAAGCTAGGTATCCACTAAAATATACAGTAACTATAGCAACATCCCAACCCCTCTGTGGGGAGCTGTACATAACTTTACTGCTTGACCTCTGGCTAGGAGCTTTAGATGAAAAATGTCAACAAACTATGGTGGTCATATATGCAGGTCTGGCGAGGGGGGCTTTGGGACCTTTGATCTTTCAAGAAGGTGACTAAGGGTGCCTCTCAGGCTAAATGTCAACTGTCGACTCATCTGTCGACTATTGTTGACAGCTCTGGAACTGCCAGCTACAATGCCTCTGAGCAGTGATAGCAGGCTAGCAGGGATGTGGATGGAGATACAGATGGAAAACCTAATAAGCCTGTCCCCAAACAAGTCTGTGAAGACAGAATCCAAGAAACATTATGTTAAGAATGCACAAAGACGAGGTCAGGTAACCTGAAAGCAAATAACAAGACAGGCAAAAAGGCAAAAAGACAGGAAATTGTTCTTATATTGTAGTTTCTGTTATCACAGCAGTACTAGTCACAGGAAATACCTTCCAGTCTGACGGACAAAATGTCTTCCAACGTGACTTAGGGCATGGTGATGTCACAAAAAATGCAAACTATTTTTAATTATATTGAAATTGACAAAGAGTTGCACTCGTCTGTATAAATGTTGTGCTGATGTCTTGATGTTTCTTTAAGCTTAGCTACGCTAGCACCCCTATGTATTTTCATATTAAGATGTTTCTTTGGAGGTCTCTCTTGTGCAGTTCCTCTAACACACACACACACACACACACACACACACACACACACACACACACACACACACACACACACACACACACACACACACACACACACACACATTACTTGGGTTTTCCAGTGCAGTGGTGCAGCAACATCTGCAGTTTTCTTCCAATATGAGAAGCAGGTGTTTGACATGTTGAAGGGTGCTTGGCAGCATGTAGCCTCCTCTACCCAGATGTATGTAAACATCCATCTGCAGACAACCATGGTGACATGTGGTCTCGATGAGGATGTGTGCGAGGACAGAAAAGGCATGTTAGATTTCTCAACCAAACAGAAAATGCCTCTCCGGAAACATGCCCTGAAGGACTGAAAGAGTCTTTGGTTAAAGGCACGGAGGCACGTACAGTACACTGAGTTTGGCCCATGGTCTTACAGAGGAAAAGCCTAAGTTTTGTCATTCCGGTATTTGTTTTCAAAGTGCCACATCAACAAATTGTCTCCAAAACAATTCACAATTTTAGCAAGTTGTCTCCACGGTGAGAGCTCATGCCACCGCGTGTATTCGGCATTTGGCATACTTCTCATTCACCACTTGACATCTCCCAAAAGGCTGAGGATATTTTGCTATGAAACTATGGCACCATTTGTCTTCAAGCTCTGGTACAGTTAATCAAGAGCAGTGATAAATAAATGGTGTGTTAGTATTATTGTGGTTATGATGGTTTTTCAGAACATTTTTAAAAGATCAGCAATGGTTGTGTTCAACTCTATTATGATGGTGTGTCAGTACCTCGGCCACCAAGATTGTGCAAGAATGTCGAAGGATGTCTGCCCATATCAAAATGACAGTTTTAGAATAGAATAGAATAGAATGCCTTTATTGTCATTATACAAGTATAATGGGATTGCAAGCTTCCCCATAATGTGCACACATAAATAACAAGGAGAGATATGTACAATAAAAACTACTATAAAAACTACTAAGTACAAGAATTAAGTACAAGAATTAACATAGACTTTTAAAATTCTATTAAGATAGAATTTTGCTTTGATTTTAGAGCTTTGATTGCATATGCCTTAATGTTTATCTGTTTTAAGCTGTCCATATTCTTTCCACGGGCAGTCAGAACCTTAAAGGAGAACTTCAGTGTAAAATGAAAATTGGCATGTTAAAATATCATACTGAGTTGGTATGTGTGCTGAGGAGCAAAATTGATTTAGCCTGCTGCATTCAGAGTTTAACTATTTTTTATCGTTTGTCCCAGAAGGCTAACAATGGAAGTGGTAGGTGCCCTTTGACGAAGCATGACGACTACGCTATTTTTAAACCATTAAAACAGCTTGAAGAAACTCTACACTCCATCAGTAGTACAACAAAGGCTCTGTCATTCAAAACAAAGCACTAAGAATATTGTAAATGTACACATGGTTTATTTAAAAAACTGTTCTTACATGCAGTAGTTTGCAGTTGTTTCTCGTCGCCGCCATGATGAAAGTCCAAACAAGTTGATTGTACTACCTCTCCTCCTATTCTTCCTGCTGGTTCGTGTTCGTCAATCGACTTGTGCGGACTTTCATCATGGAGCGACGAGAAACTACAGCAAGGTACTGCCTGTCAAAACAGTTTTATTAACAAATGTTGTGTACACTTACAAAGTTCTCTGATATTAGGATAGGAAGTGATGACCACCAAATGTTGCCCCACAGTTGCCCCCCAATTGTTAATACAGGATATGTCATGTTTGCCATGGGCATAATGGTCCCATCCCCTGTTAATTCAACTGTCCTTTACAGCAGTTTAGCTGGGCCCTGGGCTACCCTCTCTGGATGTTCAAGTCAAGTCAGGTCAACTTATTTATATAGTGCATTTGACGCAACAGGATTGCAACAGAAGGGTGTGTGTGTGTGTGTATATCTGTGTGTGTGTGTGTGTGTGTGTGTGTGTGTGTGTGTGTGTGTGTGTGTGTGTGTGTGTGTGTGTGTGTATTTGGGTATATGTGAGTGTAGTTGGTCCATCAGCAAAAACTATACATCACATTGCATATTTCTGATCATAGTAATCTGTAAACATAAAGATTTATTATAACCTAACCTCAAGACAAACAGGTAACCGTTTTTTTTTCACTTTGGGTGGAATCATGCCAGCAAATTGTTTCAATGATCTTGGCAAGCTGAGAACCACAAGCTTAGCTGACCCTGGGTAGCTCTAGACGTCATATGGGCTAAGATTTGTCTGCAGGCCGTTGGACACCTGGAGTCACAGACGGATAATTAGAGAGATCTGACTGTCGTTCACAGCTGTTGTCCTCCTCACTTCTAAAGGTGCTCCAAGAGAGCCAAGAAGCCTGCTCGCTGCCCCAAATTCCCTGCCTTCTGTAATACAGTCATGCAGTACAGTACTGAGCGTAATGGCAACAGAATATTCACTTCTACACACTAAAGCTCAGCTGCAGTGGGCCAGTTATTCACGTTTATGATTGCTGCTCAGTCTTTCTTAATGTCACATTACTTGTCACTAAGACATGCACTTCTCCAAACAACTTACTTTTTACACACAGTAGGACACTTTTATTCACACTTTTATACACATTATGAAATAATTTTTTTGTCAGTGTGTATTGTGTGATAACTGTGTGTAGTGATGTTTTTGTAGTGGTTTATTTGATGTTAAAAGTGTGTGATGCCAAGTTTAGTTATGTGTTCAAGACAAATCTCAGCCTTGGGAGGCAATAAAGCTTGACTTCCCCTGACCTACCGACAATGTCCCTAAAGCCACTCTAGGTTAGGCATCTTGCCCAGGGACACCCTGGTGACCTCTGAGTCAAACTTGTGTAAACGTTTAGTGTTTTTATGGTATTTTTTGTTTTTTTTTATCTCAACCATCACCCATTTAAGGAGAAGGTTTTAGGCCCATTAAGTGCAAAAGCAGCAATGTAAAGAGCATCTTCTTTCCGCCGGCAGTCAGAACCTTAACTGCACAGGAACAGTGATACTGCTTTTCGTATAGACACTGACACTTCACTCCATTGTCACTCTGCTGCTGCTGCTGTGTGTGTGTGTGTGTGTGTGCATGCATATGTGTGCGTGTTTGTAATTTGGGTTTGTTAGTCCACCACGGACTTACTTTCTATCATTTCACACGGGCTCGGGCTGGGTTCGGGCAACTGAAAGGTCAGGTGATTCATTTTGATGAGCTCGAGACAGATGCGAAAATGGATGCTGCGAAGGTGAAAAGAAGGCTAACCTCTGGCAATTATGGTATTTATTTGTTGTAACTTACATGTTTGTTTCAACTTTTCACATTTGTCATAATAAATAATGTTAAAATGTATAAATGTCTCATTCTTGACGAAAGGCAAAAGATCTGTATGCATGCCCTTATTTGAATATGTCGGGCTACGAACAGGTTTGTGCTTTAGAAAAACGGTCAAGCTCTGGGTCCGGGTCGGGCTCGGGCCTTGTCGGGCCTAACTTTTAAGGCCTGACTACAGCTCTATTTTAACATGCCAATTTTCATTTTACTCCAAAATTTTCCTTTAACATGATGGCAATGGTACAGTGCACGATGGTAAACCAGTTCTTTGCTCTGATTGGTCATAACGCTATCCTATATAGGCATGCAGAGGCAGTTGCAAACACAACCAATGATGACCAATGATTCACTGTTAAGCTATAGACCTACAGTTGTAACAATTTTCAGATTCATTGTAAAGCAGCCACTGTGACTACTAAGGATGTAGTCTGAGTAATCTCCTAAAAGGTAATCTTATTATGGTAGCAAAGAAACAGTCCACACTCACTCACCAGAGGCTCTGTTATGGTTTAGTAAATTGTAAGAAACAATACTTTGTATTATACATCACAGACAGACACAATAGTCAACAAACGACCTCCCCATGTTATTCCAGTAATGTAGTCTTCTCTGTCGCCTACAGGCCCTTCTATGGATCAACGAATTGGAAGTTGTGTTCGTAACGGAGGGGTGTGGCTGACGGACATGTGCACTGTACCAACAGCTGGTGCCGTACCACCACTCCGACTGCTCTGAAATGTTTAGAGTTTGTCCAACACCGCTTCGGTTTAACGCATTTCAAAGCATTCTGCCGTCGCGTTATAGTTTTGCGAAGCAGAGCATAGCAGCCAAATATCATAGGACGAGTGGAGAGAGCAGTTTTTCCCAGAAAGAATGCTGTAGCGCTTCAGTAATGCATCCACTTACGGGCCGTTGTTTCCCCATGGGGACTATACAAAGGAACGTTTGCTGGAAATTGAGCTTAATCATATTTTTCACGGCTTTTCTTTTTTTCTTGGACGTCTTTTCAACTTACCACAGTTTGTGCATTACAGAGAATGACATCGGATTGGACGTTTCCAACCAGAAACCTCAAGTAAACGTGTCACATAATTTCTGGTCAGTTGACCCCAGCAGTCAAGATAAAAAAGTGAGTGCAAGCCGGCTACCATGAAGCGAAGTGTTAAAAAATACAGGCGTTTAAGACTCGGCAGTAGCCTATTCAAACATAAGGAGATCTACAATTTGTCACTGCTGGGCATATTGCAGTTTGTTTTTAGAGGTGCTATTTGGTTAAGAATTGGTGGGAAAATTGGTCGCTGACTTTTTCACTCCACATTGAAACTGATATTATACACATTTTCATATAGACTATAGGCCTATCTTAATGCTTGTAAATGATTCATAGAAGAATAGATCACCTGGTGTATTGGGGATGTTTTGATTTAGTCGGCGAAAAAGTAAGATGTTTATATTTTAGAGTAGTCCACAAGCTTTGAACGCCATTTGGCAAAATGATATGGCAGTCAAACTTCGCTGTCAAAATGCTCGTAATATTTGTTGAACAGATGATTTGTTGAATCGATGTGTTGTGCTGCAGAATTCAACTTGCATGGATATCGATGTCATGGCCTATGGACAAACCATGTTCATGATAGGATTATTGATTGGATCTGCATTTTCGGGGGTGCTTTCCGACAGGTATGGCGCTTAAATATGTCTGTGTGATGTGGATAAACCGATTAGCCTACTTTAGACTGCTGCCACAGGCAGCCTACTGCTGAGAAAAGATAGTGGTACTAACCTAATTAATATCTTTCATATGTATTACATTGTTTATTTATATACTTATTTCAAACAATAGATATGGTAAACGAATCCTTCTCCTGGGTTGCTGCTGTGTACAGGCAACTGTGCCGCTGGCGACAGCGCTTCTACCTTACTCCGTCTTCTACCTGGTTGCTCGATGCGTCACGGGGATCACCTGTTGCGCCATTCACATGTGCAGCTTCAGTTTGGGTATTGTCTTTGGCTGATATGAATCTCTGTTGGAAAAATGGTTTAAGTCAGGGACGTTACTAGGAATTAATTCATGGTTATTTTCAGATTTAGGATAACGTTTTGGTGTTTGATAGCTCTCCACAGTCACAGTTTAGCCAAAATTAGAAATTAATAGCTCTGGACGCCAGAACACTGCTACAATGGCACTGTCTTTAGCTAATGTAGAGAATTACATGAGGAATGTCCCTTAAGTCGCCGAAAACAGGTTAGCCCTCTTCCTGAATCTGTTCAGTCTGGAGAGGTACCGCGGTAAAGATGGCAGGGGATTTGGGGATATTCGCTGGACATTCTTAACTTTCCCTCCATTCTGTCCGCAAACTTAAGTTTAGTAATTATCATTTCATATTGTTCACGCTGTTGCATAGCAGTCAGAATGGAAAAAAGATGTTCCGATGATTTTTGGTGAATATTTCCCAAAACTTAGTGTGCCTGTATAAAGCGACATTTCAGCAGCAAAATCTAACCTGTGGTAAGCAGCTGGGAGTACTGGGAGGTGCTGCAGCAATCAGAATAGTAAACAGCTGCTTTATTGCTTTGTGGTGAATATTTTTAATAAATGGCCTAATCAGCCTCCAGAATTGTATAGGCTAAGTGACATCAGCAAAAACAAACAAACAAAAACACCTGTAATTAGTAGCAATTATGAATTGGGAAGTACTACAGCAATTACAATATATCATTTTGGTTTTGCTGAATATTTTTCATTTTAATGATTATCCCAACTGTAGGGCACGCTTCAAGTCTGTCATTTTTTGACGATGCCTTACCCCCAGAGTACTGCACCTATACACCAAGAGGAAAGACTTAAAATTTTAGATTTCTTCTATGTCTCACTTGTTTTTCCTAGACAATGAGATCACAGTGATACAAAAATAAGGCTATTGCCTTTGTTTCCTGCTTCTCCGGTGTGACTCTGGAGCAAAATAGTTTTGTTGTTTCAGTGTACACTCCCTTTAATCTGCAAATGAGATCTCAACAGTATCTCAAATAATGCTCAATGTTGTATGGGAATGAACTGTGACCAAGGTAATACTTAAACGAATCAGCGATTCTCTTTTACAGTATAGTTTTCTTTTGTTATGTGGAAACAGTGTGAACAGTAGTAACACTGATCTTGTTACTAAAACTAAGATTGCAGGCAGCCTCGAGTGCATGAAAAGTTGCGATCAAATGTCCAACGAATATCAAACCACCTGCCATCTTTACCACAGTCATAGATCTACCTTACTTAGTCTCTCCAGTATTATGTACTTAACTGGATGCACATTAAACTTTACAGATATAATGTCTGAAAGAATGTCCCAGACCAATCAGAAAATTAGTTACAAAGTAGATCTGATAAAGTTAGAAGTACACTCTTTTTCTACAGCCTACTGTTGATCTTAATTAATCTGCCAACGAAACTAGTTTTTTACTAAAACCTTTAAAAAAAATTTACTGGGGCGCAGCTGATTTTGGCCTAGTGATGCCCATGGTTTAAGTTTTGCATATCTGCAAACATGCACAGATACATCCCTCCATCATGAAGTACGACATTTACCATATTTCTCCTCCAGGTGTGGAATGGAGTCTTCCGAAGAATCGGATCTGGCCGCCGGCCCTCCTGGCCTTCAGCTTTAGCGTGGGAATGATGTGCCTGTCCGCTGTAGCGTACGCATCACCGGGATGGATGCAGTTCCATCTTGCGCTGTCTTTCCCACAGATTCTCTGCCTTCCGCTTTACTTGTACGTCTCACCATTGGCATTTACAGTCTCTTAACTCTTAGCAATAATGATTTTGTATACCACCCTTATCCTATATACTATATCATAGTATTTGTGAAAATATGTTAATGTAAAGTAGATATAAATGACTTAGGCCTGATTCACACTGACTTGAGCGTGTACAGCACGTATCCATGTACAATATGTTTGTATAGTGACAGAATACGCTCAGATCACGTGTGCGGTGTGAATAGTCTGATTTGTTAACATGCATTTTAAACAAATACGGACAGAAAACAGGCATGCGCTGTATACACAGAGTGTTGGTGTGAATCAGGCCTTACTGTGGCACAACTACCATTTTTCCTGGATTAGTTCCATACCAGAGTCCCCCAGGTGGCTGTTGCTGAACCAAAGGATAGATCTTGCAGAGGTGTATCATGCCAGAAGTCCCGAAGACAAGCACTACTTTGACCAGGTAAGACAGTTGTGGTTAGGTTGACCAAGTTTGACAAGTCCATCCTTTTTGCACAACTGAGGTAGGCCTACTGGTTTGGCTTTGATGTCTACCAAATTACCAAAAAAACAAACAAACTATTCCAATTGCTCTTCCAGCTTCTAGGTTCCTTGGAGAATGAGATTCAGACAGCCAACATCAAAAAGAACCAGACTGAGCAGATCTCCCACTGGGCTCACTTCAAATCACCCACCATCATACTTCGAGTGTTGGTCATGGGTTTTATTGGGTAGGTAAGTGAAAAACTTTGTTCCTTTGTTATTCGATTGGTGGACTGATTGATCATTGAATTCACTGACTGATCACTGTGTGAGCAAATCAAACACTGTACTCCTTGAAATTCTGTTGACATACAGGATTGTCTCAATAGCTTTGCAACTGTTTTTGCTGTCTTGGAAACTGAATCTCTCAAAGCTCTGACCCATTGGAATTTCACCTATGTGAAAGGTCATAAGGCAAGGCAAGGCAAGTTTGTTTGTAGAGCGCATTTCATACACAAAGATAGTTCAGTGTGCTTAACAAAAATAAAAGCAACGAAGCATACCTGTTACATATTCACATATTCAACTACGCAACTGTCATGTAACATGTAACATACACATTTTTTCACCATTTCCTGATTCTCAATCACACTTGGATGAATTATCATCGAGACTTAAGCAGTGCTGGAGGTGGTGTGCAATTTAAAAGCTGTATAACTGTAGAAGTCTTGCTTTGATCATGTGGTCAATGTTGCAGTAGGCCTAAATTGTGACCCAAAACTATCTGTTGCTATTGGGTGAGCTATGTCCCCAGGGAAACACAAATACTTGGCCCATTAAGCCTGGAAGCCCCATACATCCAGTGTTTCACTCACTCACACACACACACACACACACACACACACACACACACACACACACACACACACACACACACACACACACACTGATGGTATTTGAGTAAAAGTAATAATCTTGTAAATAACATTTTAAATGTTGCAACATTTTTATTATTATTTCAAATACCTTTTGTTTTTATGATTGTGTGTCAAGTCAGTTAGACTTGAAAAGGGGGACTGATGGTATTTGAGTAATAATAATAATCTTGTAAATAGCATTTTAATTTTGAAACATTTTATTATTATTACTCAAATCCCTTGGTTGGCTTTGGAACTCTTGTATTAAGATCAAAAGCTTTGTATGTGTCTCTGGCTGAGCTAGGAGGTGTGAACAGCAGGTTTCCTGAACCATTTGGTGGCCTTCTGAATAACCGTCCCTGTCTAGTGGATTAGCATACAGACAATTTGGCACCTTTCGTATCTGATTAGAAGACTAGAGTACTTAACAAAAGACCATTGCATATGCATTTTGGGGTGTAACTTGGGTGCAGCCATTGGCTGTCTACAGACATTTAAGGTCAGAATAACCACTGTTTGAGTTAGTCTTGTCTTGTCGTGTCTGTCTTTGTCCTGTGTGTGTGTGTGTCTGTGATGTCCTTAATGTTAAGAATAAACCTTGTTCCTGATTCGAAACCACTAGGCTGACTGAGTCTCCAAATTCAACTTAAACGTAATTTTATTACTTTTAAAATGGAGGTTCCGGACCGAAAGATAAAATCTTGGATTTCATTGGATTCATGAGCTTGTGGTAAGATTCTCATAACTTTTTGTTGACAGAACAGTTTTAAGTGAGTATTATTGTGAAGTGTTTGAATGCTGTTAGGTAAGATCCTTAAGCAAAATCTCCTGGCTGAATCTTGACGAAGATTGGCGAGTTCAACTGGTTATTCCAGTTGAGGTAGGAGCATAAGTTGAGGTTTGAATGCAGCTAGACGAGTAAAAATCGCTAGAACTGCGGACTTTGTTCCTAGTAGTGTGAGTTAGTAAGCAGACAGAGTCCTCTATCTTTCTCTATTTCTATTTTTACTTTAAGGAGGTGTCCTGCTTAGTTGATATGCAAATCAGTTGCCATTTGTTTGCCAGAAAAGGTGTTTGTGTGAATAAGGAAAACCTGGAAAGAATCTTTTTAAGTCATGCTTTCCTTATACTGTTTATTCTGCTTTATATACTCAATGCAGTGATTCATTTATTTATTTTGCTTTGCAGTTTATCCCATAATTTGTTTTTGTTTAATCCACTAATGAGACTGATTAGTCATTCTGTCTTTAGTAGTTGTATCTCTATGTCTATATGTTCAAGCTGATAAGAGAAACTAGAAGGGTTTTGTGTGTTACTCTGTAATATGTTTACAATGCAAGCCCAGGTTTAACATTTAGATTTAATGGCTAAAGTACAGTCAGCTCTCAAACTCCACTTCCACCCTCTAGTTGTGTGATATTTTGGGTGTTCCACAAGATTCTGTCTGTGTTATAATAAATAATAATAATAAAACTTTACTTGTATAGCACAGTTCATACATGCAATATGCAACTCAAAGTGCTTTACAGTTTGGCAGGGTTGTTGCAAGACAACATTTCTTGCGGTTCAGTGATGTCAGAGCAGATAAATAGAGAAGCAGACTGACTCTTGCATGAACACAGGTAGGCAGTCCTTGTAGGCCCTAGTCTGCAATCTTTGTAGTCCAGTGGCGTTAGAGCTATGCAACGCCCTGTTAATGTGGGCTCTTATGTGAACATAGGTCGGCAGTCTTTGCAGGCCAGTAGCACTAGACGAGGAAAGTTCATTTAGGCGCAGTCGGTTGTTAGTGTCCCCAGGGAGCAACAGGGGTGAGGAAAAACTCCCTGTTTGTTTGATCTAAACAGTTTAAGTTTTTCAGAAACCAAAGCGAAACAGAGAAGAAAGACAGCATTGAGAGACAATGACTCTGCCACCCATGATACTGATTTAAGCTGCTCTTTTACCAATGGGCCAGGCGAAGATGCTTTTGGACGAGCATGCAGCCCAGGTGTTGGTGAGTGGAATCTCACAGGTCACAAAAAGCCTATGTCCCTAGCTGCTGTAAAAGGGACTGGGCTAAAGTGATGAATCTTGTAATTGAGTAAGCTGAGGTTTTGTGGGGGGCTAGGGAGCAGAGGTTAACTCTCATAGCACATCACATAGTTTTGGCACACTCCTGGGATTATGTCATCTGTCCTTTGCATATTTAGTGAAAAGTTTAATTCATGGCGTACAATAATAGTGGAAATCAGCGGTGCTTCCCCGTCAAAGGTTTTGAAACTAATGGCGTAAATTAATAGTGGACACCAATTGGTTTTTCCCCGTCAAAAAGTTAGACATTAACTGAAATAGAGTACAAAGGATACTGATCTGCTTAGCTGTTCAGTCGCAGATCAGAAAGGGGGGAGAATTGTAGTCATTAGGCCATTACATCTCAGTGGAGGATGGAGGGAAGGGGGATTGGTGATTCTGACTTGTACTTATGCCTAGTTTTGCTGATACTACCAGTCATAATAATTTTTTTTTTTTTTTTTTCTCAAATTGACAACTACAAAGGCTAACAATGTGTACAGGTTCTATCAAACTGTCTCCCTAGAGAAAAACTGTTATGTTGTGTTTTAAAAGAAAAGGGAGCTCTTACAGTTTGGGAGTAGTTTGTGTGTCTGCAGATTTGGAAATCCTGATACATATCACACCTTAGACCAGATGTCTGTTAAAGCCCTAAGAATTTACCAATAGTGGAAAAACATTTGATTTTGTTAATTGCTTTTCTTTCTTTTATGTTGGGTGATTTATTTGACATAAAAAAAACACATTTGATTTTGTTATTTGCTTTTCAGTTTAATTTTCTTTCTTTTATGTTGGGTGATTTATTTGACATTTGCTTTTGTTTTGTTCACAATGTTGACATTGTGTGAGGAAGTGTGCAATTAAGGGTATTGGATTGTATGTCTGACATGTGATGCTATGCTATCTTCAGAGTTGCTTTTCACATTTAGCCTAGGTATAGCATAATACAGATCATTTGAAGAGGACATACCAGAACCGGAAGAAGAGGACAACATTTTTGTTTGCACACATGTTTAACACTGTGCACCACACGAAGAGAAAAGATACAACATCACAGAGCATAATGAACTCGTCTGCCATTCTGTTGTGTCAAAAAAAAAATCATACTGCTCATTTCAAGCATCCTATAGTCAACATGTCAAGCTGTTTATGATGAATGTCTTCATGGAACCAACCTATAATGTGTAATTTTGTCATGGAACCAAACTTCTATCTGTAATCTTTGCATGGAACCAACTTTACTGTCAATTTCATGGTGCTGAGCTTTGTTTTGTTTTATGATTTTGTGTCAAGTCAGTTAGACTTGAAAAGGGGGACTGATGGTATTTGAGTAAAAGTAATAATCTTGTAAATAACATTTTAAATGTTGCAACATTTTTATTATTATTTCAAATACCTTTTGTTTTTATGATTGTGTGTCAAGTCAGTTAGACTTGAAAAGGGGGACTGATGGTATTTGAGTAATAATAATAATCTTGTAAATAGCATTTTAATGTTGAAACATTTTATTATTATTACTCAAATCCCTTGGTTGGCTTTGGAACTCTTGTATTAAGATCAAAAGCTTTGTATGTGTCTCTGGCTGAGCTAGGAGGTGTGAACAGCAGGTTTCCTGAACCATTTGGTGGCCTTCTGAATAACCGTTCCTGTCTAGTGGATTAGCGTACAGACAATTTGGCACCTTTCGTATCTGATTAGAAGACTAGAGTACTTAACAAAAGACCATTGCATATGCATTTTGGGGTGTAACTTGGGTGCAGCCATTGGCTGTCTACAGACATTTAAGGTCAGAATAACCACTGTTTGAGTTAGTCCTGTCTTGTCGTGTCTGTCTTTGTCCTGTGTGTGTGTGTGTCTGTGATGTCCTTAATGTTAAGAATAAACCTTGTTCCTGATTCGAAACCACTAGGCTGACTGAGTCTCCAAATTCAACTTAAAAGTAATTTTATTACTTTTAACACACACACACACACACACACACACACACACACACACACACACACACACACACACACACACACACACACACACACACACACACACACACACACACACACAGTGTGATTCAGTGTGGACAGATTGATTGACAGATTGATCCTACAGTTGGGCGGCCGCATGTACTGTACTTAGGGTCATCTTAGATGTAAGGCTGTTGGTATTCAGTATTGCCAAGATGTGCTTTGTTTCTCATATTGGTATTTGGCATTGCTAAGACGTGCTTTGTTTATGATATTGGTATTCAGTATTGCTAAGACGTGCTTTGTTTATGATATTGGTATTCAGTATTGCTAAGACATGCTTTGTTTACGATATTTGTATTTAGTATGGCTAAGACATGCTTTGTTTATGATATTTGTATTTAGTATGGCTAAAACATGCTTTGTTTACGATATTTGTATTTAGTATGGCCAAGACATGCTTTGCTTATGATATTGGTATTCAGTATTGCTAAGACATGCTTTGTTTATGATATTTGTATTTAGTATGGCTAAGACATGCTTTGTTTACGATATTTGTATTTAGTATGGCTAAAACATGCTTTGTTTACGATATTTGTATTTAGTATGGCTAAGACATGCTTTGCTTATGATATTGGTAATCAGTATTGCTAAGACATGCTTTGTTTATGATATTTGTATTTAGTATGGCTAAGACATGCTTTGTTTACGATATTTGTATTTAGTATGGCTAAAACATGCTTTGTTTACGATATTTGTATTTAGTATGGCTAAGACATGCTTTGCTTATGATATTGGTATTCAGTATTGCTAAGACATGCTTTGTTTATGATATTTGTATTTAGTATGGCTAAGACATGCTTTGTTTATGATGACCTTTTGTAATAAAGGGGAAATGACCCGATGTGTGTCATCATTTAGCTTCCTTAGTGTCAAGGAGTCAGGCAGTCTGTCTCTCACCTGAAGAACCCTCCTCCGCTCTTCTCCATCGCAGGCTGGCCTCTGCACTCACCTACTACAGCATCTCCTTCAGCGTGGGCCACTTTGGGGTGAACATCTACCTGGCCCAGTTCTTCTCGGGGCTGTCCGAGGCGCCCTCTCTGGTGCTGCCCTTCCTGCTGTCCCGCACGGGGCGGAGGCCGTTCACCGTCACGTCTCTCCTGCTCAGCGGCATCGCCAGCCTCACTTTCCTTCTGGTCTCCACGTTCTGTGGTAAGTTCGCACAGCGTTTCGATTGCTTTTACATTAAGACAGACATTTGTGGGCTTTACTTGGCCAAATGATCAAGATCTTTCGGCTAGTTTTTGTTTGACTCTGAGGCATACCTGCCACCATTTGGAGTAGGTAACTCCAGGTAGGTGGGTAAGGTAAGGTAGGTAAGGTTTCAGCAGTGGCTGTCCAGCATATTTCTTTGATTATTAATAAAGTGTTGACCTTGTAAATTATGAGACATAAATGAGACAAAATAAAAGGGCAGTGCATGATGGGTGTCAGATATTTAAGAAACCCACCAAAAATGGAAAAGTTATTAGTTTTGCTCTGAGGTAAAATGAAGCATACATGTGAAGGGTTTATATTTCATGGGCCGAATAAAACAGATCCATCAACTAAAGAAGGAATGTATTTGCTTACTACAGATATGCACAACTCGTGTTTTTTTCAAAGTATGCAAATAAGTGTGAATAAACTTGACTTGGGAAATGGTTAACAGATTTGCAAAACAGACCCTGGTGTGCTGTAGGTTTGCTATTTCTGTTGCTGACTCGCATATCAGTTCCAGACTTGCTCAAGAGTCTCTGCTGCTGGTGAGAATGTTGTTTGACCTCTCTGTGACCACAGGCAGAGTGAAACCCAGTCAGTGGATTTTAAGTGCAAGAGGAAAGATGTCTACACATGGTCCTCAGGCCTACAACTTAGCTTTCCATAGAACTTTAACATGGCCTGAAGGTAGCCCCGACCAGAGTTTCACGTGCAGAAGTAAACTTAGCAATAGAGCATACTTCAGCCCAGTGCAGCTCCTGAATTATCTCTCACTTTGACCCCTGGCTACATTGGGATCCTGCCAAAGCCTGGCCTCCTTTGGTACTGTGTAAACAAGTCGACTTGGAAGTGTGCAAGTACTTAGACACTTTCTCACAGTTTTTCTCAGTCGCTTTGGTACATTCCTCAAATCAGAATTAAAATTCTCAAAACTACTTTTGCAATCTTCACATCATTGTGTCACGTATGCACATAAAATAAAAGCTGTTTCTCATTTCCTTGATCAAGTTGCAAATGCTTTGGTGCATCCATGCAAATGATTATGTACAATTCTCTGCTGTTTCCTACATTATCAGTTGCCTATATGACATTGATCAAAATGTATTATCATGGGTTTCTGTTGAACAGCCCCCCCCCCCAACCCTAACCCTAACCCCCACCCCTCCCAATAATAGCTTCCCTTTCTCTAATGAAGGAAAATGTGAATCATTAGATCAATGAATGATCAACCAGTTTTCTAAAATAGCTCAAAGGTGTTTTTTCTTTGTGCTATGCAGTGCTGTCTTTTCCTTTCTGCATCTTAATGACACGGTCCGTCAACAAATTGCAGTGCAAACAGTAAAAGCGATAGTAAATGTGATTCTTCTCCAGTCTCTTGCAATCAATCTCCCACATACACAAGGGTGTAACTTACAATTTACAATACAGTAAACTACAGGACCTTCTCCACTGTTATTACATGACACTGTAGCGACCTATAACATGAACCTAAGATTCCAGATTCAATATTCCTGTATGATAACATCTTCTGCATCTTAAACTTGAGTAAGACAACAGAAGTTTTAGAATTTGGCTCTTCACAACATTGAACACAGACAGACAGATCATTGACTGTATGTAATGCAGAGAGGAAGAGAGACAGACAGACAGACAGACAGACGGAGAGACAGACAGACAGTGAAGATGTGGTGTTTTACTTTACAGGTGAACCAGGATGAAATTTGTAAAATCTGTCAGACAAGCCTTCTGATGCGTTCTTATTTTTTTTTCCCAGACTTGCCTGCTTTGGTTATGACTCTGGCCCTCACGGCGAAGCTGTGTATGCAGTCCACATCCTGCGTATGTGAGCTGTACAGGGTGGAGCTGTTCCCCACAGTAATTAGGTAGGTTTGCCATTGACACCCTTGGCTTGTCACTGACACCTGCCTCTCTCAAGAATGTCAGCTCCGTGCCAAAAACAGCTGCCACTGTGGAAGATTGACAGTTGGCAGTTCACTGGCTTTGGTATAGAAGGATTCTATTCAGTTTCATCAGTCAGTTTCAGTTTGATGAGCAATTTTTGCAGACACACAGCATGTGTAAAACATCTACGGAATGACCTTTCCACACCTAATCGGAATTATACAGGTGATTATTCTTTCTTCGTGGATACACAAAGCAAAGATATCTCCAACAAGGCCATTGGATGTGCTAACAAATTGAATAATATATATCGCAAATAACACGACCACCATGGTGTCTGTTACTAATGTATGTTACTGGAAAACAGTGACGTAGAAGGCATTAGATTGCCATCCAAAGCCATTACAGATCTAGTTATTGGCGAGAGGCATTAGACGAGTCACAGGAACCATTATGCACCATAGCCAGCATGCTGTATGGGTGTCCATGAGTCTGTCAACTTTAGAAGAAAGCCTATGCTTGTATCTGTGTTGACGTTCATTTGCGCTGTCTTCTCAGATGAATCCATACACTTTTTCTGTATTCATTGTTTGTGTTCGTTCGGTTTCTTTTCTCAATGGTGCATGTATTATGTTAAAATTATTATCAGCACAAGATATGCCTATAAAAATGCTTAACACATCTGAATCAGGTCCATTTGTTTATGCAAAGTGCGTGTTTTCCATATTCAGGAACAACTGTGTCAGATGGTAGCTGCACTTAGGGCTATCAACTTAATTCAGCAGTTTCACTGCATGTCCTACTCTACCCAGTAGGGCTGCTCAATTAATCGAATTCTAATCGTGATAATGATTTCAGGGCCAAACGATCTCAAAACAAATAAAATCGAGGGCAACTATGTTTTTGTCCTAATTATTTTCTACTGTTTGTACTGTACATTAGATGTATACATTAGACATTTCTACTGTTTGTACATTAGACATCAAAGGAGACTTACTAATGTTTACGAAGAAAGGTATTAGGGAAAATCCGAAGGTACAAGAATGTTTTTTCGAAATGTTTTTGAATACATTTTCAATAAATGAAGCATGTTACTGAGGAAAACAAATTAATCATTTGAATAATGGTGATTTCAGTTTTGGCCCAAATAATCGTGATTCAGATTTTTTCCATAATCGAGCAGCCTTACTACCCAGTATGTCTATGCATGTGACAAGTACATGTCCTTGTATCATTAATTGGCCCCTTTGTTGTGCCCCAAAGACAGAAGTGCTGTGGGGTGGTGAACCTGTGCCACCGCATTGGCAGTATAGTGAACGCGCTGGTGGCCCCGCGGGGCGAGATACCGCTGGCCGCCATGGTATGCTACAGCAGCGGGCCCTTCCTGGGCGCGGCACTGTGTCTCCTGCTGCCTGAGACCAGCGGCATCCCTCTGCCCGACACAGTGCTGGACTGTGAGAAGCAACCCCGTCCCCAGTGCCTGCCGTGCTCCGGGTAAGGGACAGCTGTCAGGCATTAGTGAAAGTGATTCCTGTTTGTCATTGTGATTACACAGCACACAGAATGAAATTGAAACCCATGCATTTAACCCATCACACACGTGAGCAGCCATGATAGCGGTGCCTGGGTAGTAGTGTGTGGGGACAGTAGCCTGGTAGACCAGCCCCTCGTACTTCATTTCATTTTGTACAGATGGTCTGGAGTTGCTGCCGTTGAAATTCATGTATGAGGACCGAGCAACTCCTAGCCAATTAGCGAACAGAGGGAGTGTCAGTGAGCCATGACATTGACTTTGTGTGCTACATTTGAATTGTAGCGCATAGGTAGGCTAATTGCATACGTGACGACCAGGCGTTAGCGATTGGGTGAAGGCAGAGCCACTTGTTTCAAACTTCAGCAGAGTCGACACCTCTAGGAAGAAATCGTTTCTCAGAGCAGCCACTCCACATCATCTGTACAAAATGAAACGAAGCACGAGGGGCTGGTTTACCAGACTATGGGGACAGTGTCATGCTCAGGGTACCTCAGTGGCTTTTCTGGCAGTCGGTGGATTCGAACCTGTGGTCACAGGTCTGTTACCTTAGCCACCAGTACCCCATTACCCACCCATAGGGAGTTTTTCATTGTGCCATTGCTCCAGGGAGGCCAAAGGCTACAGCCCCCCTCAAACTCTCTTTTATGAGCTTTGTATAACTGCAACACAATATGTCCTGTGCTCATTTTTTATTACTTGTTAAGCACTTTAAGCTACAGTACTTCCAACATTTAGACATACTCTATGATGTTGATTGCCATTAAAAAAACTAAAGGTTGTTCATGTTTTGTTTTTTGTTTTTGTTTCCCAGCTGGTGTCCTCCTGATGAGATTCCAGATGGCAAAAATCCAGAAGTGAAGGAGAAGGCAGCTCTGGAGATGGAGTTTACAAAAGATGCTCTGTCCAAAGACACCGCTTAGCTTCGCGTCTGGGTTTTGGACTGTGTCTGATTCAGCACATTTGTGCTCTTTTTGTTGGTTATTTTTTTAAGGGTTAAGGTTTTATATCAAGTAATAGTCAGATATTCCAGTGAGTCTGTCTGACACCATCTTTTTCTACTAAGATTTCACTGTATGAAATTAAAATCTATACTATTTTTTACTGTATGAAAGAAAAAAATCTATACTATTTTTACTGTATAAAAGTAAAAATCTACTATGGTGCTCATATGGAATACACACCTGTATTACACCTAATGCAGTTAAGTTACTGTCAAAATTGCCTTTTTATTAAAAATGCAAATATCAGTTGCTTAAGGTTTCCTTTTTTTTCAAAAGGCAACTTTAATGCTTATTAAGTTGCTTGTAGTTTTCTTTTTTTCATCTCAGCAAAAGAAAACATATAAAAAAATACCATGCCTATTTGGTCATTGCACCTGCACACAAATGCAAGGGATTTTTTTGTATCAAATCAAAAATAAACATTATTTTACAAACACAACTCTGGGAATGATGTAATTAATGTTACATTAAGCATTTACATTACATTATCCAGCGCACCTTAGGTACAGGGACATCCACTGTAGAGCAACGTGGGTTAGATGCCCTTCTGAAGGGCATTTCAGCCATGGACAAAGGTGCAGGAGAGCAGTGGTTATTCACTCCCCCACCCACGTTCTTTCCTACTGGCACGGGAATTTAACCTGTGACCCTGCGTGCCCAAGACCAACTCCCTTACCAATAGGCCACAGCTGCCGCCTGTTTTAATAGGGAATTAAGTATAATGGTGAGAATTAGTCGTTAATAGATACTTTTGCACGAGTGAGTAATCACACTAATTCTGACGCAGTTGTCAGATAGTCTCTATAAGTGTAATTCACAGTATCTAAATGAACAGGCACTTTGTGCTCCCAGGTTCACCACCCATATCCCATTTTTGCTTGCCATGTTTTTAATGTTACATCTTTCATGTTTTGCCATGAGTTTTTTTCTACCATCACAAGTCACTATTGCTTTAATACAACAGTTATGTTGGTTGAGCTGTTGACTTGGCTTGGGTATGAACCCACTTTCAGAGAGGTTGCCGGTAAAAATGAAACGTTGGTTTTACCACAGGATGTGCTTCTCTAGTCCTTCCTCCTCCCCTTATAGTCATGTATCACTTACTGTACTTTCATCACCAGCCGAAAGGAAAGAGAAAAAAACCCTCCTGGTCTGAAGACAGCAGTCAGTCAGTAATCGGTGCCTACCCATGCTCTTTGTTCGCCACAAGGCCTCCAGATAATCGACATAGGCCATGCAGGGGGGAGCTCACTCCCTGCAGGTGTACTGTAGCTGTTGATAAACTGGTTGAGAAACAAGTCAGATGGTCATGGGTTGTGGAAGAAAAACACGAGGGGGTGTGAACCCTGAACCATGAACTGATAGTGAGATTGTGTGGTAGTGCTTTTACAGCAGAAAGAAGAAGAACACTGCAGATGATGCAACACATGAATAACACCATGTTTTTATTTATTTATTTATTTATTTCAGAGATAGCTTTAGAGTCTGCGTACAGCCTTTACTTTAGGATATCCCTACCTCCCCGCACCCAGACCGACATACCAAGGGTACTCTCTATATAACTGGGATTGTCTGGGTTACCAGTGTGCTAAACACTACAAAGTACTTCCCCTGTTTGTTAAAAATAAAAGTTATAAAAATGTACAAAGTTGGGGATTTTACTTTTACTCCAAGGCCCATTATAAAGGACATGGTGGTTCCTTGACATTGATAATGACACTGCCCTACAAAACCATTTGTAACAAAACTGAATGTCAGCTGTGATTGTGTGTGTGTGGGGTCAGTGTAGGGTAGTGGATAGACGGGGGGGGGGATCTTATTGATGGACTGATTGTTTGTACAAGGTATGACCCTACAGGTAATTTCATCTTATTTTTTAAATGCTAGTCTTCATTCATGGGTATGTCCATATATGTCCAGAGCAACCACATGCTGTCATAATTCAAAGCACTGACTTCAGGCAATGATAGGAAAGAAGTCTAAGACTTGCAGTATAATAGGGCTTAATGTAATTGGTAAATATATACAGCTTAAGTTTAAATTGCATGTCATTTTTTTTACTCTCTCACCTCTGGTCAGTTGATGTAGCCACATGGCTACTAAATACCTTTAATAAAACTCAATGGTATTCAGGAGCTCAACCGCTTAGCTGGATCATCTCTCAAAGCAATGATTGCCGGACACAACGGCACATGTCTGAAATGAACAGTAACATAGTGCAAATCTACAATCTGAAATAAAACCTCTACAATATCCTCCATAAAACCCTCCGCCAATCAGTCCTTCCTTGAGTCCGTCATTCACATTCTTGCCCCAGCGACTTCACCTCCTCCTCCCACTTAACTATCCCATTCTCGACACCATACTTAAAACTATCAAAGTGAAAACATAACTTTGACATAACTACCAAGAAGATGCCACCATTCCCAAACTCTCAGTTAATCAAGCGCTATCTCCAGTCAAATGGTAAAATGACTATACAGAGTGGATCAAAAACACCTGTGTCACTAAAATGATTGTATCCCCTCAATCATTGAGGCTACAAAACATAAAGCTCAATTTATTCCCTTTCCAGTGAAACCATGGTTTATGACCACGCAAGCAGTATATGCAAGCAATCATGTCACCACCAGGGCTATTTGCAATTTAATTCTGCAAGTGTTCTGAAAGTGACAAGTTCAAATTCTGCTTTAAACTACTTTTTAATGGTGGAAAAGGTGTTCAATGTGTCCTCCATACCTTTCGACAGGCTCAATGATTGAGGGATGCAGTCATTTAAAAAGTGGTCCAGTTTTTTAAGGTCCATCCCGTATATCCCTGCTACGACAACCAAACCCAACCAAAGCCACTCAACACCACCATCCTTCTTCTCACTCGTGTAACCTCCTCAACAGTCCAACTCATCACAACCAAAAGGAAGCCTACAAAAGTACCAACACATCTTATCCTGCAAAACAAGCATAAACATATGAGAGACATTATACACAGAGAAGGTCGGACAGTGCTATCTTATGAGGGGGTGACGGCGATAACTTTGTTTTAGGTTTGGGAGACTATCTCTGATGGAAACAGATAAAGAATAAAGGTAGTTGAACAAATAGGCATGACAGTTACGCATTGGCTGTGGTTATGCTTTTTTAGTCACATGGGTAAGCACAAGCTGTTTATCAACAAAAAAAACCACACACACACACACACAAACAAAGAGTCAGAGACGAGGTGTTAAGAGGTCCAGAGTGAAGTCGTGGTTAAACCCTAAAGAGTTTTTTGTTTTAAAAGCACCCTTTTTCGGCAAGTCCCCGGCCTCCTTCTTAGGAGCTGCTGCCCTTGCACAGTGCTGCACTGGGGCTCAGCGTCAGGCTGAAGGGGCTCAGGTGCTGCCCGAGTGTCCTGCTCTCCCATTGGTCCTCGTAGCCGTCACTCATCTCGCCCAGCTCGCCCTCCCTCTCGCTGATGGCCGTCATGGGGCTGCTGTAGAGGCGGCCGCGCACGTTGTAGCGGCTGCTAGCGGCCGAGGGGGGCGTGCGGGAGCGACTGAACTTGCCGGGGGCGATGACAGACAGCGAGGAGGAGGAGGAAGAGGAGGACGGGGAGGGGGAGTAAGAGGAGGAGGAGGAGGAGGAGCAGATGCCTGGAGAGAGACGGGAGAGGAGGCCCTCGCTTCTTGCCCATTCCTCGGCAGCAGCCCGTCGGCTACGGCCAGGAGACAAGCAGGACGAGCCAACACCACTTTCCCCCAGGGGAGGAACCTGCAGGGTGGGCGAGGACAAGGGACAGGATGGAAGAGGGGACCCCGATGAAGACATTGGGGGTGGGGAAGAGGAAGTGGAGGAGGAGGAGGAAGAGGAGGAGGAGGAGGAGGAAGATGAGGAGGAGGAGGAGGAGGAGGAGGAGGAAGAGGCGTCCGTTCTCTGTGCCCTCTGATTGCGCGGGTCGGTGCACTTGAGGAGCTCGGTGGCGGACATGCGGAAGCTGCCCTCGGAGCGGCTGCCCTTCTTCAGCAGCAGGGCCTTGAAGCTGTCGCTGCTGGTGCTGGAGCGGCGCAGGCTGCGCTGGATGGAGCCCGTCTGACGGGGTAGGGACAGGGACAGGGACGGGGATGGGGACAGGGATGGGGACGGTGACAGGGACGACCCCGCCGTGGGAGACGCGGCCGTGGGGGTCACCGGAGGGGATGCGGAGGGCTGGTGGTGGAGGAGGTTATTGCGAGCACGGTCCTCCTCACAGTCGCCACGGCCCAGAACTTTCCTCTTTGACCTGGTGGGGCAGAGCGAAGATGCTGGTCAGACACTGCTGCTACTGGAGTTACTCGCCGGTTCTTAGCAATAGGAAAGGATTTACTCAAACAGAAATTACATTGCACTTAGCTGACGCTCTTATCCAGAGCGACTTACAGTTATTTAGGTACAGGGTTTCAGTTACAGTCCTGAAGGAATGTGGGGGTAGATGCTTTGCTCAAGGGCATTTCAGCCATGGATAGCGTGGGCTTTGAACCTGCAACCCTCCGATCCAAGACTAAGTCCCTAACCACTACACCACTAGCTCATGTGCCCCCTGCAGCTGTAGAGGGCATTACACACAGCTCCACACTGTCTTTAAGGTTATAGATATACAACCGACCTCAAGAGCTCCCTTGGGACTCATAAATAAGTAAGCAGTCAGAGCGCGAGCATCCATTTCTCTAGAGATGACATCTTTTTACATTGCCATAAACACAGAACTTTTAATGAGTTGGCTCATCACAAAAATAGAATAGGGGAAATCAAAAATAGTCAAGTGACACTGAAGTGACATTAATCAATGAAGGCAGTTTCCTTGACTCCCCACATAGAAAGCATGCTCCTCCACTAAGTAAGAGATTAAACATTAATACTTTACTAATGAGCTGAGACGTGTTTTAGATCGTGAGATATAGCCATAGAGTAGCATAGATTATCATATAGAGTATATCTGCGCACCTATATATAGCCTAGTATATGAACAGTAGTCTTGTCACATATTCTGAAATGTATTTCAATGAACTTTAACCTCTTTCCTGAAAAAAGAAATTATGAAGTACAGTAAATAATCTGGCAAAAAAAAAACCACACAAAACATGTTAATCTCTGCAATTAACTGAACTGCCTTTCCTTGGTCATCAGTTGAAGCGTTTGGTATATATTTACAACAGAGATGAGGCTGTCAAGTAGGTATTAACTTCAACGTGACTCTTTGATTCAAATAGTTATGCCGCTCCTTGCCAAGAGAACTAATAAAAGCCCTTTGCTAGGTATGGCACTTATTCCATTTCAGCCATGATAGAAATAGCAGGCACTAGCCGCTAGGCATTAAAGCGTGTACATTTCTATGCAGGATATTAAACTTTGATTAATGCATATTGACTGTGTCAAAAAGTGCTAAGAATACACCAGCGCAGTTTGAGTCCTCCAGGCTACAGAGCCATGCTATCTGAGTGGCATTACACAAGGCTGAAGCCTAAGTTAACATCCTTCATGTTACCGACAACATCACTGAAATTCGTCTACAGTCTACACAATACATCGATATGTCACACACACACACACACACACACACACACACACACACACACACACACACACACACACACACACACACAACTATCAAACACTAAAAGGGGAAAAGTGTATGTCTGGGGTGGGTTCATGTCTAGGCTACTAATGGGTACTAGTCTCTTTGCGGTCTCTACAATCTGCACTCTTTACACTAGTCGAGGACCACAATCACCAGCCAATTACCCGGTTTTTAGCCAGCTCATTCCACGCCTGTATTCGGGCGCTCACGGTCTGCCGCCGGCCACTGCGTCAGGAAAATGAGTACAGTACAGTGTGCAAATAAGAAAATATAACATCAAACAGGTGGAGGACAGGTCACAGCAGAGATATGAAATCCCCCTCATAATATCACCATGTCCCATAGTTTTATAAATAATAAATCATATCCAGGCATGCATCTCTGCCTGATACAGCACTTATATTTTTGCCTGGTGTGTAAAATCCAAACTATATATAAATAGCAAGTGGATGGGCAGATTTTATTACTAAAAGACCTAATAGATATTAAAAGCAGAAAATGAACATAAAGAAGAAGTCAGGGTGATGGATTCATAAACGTCTAAAGCCAAATGCCCCCAGTTACAACTCAGTGCGAGCATACATTAGCGCATACTGTAGTGGGTGTTTTTGAAATCAAATGCGCATATTGATTTCAGAATCAATTTTTACACCTCCTATCAAGTCAAGAGCCTTTTCAGTTCCATTTTCATGGAGGAATCGACTTTATGAAGCCATTTAAATGCTACAACACACCACTAGGCCATAAACCAAGATCATAAATTGTTGATAGCCAAATTAATAAATATGCATTAGGTATTTATAAGGCTTGAAGCAAGCAAGCCACATCAAAAACAGACTACAGTTAAAACAGTTACAATGTGACAGTATGGTTATACAAAGAAATGTCAGAAAAATCTGAAATGGCACCATAAAATCTGACTAAAACTAGAAAATAATACTGCCAAGAGGGATTCCAAAGTAGGGTTTTAGGAAGGTTAGAACAGCAAGCTGTACTGTACCTGTGAATGGCAGCGAAGAGATCCTCGGTGGTGCGGGGGCGTGTCGGGGTGACCATATCTCCGCGCACCTCTCCGCTACTGCTGCCTCTGGTTAGTGTGGGGCTGCTGGGGTGCGAGTCGGATGGCCCGCCTACGGCAGGGGGAACAGAGAAGCACATGTCAGCTGCTGTCCCCAACACACACACACACACAGAATGAAGGAGGAGATAGATAGGGGGAAGGAAGAGGGAGAGAGAAGGATGGAAGGGGAGAGAGAGAGCAAGAGAGAGAGCGGGAAGGAGAGAGAGAGAGAGAGAGAGAGAGAGAGAGAGAGAGAGAAAAGACAAACTGGTGGACGGGGAGGAGAGAGAGAGGAGAGATGGACAGAGGGGTGAGATAGAGAGCTGGTGAACTAAGAGAGAGACAGTGAGGGGGAGCTGGTGGACTGAATGCAGGTGGCAGAGTGAGAGAGAGCCTGCGTCAGGCTCCCCAACTCTTACATGCTTTAAATTATTTATTCACTCAGCTTTCGCTCTGATGTATTACTCTCACTCTCTGCCCCCTCCCCTCTTGCCTCTCCTTTCCCTATATTTTTTCACTCTCTTCATCTTTTCTTCTCTCTCTCTCTTCTCCACTGCTTACTCTCTGCCTTACTGCTCTTTCTTCTGACGTATGTACTGTCTCATCGGCAACCTGGGCATTTCCAACTGTCCAATCTTTCCTCTGACGTTACTCCTCCTGTGTTCGTATCTCGCTTATTACTTTCATACACTCAAGTGAACACTGAAATGACCAATCAACATACAGACAGCAAACAGAATATGAGAGACAGAGAAGGAGAGAGAGAGAGAGAGAGAGAGTGTGTGTGTGTGAGAGAGAGAGAGAGAGAGAGTGTGTGTGTGTGTGTGAGAGAGAAAGAGAGAGAGAGAGAGAGAGAGAGAGAGAGAGAGAGAGGGAGAGAGAGAGAAAGAGTGTGTGTGTGTCTGTGTGTGTGTGTGTGTGTGTGTGAGAGAGAGAGAGAGAGAGTGTGTGAGAGAGAGAGAGTGTGTGTGTGTGTGTGTGAAAGAGAGAGAGAGAGAGAGAGAGAGAGAGAGAGAGAGAGATAGAGATCTTCATATAGCTGTGCTGAAGGAAGATGGCTTGCCTGCTTGTGCTCAGCTGTGGGGGAGGTTATGGACGTAGATGTACAAATGGCCACAGTAAAGTGTACAATCTGCTATGTGTCATCACTGGCCATGTGGAAAAAGGGGAGGGGGACATTACTGCAGCCCACAGAGAAAGACCTTCAGCTCACAGCTCACAATTTATGACCACCCAACCAGAGGCCCCAGCAATGCTGGACATGTAAAGTGGGGGGTTGTCGAATGGCAGACACACTCTAACAAGATGGAATCTGATTACAGTCCACTCTCAGTGGTGTATTGTGTGACATGGTTGTTGTCTGAAGTGATTTCCTTATTTGTCACCAGCAAAGTAGTTTCGATTTTTGTAGTGTTTTAGTGTTTAGACGAACAGCCAGAATCATGAATCTTGAAACCAATAGATATCATAAGAATTATTTGTATTTCTTTTCATGACTTTATGGACGTGCATACTTACATCTTGGGTACATATGTATTGTCATGACATTTTGATAAATGTATGTAATAACATGTTTTGTATATGTATCTAAATGTTCTTTAAACATATTAATATTTGGCATGAGTTCATGTCCTGATAATCACTAGCTATACGTTTTTTTTTTTTTTTTTTTTTGTATATTATATATAGTAACAATTTTCAGTTTCCTGTAAAAGACATGTTCTTAAGTAATGATGCACAGTATTTTCACTCACCTGCTTCATCCTCCCTGGAGCCTGTGGATCCCGAGGTGGAGCTGTTGGTCTGGTCGTCCTCGTCCGATGTGCCCCTCTCGTCGCTCAGGCCAAGGTCCTGCTCCTGGATGATCAGGTCCTGGAGGTGTGGTTCAGCAGACAGCCCCTCCGAGGACAGCTCACTGCTGACCGAGTCCCTCCTCTGGGTGGGCAGCATGGGAGTGTGGCTCCCCGAGTCTGTGTCCTCTCCATCCTGGTGCTCGGTGAAGCACTGGCTGCCAGCGACATCGAACAGCAGGGTGGCATCTGGGGTGGTGGCTATGGAGCCATTGTTATTCTGCACTTGGATGCCCTCAACCTCAACCTCAGAAGATGGTGTAGAGGGGAGCGGAGGCACGATCAACGAGAGTTTAGGCTTGTTGGGAGACACTGGTGGCTTCTGTTTGCGAGGGGTGAGAGGAGAGGGTGCGGATGGACTTTCACTAAGGACTGGCTGTTTGTTCTCTGGCAGCACCAGTGGTTCAACTGTAGACTCCTCTTGTTTGGGTAGAGCTTCCGAGATGTGATTGATGTCAGATTGTCCATTGCAGACTGCTCCTTGTTCCACTTCCTTGGGGGCACTTTGATTATTTGGAGCCGCCAGGGGGCGCTTTTTCTTTGGAGCCACCCGAGGGCTCTCTTTCTTTGGAGTCACCAAGTTGCTCTCTGTTTTTGGAAACAGGAGGTCTCTCATGGGGGATGGAGGGAACTCCATTCCAATCTCAATTGGACTCGAGCATGTAGTTAGAGGAAAGCAAACTGGGAAGAATGGCTTTTTAGGTTCCTCAGACTCCAAAACTTCTGGACGGACCTGGTCCTGTCTCTGCTCTTGTTCCTCATCATTAGACAGAGCTGTTATTTCCTCATCTTGCTCCTCGGGCTTCTTGAGATTCTTGATCGATTTCAGCTGTACCATCTGCAGAGCCTTTGCCGTGATCAGAGGTCTTGGCCAGATCATGGTCTGGTCCAGATGCCCTGGGCTTGGTGGTGTTGTCATCTTTTCCGTTACCACTGACTGCTCTGCAGGGGTGGGAGGGATTTGCACAGGCTTGAGTTTGAAAATAGCGCCTGGTAGAGCTCCCATAACTGAAAAAGGTGGTAGAGGAGGTGGGCTTGGTAGGCCGCATGGCGAGGGCATGGGAGGGAGAGGGGGTGGAGGAGGGGGAGGTGGGAGTGGGGAGGTGTTAGCACCTGGCAACGGGGACTCGGGGGTGACTTCCACTGGTGGTGGAGGGGAGGGAAAGCTGGGCGATGAGTGTAAGGTGTCTGTGCTTGTCTCTGCCGCAGCTGGAGTAGCTTGAAGAGACGCCTGCTCATTTTCATCAACAGAAGCTGGAGGGGTTAGAGGAGGTGAGGAAGGAGTGTCACATTTAGGGGTTGCAAAGGTTGTAGATGAAGGTTTGGAGGTGGCGGAGGGGGAGTGAGGAGGGGTGGTGTCAGGAAGGGGTGGAGGAGGTGGTGGGGTGGGGAGCTTCGTGTCGGAGGTGTTTGAGGAGAGGGAGGTGGATGAGGAGGACACTGACACAGAGGACAACAGTGATGACGTCCTTTCTGGCACTTTGGGCTTAGGAGGCTTCCCAATCCCCGGAGACTTGGCCCTCATTCCCAATGTGGTGGGGGTCCCTGTTGTTGGGGTGTTTGACTGGCTAGAGTAGCCACTAGAGGGCGATGTCAGTCGGTGAATCTTTTCAGGTGAGGACATCTTTGTTCTAGGCCCATTCACTGTGTTCACTTGAACCAGGGGCAGGCACATCTTGCGACTTTTCTGTGAAGAGCCATTGGTCATGAGACCACTGGACATTCCATTTGTCATGACACCGTTAGTCACACCATTGCTGTTTGTCACAACATTGGTCATGGTGCCCTTCGTCGAGACGTTGTTGAGACAATTGCTGAATGCGCGAGCGACAGGAGAAAGCCCTTTCTCTGATATTGGCCCTTGATATTCTGAGCAGAAATCCCAAGACTCTGTGTAGTCGGAGCGGTGGCTGCTGTTATCGCTGTGTGGTGTGACCGGACACACCGCAGCTGGGGCAGACATCCCACTGCTTGCTGCGCTGACGTTACTGTGACTCCTGGGTCGCAGCACCCAGGGGTCTTCGAAATCGCTGCAGGGGCTCTGTGGCGCCAACGACACGCTCTGGCTTCTCATCTGCAGCGACTGCTGAAGGCTGGTGATCAGCTGCTCATTCAGGACCGACTCACTCAGGTGCTGGGCCTTGGGTTTGCGTCGCAGGGAATCAGTGCGGGCGGGAGGGCGTGGGGGCTTCTTCGCCTTGCGGAGGGAGATGCTCCTCGTGAGCGACTTGTTACTCCCGAGGCTGATGCGGTCGTCCTGACTGTGGTGCTTGCGGCACTCGTAGATGTTGTGCTTGGCCTTGTCTGCCCTGCTGATGCAGCTGTGGCTGTGTGACTTAAGCCCCGAGTCCAGACGCATGGAGGTATAGTACCCCTCGTTGTCCACCGAGTACAGCGAGCTCGAGTCGGTCTTGTTGGGCGAATGCTCCGAGCTGCTGAAGATGTGGCGGACAGGTGACGAGCAGCTGGAGGTGAGCTCGCACTTGGGCGGTGTGACGTTGTCGTAGCCCCACTGGTCAGACGTGATGGTGCTGCAGCTGTGGGTGCTGCTGTTGGACTCACGCCTCGTGTAACTAGGGCTGCTGCAGTTACGCCCGTCCAGAGTGCTGCACTGAGAGTCCGTCTCAATGTTGGCGCCTGTGGACATAGAGGCAGCAGACTGACACCGGGATGAGCTGACTACGCTCGTTGGTCTGTCACACTCCATGGGCTGCATGTGGTTGCTTCCGTTCTCGTACGGCCATCCCTCAGAGTCGGTCTGGGAAAGCAGTGAGCCGTTTGCAGTGAGAGACGTGAGCCCGTTGAACTGCCCAGCATAGTCCGAAGAGGAGGTGGAGCCGTGTTGCTCGTTCTGATAGCCTCGGAACTTGGGGCTCGGCAAACCATTGGTCTGCAGAGACGCGGCGGAAAGAAGCGAGTGATGATTGGCCTGGCTACCCTCCACCTGATGGGGCAGGGTGTGGGACGAGCCGTTGGTCAGTCGGTAGAGGTCGGCGACACCGCTCCCGGGCTCCGACTGCGACGAGGTCACCTTGGTCCCGGGACGAGGCAGGCTGTGGAATCCCTGGTCGCTGCTGTGGTGCTGCGGGCTGAACACGAGGCCACTGAGGTCGCTCATGGCCGAAATGCTGCTGGAGGAGGACGTGGAGATGCTGGCCATCTGGGCAGCGATGCCTTGGCCTCTCTGCGCACGGATCCGACGCACAGACGGCGGGACGATCTTCACCTCCTCCGTCTGGCAGCTGGAGTCCCGCGTCAGGGAGCGGCGCAGGGTGGAGTTGACGCTGCCTGTGCGACCGAGGGAAGAGTACTGTCCAGGGAGGTACATAGAGTGGGCTCTGCCATCATCCTGCCCTTGCGGGGCTGAGGATTTGGAGGAATTAATGGAAAAAAATGACAAAATGAACAAAGCAGTACTAAAACCCCCATACTATTGGTTGAAAAAGGTTAGCTGTGGATTTGAACATTTAAAATAGCATCATAAGCTTAGAACAGATAAGAATGGACAGAAAAGTCTGTTCATTAAATGGCTATGGAAATTCTACTGACTAACCCAGCCAAGCAGCAGATTACATCATCCCCAACGTAAACCTTAATATAAATCCCATCACAGAAATTCTAATCCACCCCTGCTTTCATGAAAACCTCTGCTTTTCAAGCTAACTCCAATCCACCCACATAAGAGATTTTGGATGAGGCCAACAAGCTTCGCCCAATTACTCATTTAGCATAAAGCTGGATCTTCAAAGGGATTCATGGGATTACATTGGTAGGTACGCTGCACACAGGACAGTCATGTTACACTTATAGCGGGGAAGGAGTCAGGTCAGATTAGCACATGAAACAAACAGGGCGCTCCTGCTGAAGGGACAACTAGTGGGAGAGGAGAGGAACAGATTGAAGGCCAAATAAATGAAAATGTTTCTGCTTGTGCATACTACATGTACAGTAATTCCATCAGATTCATGTGGAAACTTCACCTTCTACAATAAGTCAGTTTGATGTTTTAAATCCATCCATCCAATATTTGTACCCACAGCATTTTGTACTTCGATTTTAACAAATGGAATCTGAATGCCTTGCCAGTAATGAATAGGGAACCTGATTTCAATTGCAGCTGTTCACTATTCCAATCTGTATTTAAAAAAAGAATTGTGTCCCTATTTGTGCAAACATTTGCAATAATAAAATCATGTATTTAAAATTCAAATTAAAGTAATGGATTTATGTTATTTGCAAACACTTGCAAATATCTTCAAAAATGTATATAATCATTTCAAAATTCATCTACATTACTGTCACAAAAATAAGAAGTGCATGTCTGGTAGTGGCATTTTATGGACTCCAGCGTAATGAACAAGCCTGGGACAGCATGAACATACTGAGGTCAGGTGAGCAGGAAGGCTGCGTTCGAAAGCCTACCTAGTTCCCTCTGGATGTTGTCAGGCACGCCTGTTATAGTCTTTCTCCTCCTGACCTTCTTGGGTCGCCTGATCACAGTGTCAGTGTTTATGAGGGAGCGCCGGAAGCTGGCCTGCCTGTCAAAGTTCTCGCCTGGTGGTCGAGGCGGCGAGAGCAAGCAGACAGACGCTGCGTTACTGAGGCATGCCTCCATCATGCACAGCGTACAGTACATGACAATACAGCACACACAGTGGCGCGCGCGCGCGCACACACGCACACACACACACACACACACACACACACACACACACAGTGGCACACACATACAGCAGCACGCACATATGCACACCACATACAAACACATACACACTCAATGGCACACACACACACACACACACACACACACACACACACACACAACCACACACACACACACACACACACAGTGGCACACACATACACAAGTACGCACACATGCACGCACAGCGGCACACCACATACAAACACACATACACACTCAATGGCAAACGCTAACACTCACACACGCACGTGTGCACACACAAACACACATACACACACAGGGCATTCACGTCAGATGGAGGCTGGTGATGCCATATGATGGTTTATACGATGACATAAACACACAACACAGTATCGGTCACATTTCATAGCAGCAAAGTGTGACATAATGGATGAACTGTGTGGATTCAGGAAATACTGAATGCATGGCATTTTTTTAGTTTTGTGTGTGATTTTGTGCAAGACTGTCTCGTGTCTGGCTTGCTGTGTGTGTACGTATGTGTGTGCAATTGTGTGTGTAAGGGATGAGGGTAAGGGAAAGATAGACTGTGTCTTTGTGTACAGAACTATAGTTTTTCTTTCAGTTTGTCTAGGAAACATGTAACCAATCACAACACAATAAACACAGTCTAGCAGAGGGGTTACATTTTAAGACAACAGACATGACAGGGCATCACTGACATGACAGGGCATTATTGTCAATATCACATGAATGAACTGCGTGGCGTCTTCCAAATGCATCATGAATTTATGCCATTCTGATGCACCATTGACATAACCATAACTCTCCCTGAGTATTATTTTTTTTAAAGTTCATATTAGAAAGTGCCCCATTATTGACAATTTAACAACATATGCACTCTCCAACCCTTACATACATTCTCCGACAACTTAACAGAAATTTTAAAAAGGGTCTAAAATTCGAGTAAGATTGGTAAATTATGTGTGTGAGAAAAAGTCACGTTTGTAGCTAAGGTGTAAATAGGCATGACATCATCCTGGTCAATGATAGGGCACTGCCAATTAAGGGGTTAATAATCTTTTGAAGACGTGACTTGGTTACTGGTTACTAGTTACTGGTTTGTTACAAGTAGCAGTTATCACTGAGTGTGTCCCAGTGAATCACCAGCAGAGGGCAGAAGAGTTTCCCTGAGGTACCTGTGATGTTAATGGGAATGACGTCCGTAGCCACGGTCTGGGCCTGCTGCCTCATCTTCTCCTCAGGTGTGGGCAGGGGGAAAGCCTTGCTCCACTGGGTGTGGCCATTGATGCCGTGGCCATTCATGTCCTCGATCAGCGGGGTGTGAGGCCGGATGTAGACCAGGCTGTCCTCATCAGGGCAGGAGTCTGTTGACTGTGACAAAACACACACACACACACACACACACACACACACACACACAAAGCATAGAGTCAGATGGAAAGGTGGAAAATTGTGTAGTTTCCAAAAACTCTAGTTGCAACCAATATTAGCCACAGATTTCAGTCATTTTTGTAACGTGTTTGTTGCTTACTGATCAGTTATGGGGAATCTGCATATCCCCCCCTACTGATCTACGCTAATGAGAAGCAACGGCAGAGACAAAAAATATGTATCTCTACATCCTTGAGTTGCTTCATTCAACGCCTTTATCTTAACGAAATACTGCTGAGGGTGAATGAGTGGTTAAAATCCCAGAGGGGCTGTAAGGCTTTGTGTAATCCAGTAAATTATTCAGCAGTCTCACTGGCAGCCGAGATCAAACAGAATCTCTCAGGCTGTTTCAGCACGTTTTGGAAGCAAGACAAATAGCACTCATTTACATGTTACTGTAACAACTAATGGGGGAACAAAATGACTAAAGTAAGGTCCTCACTTCTGATTATAACAAGCGTGTGCATTTTAGAAATGCCTTTTATCCTACAGAATGTATGTTTTTATTGTTTATTTGTTTAGAAACAAAATGGCAGCAATACCACATCACTAGAAAGGCTATTGCGCTTTGAGGTTCTAGAACAGGCACGACCACTACTCACGTTCTCAAAACTATAGACAAAGGGGTTCCACTACCAGGGTCCAGTTACAGCCTTCATGGCCACCATTGTGCACACAGAGACACAGTGCTACAGTATGTGGAGTCTAGCTCCAGAGGGGCACCGCACAGTCTACAGCTCTGAGCAGGGGAGGAAACTGCAGTACCTTTCTCCTCCAAGGCCTCAAATGACAGCAGAGCGAGAGGCAAGACTCACTCAAGCAGTTTAGGAGACCAGACTGCTCAACAAAGTAGGTTAAAGGGAAAGGGAAACAAAACAGCAAAATGAGATCAAATAGGGAAATATGAACTTTAA
>CM050205.1:11657500-11707500 GCA_027475355.1 Coilia nasus
CACAGAGCTCCAGCAGTGCTCTGCTGTGAGTGATTTATGGGTCATGAAGGCATTAGCATGTAGCAGGGTTTGCTGTACCCACAGTGTGCTACGTTTGTGCTTTTCAGCTGATATGTCTCTTATGAATGCCTTATAAACACAAAAAGCTACTAGGATAGGGTTACAAGTAAGGTAGTTCTTTAGCTTATATGTCTCTTATGAATGCCTTATAAACACAGAAAAGCTCCTAGGATAGTGTTAAAAGTAAAGTAGCTCTTAAGCAAAGACTGAAACACAGCCAGACAGTCCATGGCACAAAAGTTAATAGCTTCTTTTACTTCAGACCTTAAGAGACACTTAACAGCCTGGCTGTCCAGTGGAACAAGTGGCTTACTGACTGCTGTTGCTAAGCACATGAGATTGTTCTCTCTGTTCATCTCTCTTTTTTATCTCTCTCTCTCTCTCTCTCTAATCCCACAATAGGAGGTTGTCACCTGACTTGTGGCACCTGCTGTGCTACTAAGCCAAGCAGAAGTCACATATGCACATTCTAAATAAAGACAACAAAAATACTGGTGGACATAAACCAACAGAAGGACAGAAAGACAATAAGCCAGCCAGCCAGTCAGTCAGACAGATGGGGGAAACAGTGAAAGAAGTCTACAAGTCAAAGTTAGTAAAGCTGTTAGTAAAGTCAATTTTACACAAGCTCCACAAATTTTGCACATGCTTGGCCTAATGGTTACTGTGTTTGGGCGGGGCTCTATTCTGTTAAGTTTCGGCCACACGAAGGCACTCATGTGGAAAAACTGTTCGTCTGTTCACCGGCAAACGCCGGGTCGGCCACTGTGCCGACTGCCAGGGAGTCAGCGGTCAAATCTGTGCCGGTCTCGGGCGAACCATCTGCCGCACACGAGCGCCGGTGCTATGACAGGGGCTGTCAAATGGAGGTCGTATGAAGCTCACATGAAAGCCATTAGCATTCAAGGACGCCGCAGAGAGGGGCTCGAGTAATCCTGTAACGGCCACTCAAACTGACACGAGCCGGTCGGAGTCACTCTCCTTATTAAGGAATACAATGGAAGCTAGATGGGGGTAGGGTGAGGTTTGGGGGGGGGGGGGGGGGGGGGGTTGCAAAGTGTATCAGATCCCTGGGGGAAAGGTGAGAGTGGAATCAGATACCTCACTGGCTAACCAACCTCCCACCCCAGCACACACTTTTTATCTAAGCCCTATGCTCTGCCTGACTGCTCTGAGGCACAAAGGAGGATCAGCTAGCTTTGCCGGTCCACCCAAGTGTTCCTGAGATTCACCTTTCTCGTCAAAGATACAGAACTCACAGACGCCCACAGAGAAAGCCCACAGACTGCCTAACAGTAGACCATAATCTATTTAAAAATGAATCGGGGAAATTGGAATTTTGTGATCAACCGACTAAAAAAAAAAGACACTTTGGATGTCGCTATGGCTAACGTAATTCTGTTCCTATGATTTCAGTCATCTTCCTAAATGGCAGCCAGCCAGCATGGATACAGAAATCCTCTGTTATTGCTATTATTAAGCCTTGACTGCCTATACCATTCATGAATGAAAATAATTGTAAAGACAAAAAGACAAACAAAACCAGACAGTGGGTGCTAAATATCTTACAGACACAACAGTATTATCAATATCAAGAACCTCACACTTAACATCCTACAACATTATTCCTCCAACAGCATTAAGTCAGAGGCTAGTGGTGTACGTTTACAGATTTGATTAGGCAGGGGGAAAAAGAGGAAAATAAATCATTAGTGTAGAAGGGGGCTCACTAACTCGCAAAATGCAGCTGGAGTTAATGCAATAAGTCCACAAACATTCAGACAGAGAGACGACAGCTGGTCATTAGCGTAAGATTAAACTGTACCTGAGTATGAATTACACACATGAATGACAGAATTGTGTTGGTTTGTGCTGTCAGTGCCATTCAGAGTGTGTGTCTTTCAAGGACAAGCGCATTCCCAGACAGCGTGTGACACTGAGAGATGGCTGGCCCAGATTTGGCGCCGGTCCAGCGCTACCAGCACCACAGAACCATTCGATCCGAGACAGCTAAATGGGCATCTTAAGGATACGCTGCAATGCATTAGTGCTGCAGCAATCAATCAAATCCTCGATTAGCTGTCAGTTATTAATCAACCATTTTAAGAAGCAATTAATTACTGTTTGTAAGTTTTAGGGAAAAAGGCAAAACTCCTCTGAGTCAAGCTTCTGAGCTTCTGAAATTTATTTAAGTTTTTGTCTCTGTAGTCCTCCATTACGATAAATTAAACATCTTTGCGGTGTGGACAAAACAAGGCACTGAGGACATCACCTTCCATTTGGTAGGACTCATCAATTTTCATCTTTTCCTAGGATTTCACAGGCCAAACAACAGATCGATTAATCACGTCAATAATTGGTGATTTGCAATCAACAATGACAATAGCCATTAGTTGCAGCCCTACTAAAGTACCTTGTTATCTTTAAAATAAACTAATGGCCGCAATTGTATGGGCATTCAGAGACTTGGTAGCACAGACATGAAATGAACTCTGGTGAAAGCCCTGCAGTGAGATAAGCTATGCTCATTAAGCTTTAAGTTGTGTTAAAAGTTGTTTAATTATTCACAAGATTAAACTTATGGCCTTGGCGTTGGCTGCAATGCTGAGGAAAAGACACTTAGCCAGCCTAAAAATGCGCTTGTAGATCTGCAATGCTACAGCAAGAGGCAAACATCTTTCAAGGTGATGGATTCAATGCAGATGGAAATCACAAAGCGGACTTGGTAATGTATAACTAAATTATCATATACTGGAGCTTTGTAACAGGTACTTGCTAGATGGGTGAAATGTACTGTATGTGCCTATATAAATATAAATATGAAATATGTGCAGTACTTATGAATGCACCACGGGGGCTGCTACTAACCTCTGAGGACGGTCTTCAGGTTGACCTTGGCCTGTTTGTGCAGGTCCTCCACACAGGGGGGCCTGTGGCCGGGCAGGAAGACATTCTCCTGCTGGTGCCATGGAGCCGTGTAGTGCACCGTCCACTTGCTCTCGTCGTCCAGGCTGGACACGGCTGTGAGGACAAACACACAAACATCTGAAGATTAGGGCAAAGGTCAAGTAGCGTGACTGACGAGAGGGTAAAGGGCACCAGTGAAATGGAACATACCGGTATATCACCATGGCGATGACGGCCATAGGCTAACTAAACCTTTAACTCAATGGGGCTTACTGCCAAGGTGTGAAGCTGTGTTTCTATTTCACTTTGTGGTGCTTTTTTAAAAGTTACATTAAGAAAGTATTTTTCTTATAGCTTGTCAAGTATATATTATTCCATTAACCCTTAAGCCAGCATTGTCACAGGAGTGAGACAGGAAGACAGGAGACAGTGAGACAGGAATGTTGGAAATATGAATATTCTAAAGAATGCCTGGGTACATCGACTATAATATAGAACTTCAGGATCTTACATTGTTTGTAGAATGCTTTAAAAGAATGCTCAAAACTCCCCTGCCTACGAGTTAATAGTGCATAATAGCTTAATGACCCACTTCACATAATGTTGGGGAAATGATTTATGGCACGGATACTCTAATACATCAGCTTCCCAAAGGTTAGTGTGCCCAGAAGCCTCTTGAATCATTTCTTTAAAAATAAACAACAGCACACAACAACAAGCTCTTGTTCTAAGAATGCCTGACCCTCCAACCGCAGCTTTTGGATTTGTTTTTTTATACTGCAGACTGTGAAAAGCCATTTGAGACGCGGCCAAACGTGAGTTCACCTTGGCTGCCCTCAAGGTCTTAGAGAGATTCAAGCACCCATGGGATGAAGTGATTTGTGTAAGAGCAGAAAAGAAGAAAAGGAGAAAAAGGATCAGCTCATCTGCTTTCTGCACCCATAGCCAGGCTCTTAATTTGATTAGAGAGCTGTCGGAGGACTGCCCTGTGCCCAATCCCTCTCTCTCCCACTGGGAGGCTAGGGCCACACAGCTGATCCAGGATGCCAGTCAATCACCAGCGGGCATCGCCGACTCATCAATAACTATTGATCCGGCTTACGCCTATCATTACCCTTTCCCTGCTGCAAATTAGGCCAGCAGAGCAGCGCTTTGACATCAAACATGGACGGTGACATGAGAGTTTATCACAACACTGTTACCACTTGTCACGCATTTAGAATCTATACTACAGACCTGTGCACTGATGTACTGTAACTGAATATTTCTTGCACTAAAAACAGATAGGTATGCCTTTAGTCTAGACTCCATTAAAGATTCATTGCGAACATGCAGCCATTTTTTCTGTCATTTGGCCCATATTACTGTCTTTACATACATACAGTATGTAGTGGCTGACTATAGAATGGCACAAGAAGTCATGGGGGAGGGGGGGGGGGGGGTCTTACACTGCAAGAGAAAGCAGCATCATTAAACATGCTTTGGCGGGCAACCCTAAAATTAGCCTACATAGCAGGTAGAATTAGCGTGAATCATGATAGGGTGGGAGGCCTGACAGGAGCAGGTTGTAAACCTGTCATCCACCACATCCCACCCCACCCCCCCTACCATTCAACCATACAACAGCTAACCCCCCCTTTCCCCGAATTCAACCATAAAATAACACCCCCATCCCACCTAAACAAGCATTCTCTTTCACAAGACCTGCCCAGCCAATAATGCATCACAACAGCAGTTCACTAAAGGCTGGATCCAAGCGGGATCTGCCCAGCGAAGCCCACGCCAACACTCAGACAAATCAAACCAACACATTAGAATAGTTCACTACAGACTGGATCAGATTCTGTCCAGAGAAAAGCATATGACCACTATAGATGGTAGCATAATTTGGGGCAATTCTGCAAATAAGACATCAAGTGAAGCAACACAACTCAGGCTAGCTGTGGCCCTTTTCTGGCACAGACCCAGCAGATGCAGGTAACTGTAGCGGACTGATCAGGGGGTTATGATCCATTTCATAGTTTTCAGTCATCTGGGAGTACAACTCTTTGATTGTGCCGCACTAAAATAAACCCCATCCCTAATGGAAAACTATCTAATCGGCTTCTCAGGGACAGCTCAAGGTGACCTGGAAAAGCAGGTTGGCACGAGGAAGTCGGGATAATTATGGAATGGGTAGAAAGGAAGGCACTCTGATTTCTGATAAGATTGATGTCTGATTTTGGCGGGCAGGCAAATCAGTGTGAAATCAGCTGAAATACTGATATGCTGTGATAAATGTCATTCAGAATAATCTTCCAAATCGTAGATCTTCGCAAAAATAAACAAAGAAAAAAAAAAATCAAAGAGCCAAAATGAAAGTGGTGATCCAATCTCAACAGAGCATGCCGATCTGCTGACCACACTAAAACATAAGGTCACACAGCCCTGGGTTGTGCAGAAACGAGAAAGAGAGCTCCACTCCATTTCCCCAAAAATGTACCCCCACCTGCCTACAACCTGCCCGATAAAAATGAATCCACACCTAAATGGACTAATCGCCTAATAAAGACGAGAGAACCCTGAGGAACAAAGCACCGTTCTGGCTCTTAAGAAGACCCACAAGCCTCTTTGGCTGCAGAGGGAGGCAGCACCTCGTAGCGTGAAATGGAACAAGGGTAAGAGCCAAAGACAGAGACAGAGACCCAGTGCAGGGCAGTACAGCACAGCGCAGCGCAGCACACCGCACCAAGCCATTCAGCACCCCAGAGCTCCCTCTAAGCCCCAGCCACTCAAGGATTAAACTAGCACAGACAAGTTCTCCAGAATACAGCTACCCCATCGGGAGGGGACATGGATACAAAGGCAAAGGCAAAGAAACACAACTGCACAGAGATGAGCTGTCCCACCCAACAAATCATGAAACATGCTGGCCCTGTTACAATGCAGGTGAGATATGTATCACGTAATCTTGCAATTTAGGCACGCTAAATATTCATATGGAGACCATGACCTTGAGTGATGAGCTAGAGAGTGTGTGTGACTACATCCAAAACACACACACACATGTTCACACAGCCACACACCCCGCCACACACACACACATGCAGACATGCAGCATGAGGGAGTTATCAGGCTGAAAGAGGCATGCTTACCCCTCCTCTTGAAGTACTTGATGACCGTTTTGAGCGTGGTGCTGATGAACACCATTGTTCCAGGTGTGTGTGTGGGTGAGTGAGTGTGTGTGAGAGAAAGAGAGCGAGGCTACCGGAACCCAGCCACAGAGAAGCGGTGCAGCTGTGGCAGAGCCGAGTCCCGCGTTTGAGAGCGGAGCTGAGGACGCGTGAGAAGGAGGCAAGGCACAGACTCTGCCCACAGCATCCACACACACAGGCACACACACACACACTGACACACACCCTCTCTCACACGCCGTACATGCACGCACACACTCACTCACACACACACACAGTAACAGTGTGCTCACAGGCTGGCAGAGAAAGACCACTCCTCCCCTCCCTCTGCTCTTCACACACCCTCTCTCTTCCTCTCTCTCTTTATCTCTCTACTCGCCACCTCTCTCTCTCTCAACTCTCCACCTCTTTCTTTCTATATACTCCCCACCTCTCGCTCTCTCTTTCTCCCTCTCTCCACTCCCCACCTCTCTCTCTCTCTTTCCCTCTCCCCTCTTCCCTCTTCCCACCTCCCTCTCTCTCCCTCTCTCACTCTCTCCCCTCTTCCCACCTCTCTCTCTGTCCCCTTGGGTATCTACTACTACAACCGCTTCAGTTCTGCCTCTCTGCCGGTAGTGATGGAGCGCCCCTCCCCTCTCTAACACACTCCACTCTCGCACATGCCGCATGTGTGTGCCTCTTTTTTCTGTCTTTTTCTGCCTCTCTTTTTTTCTCCTCCTCCCCAGACTTTGGTGCAATGTCTGTGAATGCTTTCACCTTCCCTCTGCGCTGACAAGGACACCAGTGGTCCTTTCTCTCGCCGTGCCCATCTCCCACCAAAGAGCCGCAGCCAAGAGAAGCATCCTTGGACACAAGCCAGCCCCTTGTAGATCATTTACAATCAAGCTCATTATGTGTGTTTTACGCTAGTGCAAGCCCCTCTCTCTCTTCCTCCCCCCCTCTCTCTGTCACTTCCTTTCCTGGCTCTCTCCCTCTTCTTCTTTCCTTCCTTCTTTCTCTCTCTCTCTCCCTCTGTGTCTCTCTTTCTCCATGTCTCTCTCTTTCTCCATTTCTCTCTCTTTGTCCATTTTTCTCTCTTTCTCTTCCTCCTTTTGTCCTACTCTTTGTTCTAGCAGTGTTTAACAGTGGAGCTTGTGAGAGTGATGAGTGGGATGGCACAGGAGGCTAACACCTCCAGTCATGCTACTGTCATTAGGCGTTTACTGCAGTCCTCAGCAGCCTGCAGAGAGAGAGAGAGAGAGAGAGAGAGAGAGAGAGAGAGAGAGAGAGAGAGAGAGAGAGAGAGACCCCTTGGGCTGGTCCACCCCACCATGGGGGTTACACTCACTCACCACAGTCAGGCATTTTTACTCATTTTTTTTTTTACTGTGGTAGAGCTTACTATAGCTTACTGGGCTCAACTATCAGCATTTCTCTGCCTTTGGGGTAAAGGGTTGAAAACACATACTGTACAGGTATACATAGGAATACATATGAGCATATATACAGCCTGCATACTGTATATATATATATGTGTATATATATATATATATATATATATATATATATATATATATATATATATATATATATATATATATATATATATATATATGATGAATTATGCCGGCTAAACAAACTGAAGTAAACTGAATACTCTCTGCATCTTTCTGTCAACCAAACACACACACATACATGCATGCATGCACGCACGGACACACACATACACATGCACACACACTCACACACGCATACACGCGCACACACACACACACACACACACACACACACACACACACACACACACACATACACGTGTGCATGCACAACCTATCCAACAGTGAAATAAGGCTCAACAATCTATTAAATATTACAGAAATATGTCAAGCGTATTATAGTTAAAACCTAGCAGCTGGAGTATACTGTACGTGAGATGGGCAGAGGAGGGAAAAAAATGAAAGGTGTAAGAACAGTGTGCGTGATGGGAGACAGAACATAACAGATGTCCACTAGAGGAAAATGAATAAGAAATCAAGAGAAAATGAGAGATGAATGGAGAGTGCAGCAGAGAGCGAGGGGGGAGGCACACATAAAGACAGAGGAATGGTCTCTTTTCTTTTTTTCAGACTGTCTATCAGATGAAGTTGAGCTTCTGTCATAAACCTGATTGCTGGCATAGGTCCAACACCTTTCCCCTTGGCAGAAGAGCTAAGGGAGCTAATAGCGGCCAAGGGCATCCCATCTGTATCGATTCTCTCTCTCTGAATCACCTATTTCTGACTCAGCACAATTTCAATTTAATAATCCCATTCAGATCCATATACTCTTTTCCTGGTTACAATTGCCTCTCTAGTGTTAAGGGAGGTCAGACTATTCAATCATGTCAATGGACAAAATGCTCTCTTGAATAAAACATATATTTCACCAACAGACCAAAAAAAAGTGACTAGACAAACCCTCCGTGATGCCACATTACATTACTATTTATCTAAAGGTACTTACACTTAAAGGAGAATAAGGTAAAAAAAATAACATGTAATGTAATGTGATGTAATATCACCACTTAGTTTTTAAAAAGTGGGTTTGGAGCTCAGGCTGGATGTGCTTCATTGACAAGTTATATAAAAACTAAACAAAATTAAAAGATAAGCTAAATAAATGCCCATGCAGTTGTCACGAACAGGTAATGGATTCATCTCTTGATATTGTCCCTTGAGGCCATTTTGAGGCCATTTTGAGGTGAGATGTGTGAGGAGGTAACAACGTCCCCCCTCTGAGCTCCCCTTCAAAAACCTCACTGCTCCCTCCACCCACTGGCTTCATGCCTGACTCGTCCCATTGTGGCCCTGTGCTCTGCTGGGTTGTGGTCTCTAAGGCTCCGGCCCCGGCTGAGACGGGCACCACCACAAAAAAAAACTAAACACCCCCGGAGCCCATCGGACCCCCTTACTCGCCTCTCGACAACGCAGCGAGTAATGAGGACAACCCCTGACCCTCCCTCCACATCGGCCCCGTAAATAAGGCCCCCAGAGAGGCCAAAGAGGCGGGAGGCGGCCCTTCTCCACGGGACATTAGGCCCGGAGCAAAGAGGGAGGCTTGGCTTCACACAGCCGCCGAGATAGAGAAGGAACAACGCAAGGTTGGACTCTTGTCTCATTTACAGTTCAGAAGCCAGAATGGCAATTAGGACGACGATATTGAGGCAGTATACTGAATGGCTTCAGGTTGTTAATTCATGTGAGTTGTAGCAGCATAAAACATACAAGTTGAAAGTATGCCCAAATGCATACAAACACCTGTGGATAAAACACAGGAGTTTATCAGCTCCGCGTGTGTTGCTAAGCTAATGCTGGCGCAGGCTGACACTATCTGGCTTCATGTTTCACTATCTTCAGAAGTATTTTAGGAGGGACCGGTGGGGGGGGGGGTTAGCTCAGAGGATTAATACTGTATGTGCCCATTCAGAAAGGGGGCGAGCGAGAGAGGAGCGAATGCACCATGGAGAATGCTTTTCAATGCAACTAATCAAGGCGGACTGACAATAGCCCACTCTGTAGAGAGCTGGAATACATTAGAGATTGAGAAGGACCCCCTATTAAGACCAGGCTATCAAAAAGACCCCCAGAGTGTCTCACATTAATGATTCCTCTTCTTTTATAACACTCTTTTCCCTCTCTCCCTAGCTCTCAGTGTCTCTCAGATTCTCCTTCTCTTTTTTTTTTAAAGATGTGAGGACGAGGAGTGAGGGGTTGAACAAAGATTCTTTTTAGAATTTTAATGAAAAACAGTGTGGCCACTGAATGAAGGGAGATTTAATGTAATTCAGGGGAGCTTTGACATTGACTGATCTCATCACACTTTTGTTGAGTTATTGGATGGTGAAGTCTTAATGAAACAGGGCAAGAAGACAGGGCAAGAAGACATATATAGGTAGATGTTTGGCTATACTCACTTCAACAGAAAAGAAAAATTACAAGATTCATTTTGTGATTCTCTGAGGCTTAAAAAAAATCCTTACATGGACTGAACATAGTGAACATGGACAGTGTCTTTTGCCTGACATGTGACACCAGTTTCACTAGCATGACCTTCTGTGGTGGAATCATGGCTGCATTGATGCAGCCAGTGTTCGTGCCTTTACCGGACAGGCACGCATCAATAATTCAGCTACTTAAATTATGCAAAAGCAGAAGCCATACAAGACATACATATTGCACATGTATACGGAGCAAACCAAAGCTTCACCAGAAGCCCTATGCAGTATGATCTCTGGCACCCTGAGGGCGTCAAGGGCACAGCAAAGGGTTAAAACCAACAAAGGATGAACTCTTCAGTTCCACCCCCACCTGCTTTCCGCCTCCACCTCAGAGTCTTATCAGACAGCCTGCATCCCCTTGACCAAGACAATAGAGCCTTTCTGCCCCAATGTCATCCATCACGGGCAGGTCGGGTCAAGTGATGCCTCCCGCAGCCCACTCCACCCTTATCTAGCTGCCCGTATCTCCTACGAGGCCCTCAGTCCGAAACGTGACCGATTCCTTTGTGCACGGTGCACCTTTATCCAGCTCAGAGGCAAAGGTTGAGCTTCCCTATTGGACTTCACTGAACCTGGCGGTGCAGGGGGTTAGTAATTAGGCTGTGAATACTACCAGCGGGGTAAATCGTTCATCAAATGAATGATGAATATGGTAAAGGGAAGTGAAATTCGCCACAGGTGAACATGGCATACTAATGCTCCTAAACTCCTAAAAAACATCTATAAATAACCAGCATGGGCCCAAGAATGAACGAATAATAAACGATAATAGGTAGCTGTGCAGAGAAGCTAAGAATAAACGATACAGTTAGTGCCACTGCCATCGTTTTTTTGGGACAAGTCCCAATGGTCAAAAACAAACAATTACCACTGGACAAATATTCAGACAGATGTCTGTGGTCCTACTGCCTTGAGGAATGGAGGCAAGACAGGCAAGCCTGTTTACCCTGAGATTTACAATCGATTCCACTAATGAAGAAACCATGAAGGCTCGTAAAAGAGGTAAACAAATCTTCCTTGGGAGAGAAAAAGGTCTCCCAAAAAGCCCACAGGACAAAGTCAGGGGCCATAAAACGAGAGGGGCCAGACACATTAACATCCTGCTAGACGCAGCAAGGGGGCCCTATTTCTCTCCTTGACTACTTTCCATGACAAAAAAATGTACCGTCCTCCACTGCTGTGCAACCTGGCTACATGCTGCCTCTGTTACCATGGGAGCTATATATGAATTTGCTGCTTGAACAGCACTATAGAACTGTCTGGCCACACTGAACACCCTACCTCCACTGCCCCACACACACACACTTACACACACACACACACAGACGCATGCACGCACACACACACACACGCACACACACACACACACTCACACAAACACACTCACACACACGCACACACACACACACACGCACCAGCCCTCCTTTGCAAGTTTGCCAGAGCTCAGCAATTCTGTTTATACTGAAGAAAGAAATAGCGCACCTGTGCAGTTTAGGGCTGAATGACATGCAGGCGTGCGGCTGGTGTTTGGGGAGGGGAGGTTTGATTAAGCTTTAGTTTGGGATGTTTATGTTTACTGCCGTTGAATAATACAAGAGCCTACACTGGTTGGTTGGACGGTGGTGATTTTTCCCCCATAGACAATTGAGAAGAATATCTCCATGAGTGTACCTCCTGAATGTCCTCTTTTCCATGCCTGTTGTGGTCATCTAGGCACATAATATGACAAACACTAAGTTTGTGCCAACGGAATAGCAAATACACTTCAAGAGATGTATTCAATCCTTATTCTATATATATATATATATTAGAATAAACCATATGGACAAAAATCAATGGCTTTTGCTAGCTTTACCTAAGCAAGATGGAAAACTAATATGATATGTACAGTGGATTTACCACAGGGTGGGAAAGGATAGAGAGAAAAGAGCAAAAAAGATGAAAGAGGAGAGAGAGAAGAAAGGAATGGGACACAGAGAGCGATCATAAGATTAAAAAGAACCCTCACAGGAGAAAGAGTGGAAGAAAGAGGCTGAGTGCTTGACAAAGGCTGAATCACAGGATAGAGGGATGGAAAGAGTGGTTAGAGAGGAAGGAAAGAGAAGAATTAAGTGTAAAAGAGTGGCTAAGGAAAGAAGGAAGAGGAGGATGAAGATGACAAAACAGGGCAACAAAAGAGGTGTATGAAATCAGTGGTTGAAGGAGAAAAAGAAGGAAGGATGAAGGAAAAGATGAAAGAAAGAAGGAAAGAAGGATGAAGAAGGCTAAGAAAAGAGAGCCAAGAAGAGGACAAAAAGGACAAGACGAGTACGCTGCCAGGGTGACGGCAAAAGGGATGGAAGGGGTTGTTGAAGGAGAGAAGAAAGTAGGATGGAGGAGTGGGGATGAGGAGAAAGAGGGGGATAGAAAGAGAGAGAAGGAGGCTACGTGATGGAGAGAGGGATAACAAGGGTGGCTGGAGAAGAGAAGGAAGAGGATGGCTAAAGAGAGAGAAAGGGTGATGAAGAGGATGAGAGAGAGAAAGGGTGATGAAGAGGATGAGAGAGAGAAAGGGTGATGAAGAGGATGAGAGAATGGGTGACGAAGAGGATGAGAGAAAGGGTGATGAAGAGGATGAAAGAAAGGGTGATGAAGAGGATGAGAGAGAGAAGGGGTGATGAAGAGGATGAGAGAGAGAAAGGGTGATGAAGAGGATGAGAGAATGGGTGATGAAGAGGATGAGAGAATGGGTGACGGTGTCCTGCTACCACCGGGGCTGCTGGAAGGTCAGACTCACCTCAGGCACTGCGGCGCTCTGCAGCCACCCACACACACACACACACACACACACACACACACCTTCACCGGAGGAGCAGAGGCTGGGGCTCACGTGAGAGCACACACACACACACGCACACACACACACACACACACACACACACACACACACACACACACACGCACACACACACACAGCTGACCCCCATAAACAAAAACATACACATGCATACACATACGTTCAACACACATTGCCTCCATTGTGCACACACTCACACACAGGCACACACAATCAATGCATTTGTAAATATACAGACATAGTAGAAGGTGGATGTACAGTACATGCAGGTGCACTCACGCTGACACAAACACAGACAGAAACTCACACACACACACATGAACTTACACACACACACACGCACAGACATTGGTACTTGAGAAGGCAATCATGTGAAATCAGCTGTGTGAAATATTTCATCCATTCCTGCCAGCCTAGGAATCCCTGCATGTGTTTTTGTTTCCCCTCTATCCTGACACCCGACGAGCTACTCGCACACACACATGAACTTACACACACACACACACGCACAGACACTGGTACTTGAGAAGGCAATCATGTGAAATCAGCTTTGTTAAATATTTAATCCTTTCCTGCCAGCATAGAAATCCCTGCATGTGTGTTTGTGTCCCCCCGATTCTGCTACCCGGAGACCTAAAAGCCCAGTGTCCGCCCCACCACCCTGCTGTGGCGGCGACAATGTGGTTGCCAGTGTAAATCTCTCCGCTTGAACTTAGGTCTCCTCCTGTCCTGCTCCTCCAGACTCGCCATCTGCCTCCCCCCAGGGGCTAAGTAAGACTGCAGCATCTCAGTAGTACCTGCTCTGGTCTGGTCAGTGTAATCATTGCTGGTGTTGTGTTTAATAAATACTTCAATTTAAAAACTACCTCAGATTATTATTACATTTAGCTGATGCTTTTATCCAGAGCAACTTACAGTTATTTACAGGATTTCAGTTTCAGTCCCTGGAGCAGTGTGGGGTTAGATGCCTTGCTCAAGGGTACTTCAGCCATGGGTAGGGTGGGATTCGAACCTGCAACTCTACGAGCCCAAGATCAACTCCTTAACCACTAGACCACAGCTGTCACCTCAGATACTCATGTTCAGTGTTCACAACAATAATTTTTGGGATGTATTAAAATCAATTTACTTGATTAATTAATATAAATATTTCCCAATCCACTCTATTTAACTTCAGTCTTAAAGGCATTGTCATTTGTCGGCTTACTGACTGGTTCTTAAAGAGGTAGTGTCCCCCTGCTACAAAAACGAAAGTGAAAAGACTGGTTAGGCATGCTCACTTCCCCTGGTTTGGTAAGACAAGTTTCAACACTTTTCGAACCCCGTAGTGCAAGGTAATATCACCTTGCATGGGAAGAGAAGTTAGAAAAATAGCTGAAATTGTAACAACATTGTAACAATGTAACATTGTAACATTTTTGCACAAGTGGGACATTTCCTGGGTTTCCTGTAAAATGCAGATTAGTACCTCTGTGTACTGGTATTATTTTGTAAGCTTGCATACTATTAGCATACACAAAAGCTACATACAGTAACATGCTAAGCGCATGGGATAAATTGGAAAAGCACATGAGGTCGCCTTTCAGATATTTCATGTCAATTCACTGGTTTTGTTTATTGCTACTGTTGCTAGTGTCCCTCATGTTTTACTGAAGGGTGGGACAAAGCATCTGTGACCGATCTCTTTCATCTGCAACCCAAAAAGCATTGCGTAAATAAAACGTAGCCAAAATTGAAATCACCATTACATCATTGAGGGCAGCATTCATACACACCACACTACTAGCTCTACACACACACATATACTTCAAAGACCATTCCCTCTGAGAAACCTCCACACACAGATACACACACACACACACACACACACACACACACACACACATACACACACACACACACTCACACACACGCACATACAGACACACATGGGACACGGCGTGGAGACATTCGCAATGAATAATGAAGAAGGCCTGGCTGGCAGTCAGACATGGGGCCCTACAGTATGTGGGTTATTGATCTGTAAAATGTCTGACACCCCATCCCCCAAACACACACACACACACACACACACACACACACACACACAGACATCTTGTTGTGCCATGGCCGTAAGCACCAACGTCACAATCAGAACAGAAGTGTGCCAGTATGTGTGTCAAAGAACTGGGGCAGAGCCAAACGCCACAGCAAAAATCAGCAGGGCTCAATGAGCTGATGGCAGATGATGGGGTGATCAGAGAGAGAGAGAGAGAGAGAGAGAGAGAGAGAGAAGAGGTAGAGATAAAGATGAGTGGTGATGGATGGGGAAAATGCTGAGAGTACAGTAGGGCCCATCTGCTGGTCTGTGTCATACACGCTACACTCACCTGTACTACGAACGTGCAACTGTGTTTACCTTTTCGTTCATATGGACAACGTTGCAGTGGAAGGAAAAGGCATATAAATGCCATTTACATGCCTTTAAAAGTTACGAAACAATGCTCACACACATTATTAATATCACTAATGGTAAGAATTATTGCTATACTTATACATCAGCCTCCTTTCTTCTTCTCACTATACCATTCGATACGGACTTTACTGTGAACATTTTTGCATGCATGTTTTTCTGAGATTCTGTGCAGAGTGACAAAATAAAACTGTAAATCAGGCAATCGTGATCCCCTTTTTGCTGAACAGCATTTTTTTTTTCTTTTTACAGATTTTACTGTTGCAGAGAAATCTGCATTTTGTTAGTGCAGCATTTAGTGCACACATGATGAGATCCAGACATCAAGCTTAACCCTGGGAGGCCCACTGTTGTAACATTACAACATCACATTTAATTCCACAAAAATAAACCTCACCCTTTTTTTCCTTTGTAAAACTGCATTTACATTACTAATAGATTCTATTGTTCAGTTCTGCAATACTATTGGGTGGTAGATTGTGTAAATAGGCTCAGTTACAGTAGCTGGCCACAAAGTCATAAGACCTACGAACCTGCCTTGAAGTATGGCACCTTGTTGCACCTGAATTGAATTTCATTTGGATATTGAATGTCAAAAAAAAAAAAAAACCACTGATTCCTGCATCATATGCCTCCTACAACGACATCTAAAAGGTTAAAAACATTTTCGAAGTTTTCTTCTATATTTGGACCTTACAGGGAGAAGACTTCACTGTAGTGTCTACAACATGATCACATCAGTTTGATTTGGAAATTAAGTTTAGCCCCCTCCCCTCCCCTGTTGAGTGGCCAGAATTTGATTTTACAGTTTACAAAAAAAGAATGTGACACATGCACACGATCCGACACGTGTGTGCGTGAACACTATCCTAAAACCCCCTGCTGACCACCACTTTGTACATTGGGGGCTCTGTTTAACTCAGTTGTAGATGTTTTAGTTGTTTTCCAGCACTGGTGACAGTGATAGAGCTTTCGATTGGCTGGTTCATTTTTTTCCTGAGAAGTCGAGACCTCTCCGGCACTTGTTGTGTGTGTTAGAGTCCTCTTGGAGAGGCCGCTGCAATGTTTTATTCGCTAATTAAACTCTGTGGTTGGTTAATGAATTTCACGTTTGGTTTCTCGCCCTCACAGTGAGCACACAAGCTGAGCACAATATGACCCATTTCCTTTCGCCGGCACGGCAGCTCACTGCTCATTGGACGCCTCGTCTCCAACAAGGGCTTGGCAACAAGAGAAACTCTCGGGGAGCAGCCAATCAAGTCTCCGCCTCGTGAGTTGTTAGATTATGTTGTGCAGAGCCCCGGCAGTCAATTGCACGCCTTGTGTAATCAGAAAAGTGTTTTGGCCCTGTGTGTATGTGTGTGTGTGTGTGTGTGTGTGTGTGTGTGTGTGTGTGTGTGTGTGTGTGTGTGTGTGTGTGTGTGTGTGTGTGTGTGTGTGTGTGTGTGTGTGTGTGTGTGTTCATGTAAGTGTGTCCTTGTTGACTTCTAACACAGCAATCAACATTTTGGGAGATGGGGTGGCACCAGCAGGACTATGCTGAAGGCACTGACAATGCGCCAAGCCCAATAAAAGCCTAAGTAGCACACTATGTGCACTAGTTCTAGAGTACTAGTTCTTAAGATTCAAACTGCTTCAGCAGTGACCTCTAACTGACATTGAATGTAAACCTTAAGTACAAAATGATAACTGTGTTGACAGCAAATAAAAGAGAAAAAAGAGATGTGCTATGTTTTCCTTGTATAATTTGTTAGTCCTAAAATCAGACACACACATACACACACCCAGGGCTACACTGAACGTGACTTTTGACAATAAGGAACAAATCAACACTGCTTTCCCCTTGCAGATCCTTCACTCGGTGGAACAAGTGATACTGGACACCACAGACCCAAATCTGGAGACAATGGAGGCTTTGTCTGAAGCAGGTGGATGTTCTTCCCCAGCGGCGTAACCAGATCGCCCTTGAGCCTCCAGCTGATATTTTGCATCAGTGCCTTTTGACCTCAGCTGTCAATGTGGCGTATCACAGCTTACCTAAAAAATCGAGGGGTGTGATCTGTTGCTAATGTGGCCAGACGTACAGCTGAGTTTGACTGCGAGACGGAGTTGTGTAGTGTGCTTCGAGAACAAGCTAATCTTTGAATGTTACACCACTGCTGCCATCCTGTGGTCTAACCCCAAAATAATGTCCTACTTCCACACCCAACCCCCTAACCTGAATAACATCATCATTTGTTCATATAGACATTATGCATTTCAACAAAATAGTTCAAAAATACCGCTTTGGGGTTGTGTATGGGTGTGCTTCTGATGAGGTGAACATGGTTAAGGATGTTGAATGAACAGAGCAACAGTCTCTGAGGCGTTGACAGAGAGCTGCGGCAAAGCTGTGACTGACACACTGAACAGCTGCTAGGGACCCAAAGCCTATTTGAAGGTAATTAAACTAATTAAGTGAGAATTAGCACTGTTTGGCCCTCCGCGCATGCCGTATGGACCTCTGACCACCTTGATATCGAGTGGGACCTCAACAGGCACTTAATCTAATCTTATGAGACATACAGGGAATCACATTTGACTTGACTATTGTGGAGATATTACACAAAATGCTGGCTTAGGTTAATTGGCTAAAGAAGAAGATAATTGCTCTTCTCCTGAAAGTAATTAACTTGGTCTCAACTTCAGCTACAGACATTACAGAAATAAAAGCTCTTGTCTGAAACAGAATACTTGGTTTTAGGTCTAATTAATGGAACATTTGAATAGGTAGTGCATTTTCATTTTGAAAACAACTAAAAAAAAATGTAGGGCAACTCTCACTATACAAAACCCCCAGGCCTAAAATCTCCCACTCAATCAACACAAACATCAAGCATGTCCTCAAAACTTTTCAGACAGAGGCCTGAATAGCTGTGTGTGTCGTGCTTGATTGCACTTGCCCACAAAGATAATCCAGCCTGAGGAATCTGTTTGTCTATGGGAACTTGTGGAGTGTGTGTGTGTGTGTGTGTGTGTGTGTGTGTGTGTGTGTGTGTGCGTCTGGGTGGAAGGGGGGTGAGGTGGGGTGTGGTGTTAAGACATCTGCTTGTGCATATGACAGCGAGTGCAGCAGCTTGTTGCAGGACAGCTGAGAGGATTGAGGCGCTCTCTGCACTGACAGGCCGACACCAGCTCCCCTCCAGGGGCTTTAACTCACACACACGGGGTTTAGTGTACATTACACAATCCCCTAAACACACACAAATGCATACACTCACACACACACACACACACACACACACACACACACACACACACACACACTCACACATGCACGCTCACACACGCACACACACACACACACACACTCACACATGCACACTCACACACGCACACACACACACACACACATGCACGCTCACACACACGCGCACACACACACACACACACACACACACACACACACACACACACACACACACACACACACACACACACACACACACACAGTTGGCTCTCTACTCTCTCTTAAAGCCTAATGCTAACAAATCTCTTAGCAGGCCGGTTGTAAGTAAACACACAACCAGGTCGACAGAGACAACAGCGCTAACACAATGGCGAGCACTCTCTAACATACACACACACACACACATGCACACACACACACACACACACACACACACACACACACACACCTGCTTACATACACACGCACGCATGCACACGCACACACACACGACTCACATGCCAAAACCTATCCGACAGTGAAAAGGGATAAACTACTCAACAATCTATCAGTTATTGTAATGTCAGAAAACACAGAGGACGAAACTGAAGCCTATGTGTTGGTGTTGATGTACATCTATAAGCAAGCCACAGCCTGCCCTGATGGCACGTAAGCACTTCCAAAGACCCTATACTATACAGTACACAGTTGGATTACACACTTCCAGTACACAGGGACCCGCTGGAGTAAAAACAAACTTGTCTGAACTTTCAAAACCACAGTGAAAGCCCACCAAAAGAGCCTCATAGCCACAGGCCATGGCCTTTTGATATGAATTACAACGCTGACAAATGGCAACAGAGCATCGGTTTCAGCACTTATTGATGTAGTCATGGGCAGCCGTGAAAGACAAACACAAACAGTGAGCGTGCTCAAAGGAAAGTCAACCTCACATCGAGTACTTTTACGAGGCGTCCAGCTCTGGCCTGCCAAGCTTTGGGTGTAGAGACAGCGGACAGAAACGGGAAACCATTTCAAACCTGGTAATGATTCAAAAGAACCTAATACGACTCCAGCTGCGGTAATGAAGAAAGGAAAACAAAAGAAGAGAAAAAAGTGGATAAAAGAAAACAAAAAAGCGAAGAGACAAGCTATACCTCTACTCCGCTCTTGGCGAACGTGAGTGGGGGTGGGATTCGGGGGCCTCTGCGGCCGCAGATGCAGGGGCCCCTTGCCGGGAACGGGGCCCGCGAGGGGCCTGGGAGCCCAGAGGGCGTCCTGCTGCTGGTGAATCTTGGAGGTGAGGAGGCGTCGGCGCAGGCTGCCCTCTGTCTTGGGCTGGAGACGCTTCGTGTACAGAGGCAGCAGCTCGTCCTCGTCCTCAGAGTAGCTCCTGGTCCAGCACCTGCCCGACGGCTCCGTCGAGAGGCAGTCCACATAAGCGATCATGGCGGACAGTCAGAACACGCCAGCGCTCTTCCCTACGTGAGTGCTTCTGCCCAGGCCCTTCGCTTCTGTCGCCTCCGCCACTGGTGCCTCCAAAAGTGCTTCTTCCGCTGCACCCAGTGTTGATCTCAATGCAATGACCTCGAGAAGCCGCTTGCTTGTGCACAGTGAAAGCACACATACACACACACCCCAGAACATAGGGGCAAGTTCCTTGCAGAAGTGAAAGTCCAATCCATGCAGTGAAACGGCTGTGTTATGACCCCTCCTGCAGAAGTGCCCTACTTTCCTAAAAAGCTGACTCGCAACTATTTACCAACATTACTCTTCCCCATAATAAAAGGGAACAGTGCGGCCAGAGCAACTGGATAAACTAGGCCTATTTTACATACCCCTCATCCAACGTCCAGCAAAAGGAGTTGCAGGGACTGGAGAAGAGTGGTTCCTTCGGCTTGCTCCTAGTCTACAGATAAGCTCTTAACCCCAGATTATCCTAAGGCATCCCGACCACGGTGAAGAAAGGCCAGTCCCCCACAGATGCTCACCACGGACAGGTGACAACTGCTCCGTGTTTGCCTGGATGTTTGGGTGTTGTTGCCGATGTTTTCGCCAGTGGCCAGAAACCCGATCTCCATTTACCATGATGGAAATGGTAAATATTTAAAATGCCAGCAACAGTGACACATCCTTGAAAAGTACGCAGCAACAAATATGCAAAGTAAAGCCAGTCATAACATGCCTTTCGAGGCAAATGTTAGATTTTATAGGGGAACAGCACATTACCGCAATTACTGACTGCCTGTGGCAGACAGTGCCACTAAATAGCCCGATAATGGATGAGGAACACTTGCTAAGACTGGCAATTAGCCCAGAGGAACAGACACAAACAACAGCTCCACCTACTGGTAATTACACACACGACACCCGACCCTGCACAGAAGGGATCATTCATATTGACTGGGTGTGTGGCACTGAGGTCTTTGACAACAAAGGGACATCCAGTGCACGTGTTGTGACAGATCTGGGTTAATGACTGCTTTGGCAGTTTTGTGGCACCAGGAGTCTTGTGTAAAACACCAGCTGAGTACTGTAGTCGTTTAACTGTTTGTCACATGGTGTTATATTGTGCATGTGTCATCACTAGTGAGCTAAGTGGTGCTTTGAGAACAATGACAAAACTTGGGTGTTTCAGTCTGGAAAGCATAAAAGTAGAAAGCAGGAATTTGGGGGTCATATCCCTTATAAACCATAGTCCTTTTGTCTATACACCGAGGTGGCATTGCATGTGATGGGTGGGAGCTCTTTCTTCTGGGAGTTCCTTTAACCATGAAGCCCCGAGAGAGAAAAGACCAACTGCTCATTATCGCGAACAGGAAGTTAGATCCCGGATGCTTCTAAGACCTGTATTTAACGTCGGCGAAGCAGAACTAGGACGCTAGGATTAAAGCCAACAAGCAACTGATTAGATCTCATTAAATAAATGCTCCACCAAAAAAAGGAAAGAAAAAGAAAATCTGACCTCATCTTTATGGCAGGCAGCTAAAGGAGCCAAGGAACCACAGGCGGAGGAACCACGCCGCCTTTAACTCCCTCCACCCTTACCCCCACCACCACCCCGCCCACCGCTTACCTCAACCCCCCAGACCACCGCCTCTATCCATCACACACCCAGCCACCCAGCCTTGCGCAGAAACTTTAGTGCAGGGTGGAGGAGATGTGAGCCTCTCTCCCTGCCAAAACCCTAAAACCACACAGGATCGCCCCTCTCCACAACAGAGCTCAGCGTCAGATCTATCGCATCCGGCTTCCAACGCCGCCAGAGCAGGCTCCCGGCCCTGTGTTTACACTGCTTCTGGTGGGCTTTGGGCACGAGGCTGTTAGGCCCCTCCACAGTGTCTGGGCTCATGTCAGAGGCCAAGGCACACTTACACTTGAGCTCCATACTCAAATGAGAGGTTTATCACAAATGAAAACTCACATTTTATATTTGAACTTTTGTCTCTCAGATATGAGAGATTTACCGTACAAGCTCATACATGCTTTATATTTGAACTTGCATTGAAATGGGAGTTTTTTTTTATTGAGGGGTTTTATCAAAGCTTTGAAATAAGCCCTGGCGGAGCAGAGGATTTTGGCCCCAGTCCCTCATCCCTTTCCCTTCTGCACCCACACAGTTCCTCTCCGACAGCACGAGCGCGAGGCTTTTCTCCTGCCCTCTTTGTTCTGAAAGAGGTAAAACCGTAGCGTAGGTGAGCTAGCCATTGTTGTGGTCGTTGGTCAGTGGCCTGCACAACCATCTGGATTTGCTTACACTGCAATAACCCCCCCCCCCCTCTCTCTCTCTGTGTGTCTGTGAGTTTTGCTCAGACTTTCCAGTGCACAGTGCATCTCTGCAAGAGAAACTCCTTGGTCCCAAAAGGCATAACATATTTTCAACAAAAAAAAAAAAAAAACCTTTTCAGTGCAAGTCTCTTGGTGTCTATGATATGACAGCCTGCACTGCTGTAATGGGGATCTTGCCAGACACCCAAAGGTGATTATGTTTTTTTTTTTCTTCTTTAAAGAAAGAAACAGCTTTAAGAATTGACGGTTGGAGAGGCTGTATCTGTAATGGAGGCTTAAGGTCTTCTTTTACGGCATCCTTGATTGCTGAGTGCAAAATTATAGCTTGACTTGAGAGCAACCTTGGCCTTTTCAAATGACACACAGCGAAGCCAAGTGTTTTAAAATATGACTCATGATTTGGGGACAATACAGTATGTGGCCTTCCTGTACTGTAAAAACAACACTGATGTTTTCTGCTGAGTCATCCATGAAGTTTACACCTAAGAAGTTCACGCATATAGAACAAGGAGACGCTGCATCTAAATCTTTCCACTCAGTTTTATTAAGAGTACTTTCATCCTTCACCCTAAATTTTAAAGCCCAGTGATCCTCAGAGCGAACACAGACAACACCTGTTACTTGAACAAAAGAAAAGCTTTGAGCTCAAGTCACCAAAGAGGATAATCTCAGTCTCCTCAGCCGCCTCCAGATGTGTTCAGGCCTCTCCCCTGAGATCACACAAACCACTGCCCCTCAGTGGAGATTATCCCGCTCTCGTGAGGAGATAGTCTCCGCCAGGCACACAGCGCGGCCCCCTCCGCGACCCCTCACCAGTTTCCTCTGTGTTAAGCCGTGCGCACTGGACCTCACCAGCCACCCACCGCAAGGCTGGCGGAACAATGGCAGAACAATGGTTGCCATGGTGTCACTGCTGCCTAGTTCCGATCGAATCACCTGCTGTTCCAGACTTTTTTCTCTGTTTTTTTTTGTTCCATGCTTTTTTTGTTGTTGTCCCCTCCCCTTCTATTTCTTTGCTCTGCAAGCTATTAGGGTTCATTTTTGTGGGGACCCACTGCAGCAATTACTTTCTCACGGCACTAAGCTGAATTGGATGTTTACAGGAAAAAGCTGTCTATTCTACTGCATGGGTGGAAAAACACCTGACATAAAAGAGCATACAGGGCATGCAGTGTCAGCATGTGGCTACACACTTGAGGACGGTGGACATGGAGGGGCAGGAAGTTCACCTCGTTCGTTCCCATGAAAACCCTTCCTCTACTTCCCTGGCAAAACACTGGGATGGAAAGATGACCCACATAGAAGAGGTCTTCGGTCACATCCTCACGTTCCATGTGGAAGTTGGGAGATGACGAGTGCTCGAATGAGCAAGTGCAGCAATCGAGACTAATAAACTATTGCTGAATTCACTCAATTTATTTAATTATATACACTGTATAGGCAGAAATATTACAAAATCTAATAAAAATATAAACTATAAATAGTTGTAGTATTGTATTTATAGATACTGAAAGAGTATTCACATGGGGTGAGAGAGCTAGTGCGTCTTTGCTGCTCCATCTGTGTCTCTAGCCACCCTGTGGTTTGTGGGATGGAGAGAGATGTATCTCTTAGTCACAACAGCTGGACAGCACTGACTTTGGTTACGTGTGCTGTGGAAAGCAGTAAAATGGCTTTACAACATGGACAGGCAGACACACACACACACACACACACACACTCACACACGCACACACACACACACATACACGCACGCATGCACACACACAAACACATGCACACACACGTACCAACACACACATGCACACACATTCACATATGCACTCACACGCACTTGCTAACAGCAAAACCATAATGCCTTTTACTGGGTAATGGCTATAATCACTGCCATCTTCATTTCACTTATAGGAGCCATTATATAAACTTTCCTGAATGTTCCAGGCCACTGGAAAACAACAACAACATCATTCTTTTCTGACACATTTTTTGAGTTTGTGAACTTTTGTGACCATTGTGTATATAACTGTTAAATAATCCAAAACATTTTTTGGTAGTCTGAAGTCTTGTTCTGTTGCCATAATACTGTTATTGTGCGTTACTGTGCATTAGGGGACAGCGGGTTCTGCGTCAGCTTGTCTGTCTGTCAGTGCAGGCTCGAGAGAACAAAGACACGTCATTAAAATTTACTGTGACACATTGTTTTGGGGCCCAGGATGTTTGGAATGCCTTTGACAAAATGGCAGTTAAATATAGATGGAGACAGGGGGGCTTCGTGATGTTCGCTACATATCCAGAGAGTCAGGCGCCCCTCTCTCTACCTCCCCTCTTGTCCTGTCCCATACCCAAGTCCAAAGTGCTTAAGCTTTGAAAGCAGGGGTGAAGGTAGAGCTGCTCAATTAATCGAATTCTAATCGTGATAACGATTTCAGGGCCAAACGATCTCAAAACAAATAAAATCGAGGGCAACAATGTTTTTGTCCTAATTATTTTCTACTGTTTGAACTGTACATTAGATGTATACATTAGACATTTCTACTGTTTGTACATTAGACATCAAAGGAGACTTACTAATGTTTACGAAGAAAAGTATTAGGGAAAATCCGAAGGTACAAGAATGTTTTTTCGAAATGTTTTTGAATACATTTTCAATAAATGAAGCATGTTACTGAGGAAAACAAAATAATGGTTTGAATAATCGTGATTTCCGTTTTGGCCCAAATAATCGTGATTTAGATTTTTTCCATAATCAAGCAGCCTTAGGTGAAGGGTTCAGATCAACCCCAGAGTGCTCCCTGAAAAGGCTCTTTTACACCCCCCGAGACACACACAGACACAGATACTGCAGCCGCATTTTTCTTGTATCCATATTTTGTGTTCATTTTGTTCATCATTTCATCCATCAACAAACTTATGAAGAACTTGGCGAACTAGAAGATGGCGGAAATCGAGCAATGGCATCAGAAATCGTGAAGCAGTATAGAATCAACAAAAAAGACACAGGGCTTAGTCTGCCCTACAAAGCCAAAAGGCAGCAACTACATATTTTGTCAGAACTCAGTTTAGACTGAAAATTTACTTCATAACACCTCCTTTGTCTTGTGACTAAATCTCTTGCTTTTTCCCATTAAGAAAGACATAAAAGCATCACCACTACTACACCAACAACATGTTTGATTAGGCATTATAACAACTCTAAAGGCATTTTTCCCAGTTCCAGTGTTCACGTAGTTACGGCACTTTGCCTTTGTAGGGCAGCAGTGATGGAGACAATGCTTTGAACGGATGGACAAATTAGTGAAAGGGAGCATAACAGATCTTGTTAGTCTCCTCCATGCTCCTGCCCTGCCCCTCACATACTCTTTTCAGCACCCCCCCCCCCGCCCCCTTTGGAAAGCAAAACACCAAAGACAGACACACCCTTGCCCTCACTCCCACCCCAGTTACCCTCCCTAGCCTCACACACACACACACACACACACACACACACATGCACACACACCCTCCCTCTCTCTCTGGTCACGGAGATCTCTCCCCCATAGCGCTGACTCATGAGATCTCGTGAAAGGTGCCTCTATTCATCGACTGTGGCCTCCCTCACATCCCATCACGGCCATGTTTAAATAGGGAGTGCGGTTTGAAAAAGGGGATTTCTGTCGACTCCACCATGAGTAACGTAACTGTGTTCTTTCTTTATGTCTGTCTGTCTGTCTGCCTTTGTCTCTGTGCTTTTCTGTCATTCTTTGTCGTTCTTTCTTTGTTTCTTCCATTCTTTTTTCTTTCTTTTTTTCTTTTTTTTCCTCTCTCTCTCTTTCTCTCTCGCTCTCTCTCTCTCTCTCCCTAATGGAATCTTAACATAAATGAATCTTGCACCTCCTGACCCAGATTTGAGGTCTCCCCTCCTTCCCACACCACCCTCCCCTCTCCTCTCCTCCCCCCTCCTCTCCTTCCCTCAGACGGGGAGGGGAGAGAAGTATGGGATGGCGGTCACGGCCAGCTGCAAAGTCAACATTTACTCTCCAGCTAAACATTGGAGCCCACTCCAATGATCAGACAGAGAGCACGGTCTACCAGCACAGCTGAGCTTAACCCCCCACGGCTGTTACTGCGTGCTGACACTACCAGGTCAACTGGTCTGCGAGTTGCTACAGTTCTTATCGGGCCACTCCTGCAATCACACTGGCAAAACTCTATCAGTGCCATCTGACACGCATGGCTCATGTTGCATCCTGGGAAACTGAGTCAGCATCCGCATCATGATTTCATCCACAGCTCTCTCTCTCTCTCTCTCTCTCTCTCTCTCTCTCTCTCGTTAGAAAACTTTGCTCAGTGTTTTTTCCGAGGAGAAGTGTTTTTTTTTTCACGCTTTGAGTTCTGGAATTTATGATCCTTTATTCCATGATCTAAATTCCAGAATGCCAGGGATACCCTGCAAGGAGACTGGCCCCAACCTAACAGCTGTATGAGCTTTGTGTGTGTGTGTGTGTGTGTGTGTGTGTACACACTTGTGCATTTGTTTGTGTGTGTGTGTGTGTTTGTGATGTGAAAGAAAGAAAGAAAGAAAGAAAGAAAGAAAGAAAGAAAGAAAGAAAGAAAGAAAGAAAGAAAGAAAGAAAGAAAGAAAGAAAGAAAGAAAGTGGTAGAAAGAGGGAGAGAAATTAGTAGGGAGAGAGATGTGTACTTCTTAAAAAAAAAAAAACAAGAAATAATGCTGACACCTTATTTAGGTCAGCAAGCAACAGCTGGAGCAGAATCATGCCAGTCAGTCCAAGGGCATTAATTATTGCTGTACTTGTGGGTCAGCATGAAACTAAATCACTGCAAGCACATGAATGATATATTACTGCAAAGAGTTTTAAGATCTCTACTCACACCGTTTTGTTAAAAGTGACATACTGTTCGTGTGTGTCAGAAGAGTTAATGGGCAACACAATCATTCTTCATGTTGAAAGCACCACTTTCTTAATGGTTTAACATGACACATGACTCTAAACAATGATATATTGCAACAATGATATATTGCGAAGAGTTTTAAGATCTCTACTTACACCGTTTTGTTAAAAGTGACAAACTATTCTTGTGTGACAGATGAGTCATTGGGCAACACAACCACTTTCTTAAGGTTTAACGTCTAAAACTGAATCAGCATCAGGCCTTGGGATGATACATTGGTCAATCTCACAGGACCACCTCTAAACCACATTCCATACCTCCAGAAGGGGGTCGAGAAGAGCCCTTTTGCCCGACCTTATCTGGGTCATCCACGGCTTAATACATTAAAAGAAATTTTCCCTCCACACAGAAGATGGCTTTCAACTGCCTTAAACCAAATTAACCTTAACAGGATTCCACAGCTGAGCGTCCGGGTGCCAGCATAGGCTCCAGACCCCATGTGAGCCTGCAGAGAGGAATGGACAAGGACAGGCTTTTCCTGACTCCCCCTTTCCCTCGCCAGAGGACGGTAACGTTATCTGTAATGGCTTGTTAGGCCAACGGTGATGTCAATCATGTGACTGGAGTACAATTAATTACTGGAGTAAAATGTCACTTAAAATTTGCACATTGACTCTCAAATCTCAACACGAAGACACACCATCTATTTTTGTAGGTCTTGCTACCACTCACAATTCCAGAGTCCACAAAGACAGTGTTTAGTGATGGAACAGATATGTTTAAAGAAGACACACACATACAGCCAGTTACCACTTGTTGACTGTGTGAAGGTGAGAGAATAGTATCAATATGGGCACGGATACTGGATACAGGCTGACTGTTTGCTTTGTGGATGGGCTGTGCGGTGACGCCTGTGGTCTTCTAACTCCTGTGCTGGTCTTGAACAAAAAAATCATGGTAGTGGCGGCGGTTAGGTTCTGGAGAAAGCGCAGCAGGAGCTCAGCTGCTCAGCTGCAAGCCGATGCGTACATTTTCAAAAAAGCCTGTTTGTTTTTGAGCTTCTCAGGTGCTGTGGGGATGGGACGCCTCATGTCTGAGATCTGGAAGGCCCCTGCCTGCTGGGACTTGTACCTAAAGCTTTGCTCCTAAGGGCTACGGGGAGGTGGGGGAGACAACCTCGCTGCTCTGAGAAAACAGGGGTAAAAATCAAAGCATACTCCACAGATCAGTGGAAATGCACTGTCTCAAAAAAGAGGCAAAGTAATCTTGTGTTTCATCTTGTGTGTGTGTGTGTCTGTGTGTGTTTGTGCATGTGTGTATGACCAATTCTGTATTTCTGTTAGCCTTAATCTCTTGACGATCTGCCATAATGCACTTTTTATTAGGGGATCATAGATCACAGGGTAACAGTAAAACAAACACCCAGAGACTGTTCTAGACTGGAATCACAGAGAAATAAGGGAGACAGTCCAGTATATGAGTCTTCATCTAGCCCTATGCAGCATGCTGTTGGCAGCTGATCAGATCATGTACACAGTATGCTGTCACATGAGAATCAACAAGGCCTGCGTACTTCATGTTTCCATAAATGTCAGGGTTTTTTTTGTCACTAAGTATTTTAAAAGAACATGATTTGGTGCATAATTAAGTTTTTTTTTTTTTCTTGCCTCAGTTCAGTGAATGTTGTATGAATGCAGATGTGTACAATATGTTTGATCTGTTTTTGCAATGTGTATTATGTGTATGCTGCTGGACACCTTAATTTCCTCCGGGATCAATAAAGTAACTCTGCTCTATTCTACTCTAAATTTTATAATCTTAAAAAGAAATCAATCAAATCAAATCAAATATAAAAACAATATGAACACTTTGTGCCGATGCTGCATTACCACCTTGAACATGCATTAGCTTTCTGATATGCAGTGTGAACACTGTCTGATAGATCTTGTCATCATCGTCACAAATAGTAACTGGCTGGATGGACGGATTGTCTGTGTGCTTCATTGGCTCTCTTGTGCTGCATGTCTGGCACAATGAAAGACCCTTAAGTGCCAACGTATGCTTGTGGATCAGACGGGGGCGTAAACACCCAGCGTACATACGTATGCCAAACAGTTCTCTTAAATATGTTCTATTCAGGCCCCTCTCTGACATCTCCTTCATGAGAGGGAGTCATGCGCGAAAACCAGATCAGCTTTTGTTCAGCTCCCCAGTCACGGCAAAAACACCCCCACAGCAGATGACTAGAGAAACACTCTCTACACACACACACACACACACACACACACATACACACACACACTCCCCAGTCACGGCATAAACACACCCACAGCAGACAGCTAGAGAAACACTCTACACACACACACACATACACACACACACACACACACACACACACACTCCCCAGTCAGGGCATAAACACCCCCACAGCAGACGGCTAGAGAAACACGCTCTTGTTGAAGTGGAACCCCCCCCCCACACACACACCCACACCCTTTTTGTATGTGGCCTGTCTGTCTGTCTGTGCAATTCATGTGCATTTCAACCTGGCCTCAAAAACCCCATTCACACTTCTGTCACAAAGGCTTTCCAAGTCTTCCACTGAAGGTAGCTGGTTATCATTGCTGGCATGGCTTTGGTGTGAGAGTGAGTGACAGTGGGCATTCTCCCCCTATCGGGAGTTGAGCTGCTGCCCGACTCACAAGCGAAGGGTCACACACGGACCGACAGGGGTGACCAGCGTGATCAGCCCCCCCCCCCCTAAAAAACAGGTCACGGTGCTTAGTGGATTACTTATGCTTGGAGTGACAGACGACACAAGCCATGAAAGAAAGGTCAGGAGATAACACAAGGGGTTACAAGGGGCAGACAGGGTGATTGAGAGAGAGAAAGAAAAAAGAAAGAGAGAGAGAGAGACAGAGAGAGAGAGAGAAAGAGAGAGAGAGAGACAGAGGTGAAATAAAGAAAGAGCCAACACAACAGAAGCCACCTGACCAGTCATCCAAAACAAACTTCATAGGGTGAAATCCCATCCTGCCATCCGCCACCACCGCACTGAACCAACCCTCTCTGTTTTCCCTAACACACACACACACACACACACACACACACACACACACACACACACACCACAGCCACCCAACAGAGGACAAAAAGTCCTCTATCACAGGGGATCCAATATGTGTGACAGTCTAAAGTTAAACACACACTCAAACACAGAGACACTGACACACATACAGTACAGACGCACACAGACTCGCGCACACACACACGCACACACACACGCACACACACACACACACACACACACACATATATATATATATATATATATAATACATGCACACTGCAAAGAAATTTAAGAAAGGTACAGTAAAAAGGCTATAGCAATAGCTCTGTGCCCTTTGCCAATCACCCAGGGAAAGGGGAAAAGAGAAGTACAAAGAAAGACAGCTCTCCCCCCCGGAGGAAAAGCGAGGGCATTTGCACAGCATCACACATGTGCACAGTAGGTAACAAATGAGTAATATGGTAAAAAACAACAAACATGGAGGGGAATTATTGCAGCTGTGAATGCAAGACAATGATCTAGCGAAACAAAACACAATGGAGGAGCGCTGAGCTCCCAGTTCACTCCCCCCTCTCTCTCTCTTCTCTCTCCCTCTTTCTCTCTCTCCCTCTTTCTCTTTCTCTCCTTCGTTTCCCTCGCGAACAGCTGGAGGCTCACTCTTCATCACCATGCAGAAGTTTTTGGCAGGGTCACCATAACTCCGTTTCTCCCTCTCTTTCTCTCTGACAAGCGTTCTTTTTCCCCCCATTTCCTTCCTTTCTTCCTTTCTTCCTACCCACGTCCACCGCCGGAGTTCTAACACACCACTCCACATCTCCACATCTCGGCAAGACAACAAAAGACACAAGAGAGAAGAGAGAAGCGAGACACTCCGCGAGTCCCCCCTACCACCCCATCCACCCCAGGAAAAATAAATAAATAAAAAGAAAGTGCCGGAGTCTTTCTTGCCCGAGTCTTTGTCTGCCCTTGCTCTGGTTTTCCTCCACACTCAGTCATGACTAAGACGCCTCTGCCTGTTACCATCCCTCAACTTCCGTGGGAAAAAAAAGAGACCGTGCCGACATCTAACCTTGCCCTTGTCTTTCTTCTGGAGCTTCCATGAGAAATGGGGAACTTACCTTTCAAGCAGAACATGTTCCGCTCTCCTCGGCCGCAGGGAGTAGTGTGAAAGTGTGTCAGGGAGAGAGGAGAGAGGAGAGAGCGGTGTCCTCACACAGCCCAGGGTCTGAGTCTGTTGCTCTCTCGTTCTCGTTCTCTTTCTCTCTCTCTCTCTTTCTCTCTTTCTCTTTTTGGTTCACCCCCCCTCCAACCAACCCTCCCCTGTCATCTGCATGGCTCATTTGTTGCACACATATTGGCAGTCACTCATACACACACGCATACCACCACAGGTTCATACATACAAACTCCCATCTCTCTCTCTCTCTCTCTCTCTCTCTCTCTCTCTGACTCCCCCTCCTGTCTGTCTCTGTCACTCCCTCCCAAGCTTACACACACACCTACATGCACACCCACCAACACACTCTCCAGAGTTCATGCAATAGCAATACTCTCTTTCATTCCATATCTATCTTTCTGCCGCTCCCTCCCTCCTCTCGCTATCTCTCTCTACCTCCACTGTGTCTCTATCGCTCTCTCTCCCAAATTACACACACAAACACACACACACGCACACCATGGCAGATTGCCAGCTCATGCTGTATGGGAAAATGACCAGCCAATCATGTGGCTTCTCTACCCAGTGGGGGCGGGGCAGAGAAGAGTAGAACTTAGAGCTGGAGGAGGAGCACTGGAAGGCTGAAAGAAAGGCTGACAAAGAAAGAAAGAAAGAAAGAAAGAAAGAAAGAATGAAAGAAAGAAAGAAAGACAGAAAGAAAGGAAGAAAGAAAGAAAGAACTGAGGTAGGGATGAGATGCACTCTAAACTTGCTCAGGTTGGGTAGCTCCTCCAGCCAGCTCCCACACACACACACACACACACACACACACACACACATACACACACACACACACACACACACCCATCTGGCTGCTGCAGCCTCGGGAGCCGATTGTTCTGAAATAAAACTGTCAGCAGTTACGGGCTTTGCGCACAAAATGCTGGCGTGAAATCTGCCAAATCCCCGTGGCCCTAATTGTTTACAATCAAAACAAACTGGCGTCCAGAGAGGGGGTTTCGCGTCTGCCCAGTCCACTCTCATCTCAGCCCCACAAACGCGAGCGGGCAAACACCTATGCCAGTGGTTTTTGATATAGGCTACCAAACTATGACAACCAATGAGAAGGGCCAGTCCCAGACAAACGTGTTCCCCAGTGGAGTTTAGATGCTGGGATCTGATAAGTCTTATCTGGGAATACTTTGTTTACGTCCCACATTGTTTCTCACAGGAGCTATGTGGGAGGTGTTTGAACATAACATGATGATATGCTTGTGAAACTGCAGAGTGTTTCTGTACACACACAACTCTGACATCATTTGTTTTGGGGAGTGACAACGCAATCACGCTAAACAACAATATTTCACTGGCGTTTGACATAGGTGTAGGCAATGCCAGGAAACCATGCCCACTAGGCTCTGAGATGGCAAGTGCAGTATACACAGAGCTTGATTAAAAACGGCTATTTAAAATAAAAATAAATATTTTACCCTTAGGTAAAGTGTCCGCATATGACCCTTACTGTCATATAACACTGCATGACAAAATAAAAGTGCAACTACATACTTTTGACTATAAAAAAAGTCTCTTCAAAACCCACAACCATGATGTCCTTCTGATGCAACAGACATTAAATTTAGCCAAGACATGTCTGTTATCTTGACACGCGTCCATAATCTGCTTTTACAAGGGTTTGACGGTTGGACGGGAAAGGTGCAGAACACCCTCTACTTTCTCTATCTCCTCATTCAGAGTCACTGCCAAGCACACTTTATGCGATGCTTTTTGTTCTAACAACACTATTTTGCACACCCTGTTCAGTAACAATATAGGTCACCAGTGTTGAGTTGAGTGGAGGTTTTTTTTGGACTGGGGAGTGTTCACTGTCTCTTTATCATGATAGAGCAGTTTCCATAGCGCGCAGTAATGGGAGAAGGAGGTCAGCTCACGGGCGTGACCCCATGAGACTATGAGACAATAAGGACAGATGAAACCATCCTACACCCCAGGGCTGGGCGATATATCGATATTATCGTAATATCGATATATTTTTAAAGGAGATAAGTATTTGACACTATATCATCATATATTTCCAATGCTGCAATACCACTTTATCAAAACCACTTCTTCTAATGTGTTCACCCTGTTCAGACAGCCGGAGCTTTCTCGGATCGCTCAGCTGTGCCCCTAAGTGCGTTACACTGTTTACTTTACATTTACATACTTTACACTGTTTACATTTGCACAGCTCTTTTAGAGCAGTCTTAACTTAGCATGAAACACTTCGCTCATTCTGGTTTTGAAATATCGATATATATCGTATATCGCCAGTCAGCCCAGAAATACCGTGATGATCGCCCAGCCCTACTACAGCCTTCCAAGCACGGCTGCATAAGAAAAAGTCCACCGAGAGGCCATTTGTGGGTCAAATAGTGTTCCTCCCTGCCTGATAAGTAAGGGATAACAGCCTTCGGGGAGTGCATCTCAACAGAATTAATCAACGCTGGCAAAGGCCAAATAACTTCCCGACGTGAAGCAGAGCTCCGCCAGGTTGATTAATTCCATGCAAATGCACGCCCCAAAGGCGGTTATCCTGCTTTTGGCCCCGGTTACCACACTTGAGAATTTAGAAAACATTTCAATTATTCTAGAATATCTTTACAATTAGGACTCATTATCTGTTGTTCAATGCAACCTGCCATTGAAAAGTAGAGAAGAAAAGCAACTGTTACTGTAAATTAGCCTATGTGGCTGTTGTAGCTACCATTCTATAGGACATTGATATGGAATGGTGCTTATACTTTGTGTCAGAATTTTAGAACCACTTTTCATACTTGAAACTTTCGATGGAATGAATGCATACCCTGCCAGCCAATCAGAAAGCACCATTCTATTTGCCTGGTCCATAAGCAGTAAGTAATTATGTCATTAAGTATGCTGACAGTATCATGCTAACATGTCCACAAATGTATGCCTGACATAAATCTAAAATGTCTTAACCTTCCAATGATGGTGGCGATTCTCATTTCGGGTACACTCTGCTCGACAAATAACACACCATGCAGGAAGGTTACCAGGTGTTAGTGCTGTGTTGCAGTTTTACTCTGGGCAGTTGTAATACTGTGCTTGAGAAAAGTACAGGGCACTTAGGATATGGCAAACTACTCTACAACAGAGTGCGTGTAACTTGCTGAAAAACCCACAGAAACATCCTGCCGGGAACAGAGAGTGGATACTGAGGTTCCGTTAAGTACTATGCCATGCAGGCTCTCATTACAACATAGGCCCCAGTGACTGGGTAAATGTGCTCAGTTTACTGGTAAGTGAGAAAATGAATTGTTACAGCTGGAATGGGGTTTGATTTGGTGTGTTTTTTTCTTCTTTACTGGGAATACGTCTTCTTTACTGGGAATAAGTCTTCTTTACTGGGAATAAGTCTTCTTTACTGGGAATAAGTCTTCTTTAAGTGGTCATGAGTTTAGAAAGAATGTGTTGAAGACTTGTTGTGAGTGGGAACACAGCATGTCAAGACAAACAGGAGCTCCAAGGCACTCTCCATTTACACAAATATAAAAGCCTGTATTTTTGTATTTCACAACTCAAACTTTAAAAACATGTAATCTACATGTAAAAAGTGAGACCCCAGCCTATGCTTGCATACCAGCCCAAACAGCTTTCTTCTGTGTTGTTGTTTTGTTATTTCATTCAGAAAAACCTTCTGTATTCAAAATATTATGTCTGGCAAGGTAAGCTCCACGAGGTGTGACAGGACCACAGTTAGTTGACAGACACGTCTTTCACGTCTTTTTTGCATACTGAAATGACAGCATCTACATCTACAATCACAGAGTTAGGGCACCTTGCAAATCATCCGCAGAAATAACCCTGAGGTGACACTGTAGGTGATGGGGAAGTGACAGCTTGCTCTCTGGATGTAGACCATGTGGAGTTTGGCGAGTCTATTCATGCATGTACATGTTCTCAGTCACAGGTCTACTATTGGTAGTGTCACATAGAACAGCCACATCCAGGCTTATCTTCATAAACACATATTCTCTTTCCACAATTTTGTGGGAATGCTGGGGGTCAGAAAATAAAAACCGTCTACACAGTATTGGCACTGCCTGTGCACTAAAAATGAGTAATTTCACTATCTGCCTCATCTACCTAACTCACAAGTTGTGCTAATTAGAATCAGCCGATTTCGTGATAGGATGTTTACTTTCTGAAGCCAGGTTGCCCACCTCCACCTGTGTTTCAGGTTAATCAGCTCTGCATTTCACCAGTGTGGGCTACCTGGATTCAGTGACTGACTAATGGTCAAAATGTGCTTTGCTACAACACCAGCTTCTCTCTGAGAACACTGGAATATTGACTTGATACACAATGTTTAATGAGCCTATCAGATAAAGCCATTGTCTTCATCCACCCTCCACACAACCTGTAGTCCGCTCCCCTCTTCAGTGCACAGGTATGTACTGTATAAGTGTGACATGTTAATAAAGATGGAACCCTCAGATAAACTTCATCCACACACAGCTTTCTGTACATGAGTCAGTACCACATGACTGACCCGTAGCATAGCAACCCTTTCAAGGTCACGTCAACTTCATCCCCCACACCACCATTAACCAAAACATGACATGCCGAAGGAATGAACCTCTCTTCCAAGCACACCCACTTTGTTCATTATCTTTAACAGTGAGCCATATTTTATCACTCAACACAAAGCCCCAGCACAGTAAAGCAGACCACATTCACAAACTTCGTGTAGTAGCTCCACTTTCCTCAGCCGAGACACTACTTTCTTCATCAGCAACATGCTGAAAACATACTCAACAATACAAACTTAGCATCCTTTTTGAGATTTCTGTTGAAATTAGCTAAAACGAGCAAACACCCTCCACCCCACACACACAAACACATTTCCATCACTACCACATCTGCATTCATGTCTTGCGCCCTGCTTACCTCTGTAGTAGTGTCTGTAAGGTCTGTGAAAACTGCTCTCCTTCTCATCCCCACTTTCCTGTTCTTTCCCCTCCTCATCTCACTCCTCCTCCTCTTCCTCCTCCTCTTCCTCCCAGAGCTCACTGAGCTTCTGAAACGTTAGGTCCCCCTGACTTTGTGAGTGTCTTGGGTGGCACAGTGCTAGTGAGGACACACAGAGGAGGCTCAGCATCCAGGGTGCACGGAGCACTGACGCCCCTTGACCCCAACCCTTGACCCTACCCTTGACCGTACCCTTGACCCTACCCTGACCCCTCTCTGACCTCTGACCCCAAGAGCTCTGTGTTCTTCTCCAGTCACAGACGCCGCCAGTGCTGATGCTGCTGCTGGTGATGCAGCAGCATCACTCGAGACAAGCATGACAAATGTCTTATCAGCATGGCTGCGGCCCACACACACACACACACACACACACACACACACACACACACACACACACCAACACACACACCAACACACATACACACCGACACACACACACACCTAGCTTTCCATTAAACTCACTGACACCAGGATCACTGTCCCCGGTCCAGAACACCGCGCTCCTCTCACAGCACAACTGAAAGGTTCACCTTCTCACCATTCCGCTGATGGTACCATTTTCATCCGCAGTCATCAATGTCAGCTAAACAAACTTTGCAAGCTTCAGCTGATCCAGACCTCATAAGTGCCTGTCAGAAAAGCCTGGCAAAGCTCTGTGGCATCGATAAATACAAGGAGCAGCCAGGAGCAAGAAAGGTCAAACCAAGCACCCAGCTCTGAGTTTCACCCACCCACACACTCTTCCCAGTGCTCCACAGCCATCATGGCCCAGGCCCTGGGCTCGCTCTCTTCCTCTCTCTGCCAGATGCATTGTGGGAAACACAGCCAGCTCCTCTGGGGTTGATGGCAAGATCATCCTGCCTGCTGAGGTTCCCTCGTAAAAAAGCAGCATCCGCTTCCAGGCTCGCACATTACGGCGTGTGTGAGCACGGCATGCTGTAATTGTGGTGGAGGAGGAAAGTGGCTAGCGGACAAGCATGTAAAACACTTAGCCGCAAGGTATAATCAAGCCTCCATTTCTCTTGGAAGTGTGTGTGTGTGTGTGTGTGTGTGTGTGTGTGTGTGTGTGTGTGTGTGTGTGTGTGTGTGTGTGTGTGAAGCTGGAGGCGTGTGCCTGTGTTTACCAAGTGTCAGTCACACTCGTCTCGACCATCTGTCTCTCCACATCTCGTCTCTCGCCCGGCTAGATGATTGACAGGTAGGGCATGTGGGACAGGCAGCCAAGGCTCCGCCCACAGGAAATAAGTCCCCCCACCTGTTGCCAAGCAACCACCTGAAGAGCTGTCACCAAAACAGCCAGTGGGCAAAACAAACAAACACACACACACACACAGACCCAAACAGTCCCTGCCACTCACTAGTGACACAGACGAGTCTAAGGAGAAGAAGAAAAAACAGTGTTGTCGCACTCATCCCTTCTCTCCTGCATAATTACAGCTCCTCTATTTCCCTTAAGATCCAAAGCCTCTTCTCTCTTTCTTTCTCCCTTCCTCTCTCTCTCTGTCTCTCTTTATCTCAATCTCTCTCTGACTCTTATCTACAGAGTGGCAGTGATCTGACAGAGGTTAGCTGTCAGAGGTGCACACTGCACTGCCTGCGGAAGTAAAAATACCCCAGAGCACATTACATTAATAGGCTTTGGTTTGAATTAAAAAACAAGTCTAAGTCAGGGCACCTAACCTTCCGCAGTGCGAGCAGCAGCCTCGGGAGCCTCGGGAGCAGCAGGCTCTGTTAATTACACTCTTGCACATTATACGCACACTGCCAAAACGGGCAAGCGGGGTTCAAAGGTCGCTCGCAGGCGGCGTGGGATGTGTCTGTGTGAGGATGGATGGATGTGTGCTTCTCCTCTGCCTAAATTAGGGGATTATTACGGACAAGAGGCCCGCTGTCCAGCTCTGTGTGTGCACAAAGAGATGCAGAGGGTGTAATCCAGTGATTGGGATTCGGAGTGTGTGTGTGTGTGTGTGTGTGTGTGTGTGTGTGTGTGTGTTTGTGTGTGTGTGTGTCTGTGTGTGCACATAGAGATGTAGAGGGTGTAATCCAGTGATTGGGATTCGGAGTGTGTGTGTGTGTGTGTGTGTGTGTGTGTGTGTGTGTGTGTGTGTGTGTGTGTGTGTGTGTGTGTGTGTGTGTGTCTGTCTGTGTGCACATACAGACGCAGATGGAGTAATCCAGTGATTGGGATTCGGAGTTGACAGTAGGTGATGAGTGCTGTGACAAATCAGCCTTATCTCTATAAATCAAGAGACAGGGTCATCTGTCATTGGGTTTTTGCTTGTGTGCATGTGTGTGTGTGTGTGTGTGTGTGTGTGTGTGTGTGTGTGTGTGTGTGTGTGTGTGTGTGTGTGTGTGTGTGTGTGTGTGTGTACGTGTATGTGTATGTGGATGTGTATGTGTGTGGATGTGTACGTGAGTGTGTGCATGCATATGTGTCTAACTGTGATTGTATGCGAGATTGAGTGGAGTTCGAGTATGTGTGTGTATGTGGGGAACATATGCTAGATAAACACACACAGTACATCCTACATATACACCATTTCACACTCGTTATACACACTGTGGGAGTCATGACAATCTGCATGGATCTGCCATCTTCCTAAAGTGGCCTTAAACGAGGCAGATGTGATATTGCCCTCTTATGTCTCCACATAACTTTTCCATGTGCCTTTCAAAGGGTTCTTATTAGGCTGTAAGGGTGCTCTGTGTACTGCTTTTTGCATGTGAACATGAACTAAATCCTGATTTCAGCGCGTGCTGAGCTCAGCGAGTGTGGAAAGGCAGTGCCAATGTTATGGATTAAATTCCAACAGAACAAACACGCTGATAAGCCACATAAATTGTGTGTGAAATGTAGACCCTGTCCTGAACTGCTTCACTCAGTTTATTCAAGGGCATTTCTTGGACGGAATTAGTTGAAATGTTGCATTTCTACCACAAGGTGGAGCTGTAGTAACAAAAACTTTCCTCATCACTCATCATAGGCAAGGACACAAGTAAGTTGTAAACCTGCCCTGAAATCATAAGTTCTTTAAACAAAAGCTTCTTCTGTTTGCCACAAGTAATAACACGAGCAGTTTGATATCATCAAAACATTTTTACAAAAAAAAAAAAAAAAAAATACACTGAACCAGGAAGAACTGGTGGGGTTCTGCTGAAGTTCCTTGCAACAGAATCTGGTCAAGGCCAAGTGCCAACCAGCGTAGTAGCCAGCTGACAAACACGGGCAGGCAAAGTCGACTTCCTGTTTATCCACGGCTGTTTTAGCACACACTGACTCTCTTTCCTTCCAGACTCTTTTATCATGCAATCCTTCCCTTACTTTAGGAAGCACTAAGAACACAAGAACACACAGGGTTTCCCGTCTGTGTAAGGGATAGGCTGTTCCTATTGTGCAGAAGACACTCAAACACATGGGTGTCATATGCCTGCATGAAGATTAAAGAGATGCTCGCATATTTGAGTGCGCATTCATGCTTGCGCACACACACACACAGATCCACACACACATACTCTCTCTCTCTCAGTCTCTTTCTGTGTGTGTGTCTCTCTCTCTCTGTCTCTCTCTCTCTCTCTCTATCACACACACTAGACACATTCCACAGATCAGAACTCACTGTCAATGATGTAGTGAACGCAAATTATTTTGACATATTGCAAAAATTCAGAGATGTAACTCTTCCAATTCAAGCACTGAAATTGTGGCAGTCGAAACACAAGATATATCTCCACCCTCGCCATTCCCAATCCCTAACAATCAATCACACACACACATGCACGCACACACACACACACACACACACACACATACACATACACACACACACACACGAACAAACACACAAAGCACATTCCAAAAAACATATCTGTTCCATAACATTTCACAAAGAGCCCACTCCTCTTTCATAGGAATTTGTTTTCAAGGGATGGGAGAAGAGATGAGGGTGGGAGGGAAGGGGGAAGGAGGAAGGGAGGGGTTGGTTGGTTTGCATGCACCAACTTCAGTGACCGCATTCGTGTCAGATGTTTTCAATTAGAATTCAATTAGGGGAAGAAGTAAAAGGGCACTGGCGTCAATCACAGTTGTGGAGCTTGGAGCTGCGTGTTTCACCCTATAAACCCCCAGTCATGTGCTCCCTCTCCAATCACGCCCCCTCCACCCTCCACCTCAGCCCCAGAGCCACAGAGACCACAGCAGGAGAAGGCAGGAGCCATAGGGGCCAGGAGCTGCCCTGACGTTGGGGGTGTTAGGTACAGGGGGGTGGGTGGGGGGGTCAGGCCTGACCCCATCTGACCGACACCCAGCTAAGGGCTTACGCCACTGACACTGACACTGACATACACACACACGCATACACACACACACAGACACACACACACACACACACACACACACACACACACACACACACAAAGACAAACATAATTAATACACACATATGCACCAAGAAGAGCACAACCCACCCAAGAGCTGGAAATGACAGCTCTTTGATGCTGGTGAAGATCTGTTGACGTTTGACCTCGACAGCATCTCTCTCCTCAGGGCAGCTAAAGCAATACTGGAACTGGAGCGCCTCTTGCTGTTGACTGGTTGAAATAGTGTTCTATTCAATGCAATGCAATGCAAACCACAAGCCACTTCACTTGGTTTCCACTTTCAGAGCCAGAGCTGCACAAACACTGGCCTTTCTTTCTTTCTTTCTTTTTCTTTCTTTCTTTCTTTCTTTTTGAAGACAACGGACACTGGACTGGTGACTAGAGGAATGTGAGTGAGTGAATGTGAGGGAAATTTTTTGCGGAACTACAGGCTGTGAGGCCTGTCCAAACTATAATGTGAAATACACAATCACCACATGCCAAACATAGCGATCACATTTAAATAGAAACAGTTCAGTCCCAGTATATGTGATCCCAGGGTATGTCTTTGTGTATGCTGCACATCAAATTATAGGTGGAGATTGAAAACAGAAAATCTAACAATATTCAGTCTATTTCCTGCCAGACCTGACTGGTATTAGATGTCTGAGTATGAACACTTCAGACAGAAACTACTGTAGGTAATACCTTGTTGATCCTCAAAGCATACTACAAAAGACCCCTTATTGTTTGGCATCAAGCAGAACCTCAACAGTTTCGCAGAACGTATAATTTCTGTGGGATAAAAAGTTATGGGCCCTTCACATAGCGTTCAAGTCAAATCCTTTAACTGAGATCCCAAAGAACAGAGGCTGAACAGAGGCAGAACGCTTGTCAAAGAGGCACCCAAGGGATTTGGCTGAGAAAAACAAGTTTGGAGGCACTCTTCCAGCATGGAACAATGAGTTAAAAGGCCTTTTCCCACTGCTTCATTATCAACACAACCTTGCTTGGGAGCAACTGTGGATCAAAGCATGTGCCCGCCAAGATTGTGAATGAGCTGAATGTGCATCAGCTTAACCAGACTTGGCAGTATATATGACAACCAAAGCTTATGCAGAAAGAGAAGTGTGTTTTCCCTCCATGTCATTCTGGATAGACTAGTATACAGACCTAGAATTTACACACACTCACTGGCCAGTTAACATCACCTAACTCCACTGTTATGCCATCAATTAGAATCACCAACAACGACATCGACACTTTGTTCATCATTTGGTAACCATTGCTTTTACGCAATTTCTTATCAGTCAATTAATTATAAACATAGTGACACACATCTGTCTGGATGTTGGTCGGCTATCTGTTGTTATGTCTTTATACTATGTGCTATCTATCGCTCAGTCTGCTGCCTTTCTGTCTGTCTGTCTGTGTATCATCTTCTCTGTCTGCTTTAACATTTGCAGATATGTTTATAAAAGATTTACTGATGAGAAATAGTGTAAAAGCAATAGTTACCAAATGGTGAACGAAGTGTTAAGTAAGAGTTAACAAATGCAAAATAAATGCTTATTAGGAAGTAGTTACTATAAAATGCTACGCATGATGAAACTAAATACAAAATGATTTTGTGGATTCATTTAGACTGAAGACTGAACCTACTCTGCATGGCATGTGTTCAATCAATCTGGCTGTCATCATCACTTAATGAGCTGTTGTGGCATTTTGCACACAGATGGCATTTCTGAGGATTGTCTTTATCAGCAGCTAGGTAGCATTGTTCCACAAACTCAGCCACAGAGTATCTGTCACACACACACACACACACAGACACACACACACACACGCACACGCATACATACAGCACACACACACGCACGCATACACACACACACATGTGCACACACACACAGAGCATCTGTCTGACACACACACACACACACACACATACACACACACACGTGCATACAGTGACACACGCACACGTACACACACACAGACATACAGAGCATCTGTCTCACACTCGACACACATGCACACGCACACTCAACACAACACAAACATTGGAAACAGTCAGTCACCTCGAGGGTTTCACGATCGGCACAGGAAGCGAGTGGCTCTGTGAGACCCTCTCCATCTCTTTCTGGACAGGAAGTGGTGAGGTGACGCTGCTGGCTCGGGTCAGAGGAAGAGGCCTGACAAACTGAGACATGCCAACGCGGGGAGCTTTGGGCCCACAGAAGCACGGTGACCTCTGGTGTACTTGGCTCAGTGACCTGTCCTACTGTCTGATCCTCAAAAGGAGGGCGACCATAACTCACAGCGTGAGACTTCTCTAAGCAGAAAAGGGCACATCCAAGCTAATAATGCAGATGACGAACTCAAGGGTTGTAGTAGTAGTGAAAAATAAGAAATGTTGGAGTCCAAATAGGTAACATTTTGGGCAACATGCACTTCATTTCTGATGAAGATCAGGTGTATTACACTTAGCTAACACTCTCATCCAAAGCAACTTACTGTTATTTTACAGGGCACAGTCCCTGCAATGTGGGGTTAGACGCCTTACTCAAGCCATGGAAGAGAATGCAGGACAGCACTGGTTATTTACTCCCCGATCCACAGGTATTCAAATGGGATTCAAACCTGCGACCCTCCGATTTCAAGACCAACTCCCTGACCATTAGGCCACAGCTGCCCTGTAGCTTGAAATGTTGCTTAGTAGAAAAAAAACTCATAAAATGGAGCTACAGAGTGCAGACAGTTTACTTCTTTTTACTTCTTTAGACGTTTTTTAAACTTCTCAAAGCAACCAGACCATGGTCCAAATGAAAGAAAGAGAGTGATGGGCCACATTCATTACATTAAACGTTAACCGAGGAGCCTGCCTGTTCAACTTTGAAAAGATTGTGCCATTAGGTTGTGTCTGAGGAGAAGGAGATTTAAAAATATATTAAGAGGGTTTTTTTTAAACTTAATCCTACAATGAAAAGTTATGATACGCTCCCAAACCCAAACCCAGCATGTGTGCTGGTATGGGCTATAGCAGCAGAGCAGAGTGGAAATGGAGAGATTTGAGCTTTGAACTTTTCCCTTTCTTTACAATCTTCACAACTACAGAAATAACATCTTCTTGGCAAGGAAATGATCAGAGGGGACTTTTCCATGTGGACACGGGCAGCAGGACATCCTGACTGCCGTCACTGTTCCACATCCCTCTGTGGGTGTTGTGATACGACACGTGCCACCGACAGTATCTGTGTTAGTTCAGTCGACACAGCCAGCACACATGGTATACACACACACACACACACACACACACACACACACGCAAAGCACATGCACGCGCACACACATACATTGTCTGACCTAAAAGTCTGCAAAATTACCCTGGGGAAACAAGACGTAAGGGGTAGAATAAAAAAAGACAGACTTAAGAAAACAAAAAGGAAGAAAATGTAGGTGTTATGCTCATTTATTTCACCAATTGACTGACTTCTTTACTTGCTTCTTAGCACTACAAACCCAAATATTTGTTATGCCTGGGAAGAGAGAGAAAAGAGAGGCTAAACGCTAAAGACAAAAGGCGTGTGAGAGAAAGAAAAGGAGAGAGGGAGAGCAAGAGGGAGGCCAACATTCTTGTCTGGTCATAGCCAAAGTCAGCAAAGATTAGAGGCCAAATAGATTCCAAGCTGTAGCCTTGAACTGGCAGGAGCATGATAAGAGTTCACTCCTCAGCTGCCTCTGAGGTGAACATATGAAAAGTTCAACAGTTTACAGCTGATGTGGCAAATAACTGTGCGTTTGTATTCACTGTGTTTAATGTAAAGGCAAACAAATATCCTTGTAAGTCACTGGAAGTTGGATCATAATGTGGACAATAAATACCAATGTGGTAACAATATGGAAAGCAGTTGTTGAATGTTCACTTAAAATGCCTGAAAGGAGTTTAAAGAGAATAATATAATTATCCTTTTTGTATTTAATCATGTTTTTCATTATGTACAAGCAAACAACTCATGGTAGTTTGAATAGCAGATTCTAAATGTCCACACAAATATCTGTACTTAAAGTAGTTTAAACATTTATGTAGGCTACTTCCAGAGATGACTCAACACACAAAAACACAAACCAGGGGCTGCTAATAGCTTCCAATTGATGTAGCTACTGCTTAACCACACTACAACAAGCAAGCCAGTCCTGTTTCCATCTGCTATAAAGACCTTGGTACACATGCTTCTTAAAAGGCACACAGGGGCCAGTTAGTTGCATTCAGGAGGGCAGCGGAGTCTGGATAAAACACCGCCAGCTGTTTCACTGTCCACACATGCCCACACACACACAGACTCTCTCTCTCTCACACATGCCCACACACACACAGACTCTCTCTCTCTCTCACACACACACACACAGACTCTCTCTCTCTCTCTCTCACACACACACACACACACACACACACACACACACACACACACACACACACAGACTCACACACATACACAGACTCACACACACACAAACACACACACACACACAGACTCCCTCTCTCTCTCACACACACACACACAGACTCTCTCTCTCTCTCTCTCACACACACACACACACACACACACACACACACACACACACACACACACACACACACACAGACTCTCACACACACACAGACTCTCTCTCTCTCTTTCTCACACACACACACACACACACACACACACACACACACACACACACACACACACACACACACACAGACTCCCTCTCTCACACACACACACACACACACACAGACTCTCTCTCTCTCTCTCTCTCTCTCTCTCTCTCTCACACACACACACAGACTCACACACATACACACGCACACACACGCACACACACACACACACACACACACTAAAAGTCACAAACCCACACAGTGGCGGCAGGGGGGCCAGGTGTTCTCTAGTAGCTCGCTGGAGAGAGGCCCTCAGAAGCACCCGACAGAGCCTGGCTGAGGGCTCGAGGAGACAGACCAGACGCACGCGCGGCGCGCCTAAACACACCCGACGCGTGAAGAATGTGGAGCGGGCAGGCCAGAAGGGATTGCGCTAAAGTCGGTAGAGTTTCTTGCCAAAGCTTTTCATCACCTTTCCGTCCATATGTGGGACAGAAAGACACATTCTTCAGGGCAGAAATACACACACACTCTCTCACACACATAGGTGCACGAGCACACACACACACACACAGACACACACAAACACACACAACCAGGCACACATTCATTCCAGAGTGGAAAAAAGCACACATGTGCACACCTGGATGGAAACCCACACACACACACATACACACGCACACACACACACACACACACACAGCTAAAGATATGTTCTTAAGGACAGAAAAACAATGCATGCACATGCATACACAAACACATGCATTCACACACTGCCACCCACACACACAAAAACATACACACACACACACATAGAGCGATAAGCCCAAGTATATTTGACCAACATGCAACAAAAACAAAGGGAGTGGAATGAGGCTTATTCCACAAATCCAAGTATATCGCCAGTATCTCCAGCCAGAAAAGTGGGTGGGGGTGTTTTAACAGCACAGTCATAACACATTTAATTAACCAAGGTCTGACACTGCCAAGAGCTTGAGCAACAGCCCACAGAACCACCAAAAACATCTCGAAAAAGTTAAAACACCAAGCTGACAAGAAGGCACACAATGTGGACACTTAGTTTTGGAATACTCAGCAACTATTTCTTCTTCTCTTCTACTGAATTAGAGTCGTATGTTCTTTAGTGAATAACTGGCTCTGGTGGAGAGTGTTAAATAAAGTAAACAAAAGGAATATCCCTATTAGTAAGTGTAACCATGACCAGTGTGTTAGCTTAGCTCATGACTTTAGCTTCCTTTGTTTACAAAGAGGAGGGCTGAGATTATTGCAATTATGGATTAGTGCAGACAAGGCCTCTTTTGTTTTAGCTAACAGCAAGACACACACACACACACACCTACACACACAAACACACATTTACACGGGCACACATACAGAAAGAGAAAGAGACACATACACACACATGTGCGGAAAGACACACATACAGAAAGAGAGAACACAGACACACACACACACACACACACACACACACACACACACACACACACACACACACACACACCATTGACTCCCGTTATAATACAACTAAAGAATGTTAAACTGTGCCCATACCAAACCCATCCCTAACCCTAACCTGTCAGTAAAGCAATGTTTTTGCACTTTCAGTTTTTGTCATTAGCAACAAAATAACCAAAAATATACTGTTAGATTGGCTCTTGTCTGAGTTTCCTATCTTACAGGGGACATTTTGTCCCCACATGTATAGCATTGCAACCCCCCCCCCCCCCCAACACACACACACAAACACAGACACACACACACACACACACACACAAACACACACAAACACAAACACATGCAGCTCCTTCTGCGGAAGATATTGTAGATCCACTGTCACTCATCTGTAATAAGATGAAGATGTGCTCACTGCTCTTGCATTCTTCTCCAGGCCTTTCGCCACACTCTCTTTCGCCTCTCTCCCCTCTCTCCTCCCTTCCGCCCCTCCTCTCTACCAATGACTCCCACAACACTCCCCCAACACTCCTCTCTACCCTCCATACTCCCCCAACACTCCTCACTACCCTCCTCACTCCCCCAACACTCCTCTCTACCCTCCTCACTCCCCCAACACTCCTCACTACCCTCCTCACTCCCCCAACACTCCCACAACACTCCTCAGTCCCCCAACACTCCCACAACACTCCTCACTCCCCCAACACTCCTCTCTACCCTCCTCACTCCCCCAACACTCCCACAACACTCCTCAGTCCCCCAACACTCCCACAACATTCCTCACTCCCCCAACACTCCTCTCTACCCTCCTCACTCCCACAACACTCCTCACTCCCCCAACACTCCTCTCTACCCTCCTCACTCCCCCAACACTCCCACAACACTCCTCACTCCCCCAACACTTTCTTGGCGTCGGCCAAACACCATTTACAGTAAATCAGAGATTGCAGCACAGATATGAAAAACCTGCTGTAAAAATACACAGACACAAGGCTCTTAAGGCCACACACAAGATAGATAGATAGATAGATAGATAGATAGATAGATAGATAGATAGATAGATAGATAGATAGATAGATAGATAGATAGATAGATAGATAGATAGATAGATAGATAGATAGATAGATAGATAGATAGATAGATAGATAGACAGATAGACAGATAGACAGACAGACAGACAGACTTTACTGATCCCAATCTGGGAAATTAAAGCAAAAGAAGAGGTAAGGAAGTGCATTTATGATTTCAATCCCCTTTTTGGACATTTGTGCCTATGTGCTGTAACTGTACATGTGTACTGTATCTGTAGCTTTGACATTTCTATGTTCTACGTTCTAAGTAAATGAAAAAGTGAGTGTGTATTTATGTTTCAGTGGTCAGTGAGTGTTAACAGCCAATCACATTCTGAGTAATGAGGGACTGGTAAAAAAAAAAAAAAGTTCTGGAGATGACAGCAACGCCTAGCAAAGCTGAGCAGATGCTGGGTAAGTGACAGCTCGCGTTTTCTATCTAAAGATGGCTACTGCTTTGTTCAAGATGGCTAGCGCTCTCTCTCTCCCCCCCGAAAGCCATCGCTCACTCTCAGCCCACTTCTCCCTGGTTTCACTGCTCTACTTCTCCACCAATCCTGGGCAGGGCCTAGCCTGATTGGCCCACGCTGCTGGGATGAGAGGGAAGGTGTGCAGAAGAAGGATTCCCACGCAATCCAGAGCACACGCAAAGATAACCCAATAAAGCCCCCTTCACATTTGCTTAGTTGCCATATGGCTTACAGGTCTACTGTATATGTGCAAGCCTTGGTCTGATACAAAAATATACCCAAAATATGCACAATCTGCAGAAAGCTGCAGAGAGATGCATTCGGGACAAACAGGATCGAATTGGGGTCATGAAATTAGTTGCATGCCCTCTGATTGCTGCACACCTGCTGGGCACTCAGCGCTGTCCTTCAGGTGACCTCTGCTTTTTAAAGAAGAGCTGAGAGATTGCTGCAGGGCGATGACAAACACCTCATTATCCACGTATTAAATCCGCAATCAAGCGACACATGCCAGGGTGCAGCACAGCACTAACTTTTTGATAATTATCTTACTGAGAGACGATTAAGCTCACAAAGTCAAGCATGGCTCTGAGCTGTGATTTGAATGCAAGGCCTTCAAGTGCCTGACCTTTGGCTTCTGTTTTCCACGCGCCTTTGAGTCTCGCACATTTGCGTTTATGAGTCAGTGGAGACCAGCGCATAAACTGGGAAGTGCTAAAAAAGCGTCCTCCCTACTGGAAGATTTATATCAGCCAAGGGTGTGGAGTGGAAATTACACACTTACACACACACACACACACACACACACGCGCGCACACACACACAAACAAACAATACAAAAGCTATTGAAAGCATACCATGCGCAAACAATACATCAAACCCCACACACATGCCACACATACTCATGTTTTCTTAGTCTTCATCCACTTCACACACACATATACTTTCTCTCTCTCTCTCTGACTTTCTCTCGCTCTCTTGGTCTCTCTGTCACACACCCACACACACACACAAAACGTACACACACACAAACTTACACACACACACACACACACACACACACACACACACACACACACAAACTGTAAAAGAGGACTCAGAGGGATCTATTGCTGTGAACCTGACATCAGTGACCTCCCAGAGGAACTAGCTGTCAGGGGGAGGTGAGAGTTCTGTGAGTGTGTGTGTTTTTTTTTTTTTTTTTACAGTAAGGGAGGTCATCTGTTCGCACAGATCCTCCCCTGTCACACAGCCTCCTCACTGGGGACTCACCCGAGACCCTGTCCTCGTCCTCTGACTGTCTCATGGACCGTCCGTTATTTTCACAGGCTACACCAAAGTCCCCCGACAGACAGGAAGCACACTCTGAGGAGGT
>CM050205.1:11712500-11727500 GCA_027475355.1 Coilia nasus
CACTGTGTTGTAAGCTAAGCGCATTATAATAAGTATTTGTTGATTTATCGAAGTCATATCAAGACTGAAGCATTTAGCACTGCTATTGTGCACTGCACATATTCATTCGTTATACATCGTACCGCCCTCTTCCTGCAGATTTTTACAAATCTGTAAAGCTTCAACTGTCTCAAGACGTGTGTTACTAATAGATGACACTTTTGTTTTCTTTTCTTTTGTTTCTTATTTACTTCAGAGGAATGCAATATAAACATGTGACGGCAGACATCTGGTTGGTCGGCCATCAGGTGGACATATTGCCTGGCGCAGCTCCCAGGACTTCGCCTCGTACAGTAATAAAAGAATCTGGAGTGTTGGAAGAAGAAACCCTCTCAGAGGGGTCGTCGAGGCTAAGTATTTCTCCAAGCCGGTGCAATATTCCCAGTTCATAAAAGGCCAGAGCGGAGGGTCAGTCCGCCGGCCGGCCGGTCGCAGCAAGATGGAGGGACCACGCGGAATGATAAATGAGAGAGAGGATGGTAAGAAAAATAAATAAATACAAACCGAGAGACAGCAAGGGAAGGGCAGACATAGGGGAGAAAAGGAGGAAGGGCCAGAGACTGCAAGTTGCAGACAAAGGGAAAAAGTGATGAAGACAGAGAGAGAGAGAGAGAGAGAGAAGGATGAGAGAGAGAGAGAGAGAGAGAGTGAAGGATGAGAGAGGGGGAGAGAAAGAGAGAGAGAGGGAGAGAGAGAGTGAGTGAAGGATGAGAGAGGGAGAGAGAGAGAGAGAGAGAGAGAGAGAGAGAGAAGGATGAGAGAGGGGGAGAGAGAGAGAGAGAGAGAGAGTGAGAGTGAAGGATGAGAGAGGGAGAGAGAGGGAGAGAGAGAGAGTGAAGAATGAGAGAGGGGGAGAGAAAGAGAGAGACAGAGAGAGAGAGAGGGAGAGAGAGAGTGAGTGAGTGAGTGAAGAATGAGAGAGGGAGAGAGAGAGAGAGAGAGTGAAGGATGAGAGAGGGGGAGAGAAAGAGAGAGAGTGAGAGTGAAGGATGAGAGAGGGAGAGAGAGAGAGAGAGAGAGAGAAGGATGAAAGAGGGGGAGAGAAAGAGAGAGAGAGAGAGTGAAGGATGAGAGAGGGGGAGAGAAAGAGAGAGAGAGAGAGAGAGAGAGAGTGAAGGATGAGAGAGGGGAGGGAGAGAGAGAGAGAGAGAGAAGGATGAGAGAGAGAGAGAGAGAGAGAGAGAGAGAGAGAGAGTGAAGGATGAGAGAGGGGGAGAGAAAGAGAGAGAGAGAGAGAGAGAGAGAGAGAGAGAGAGTGAAGGATGAGAGAGAGAGAGAGAGAGAAAGAGAGAGAGAGAGTGAAGGATGAGAGAGGGGAGGGAGAAAGAGAGAGAGAGAGAGAGAGAGAGAAGGATGAGAGAGGGGGAGAGAAAGAGAGAGAGAGAGAGAGAGAGAGAGAGAGTGAAGGATGAGAGAGGGGAGGGAGAAAGGCAGAGAGGGAAAGTGTTGCAGTGTCAGTGTATAAAGTTGCAAACAGCTTCGGGGAGGGGGGAGGGGGGGGGGGGTGAGCGAGAGAGTGGTAAGAAGGGGGAAGAATAGAGAAGAAGGGAGAGAGAAAGGAGAGACTGGGAGGGTAAAGAAAGAGAGAGAGTGTGAAGGAGGTAGAGGAAGGAGAGAGAGGGAGGGTAAAGAAAGAGAGGAGTGTGAAGGAGGTAGAGTGAGGAAGAGAGAGAGCGGAGGGAGGGTGGGCGCGGGACAGGAGCATCTGGCCATAATAAAAGTGGTGTCGGGGGAAGCCTTTTGAAGAGCAGCAACCACATCTGGTTTTGACATGGACCCCTCCCTCTTTCTCTCTCTCTCTGTGTCTCTCCCTCTTTCTTGGCCTCCCCTCCCCATACTCTCTCTCTTTCTCTCTGCCTCTCTCTCTCTCTCTCTCTCTCTCTCTCTCCCTCTCTGGGCCTCCCTCCCCATACTCTCTCACTTTCTCTCTGCCTCTCTCTCTCTCTCTCTCTCTCTCTCTCTCCCTCCCCCTCCCTTCCCCATACTCGCTCTCTCTCTCTCTCTCTCTCTCTCTCTCTGGGCCTCCCCTCCCCATGCTCTCTCTCTTTCTCTCTCTCTGTCTCTCTCTCTCTCTCTCTCTCTCTCTCTCTGTGCCTCCCCTCCCCATGCAGACGTGAAGACTGTGTTTGGGAATGGGGTGGGGCTGGGTTGGGTTGGGCTGGGCTGGCTGCTCTGGAGCAGACCAAACAGTAGGAGCGTAGGAGGCCAAGGCTGCACTGTGGCTCAAAGTTTCCTTGTTTATGTATCAGTTTAAATAAAGCATAATGCGAGTTCAGTTCAGTTCAACATTAATGGATATTCATAGCACTGAAGCCAATGGGAGTATTGTATAAATAAATAAACAAAGCTGTCTGTGCATACTGTTACTATTATGTTTTTTTTATATATTTCGTACTGTAAATACATTCTGATGTTATGAGTACCATTCTCTAGTATAAATGTCCTATTATACAGGTGTTAATAATCTCAATTGCTGTGTGCCTGTGCTCTATGTAGTGTAAATTGCATTGTGTAAATGAATAAAAATATTGGTCTGGATGGTGAATATAAACAGGCCTAATGACAAGAGGAATGTTTGAGTTTCACAACTTACTTCCTTCTCATACCACAAAATGTTACATGGTTTGACTTTTCATTGTGGTTTCCTCGTGGGACTGTTGCATTTGGGCCTGCACTGAGTTTTACTTGCTACATCAAGAACAAACACAAGATGGCAAGGCGAGGCAAGTTTATTTGTATAGCACAATTCATACACACAGGCACTTTAAAGTGCTTAACAAAACTATAAGCAAACAACAATATGTAGAGCAGAAGTGTTTTGTCAGCAGGTGTTTTCTGTTGTTATTATTATTAAAGCCAAATTTTCTAGACCTGGCAGACTCTGTTAAGACACTTGGCTTGCATTTTTTGCTTCTGTTGGAACATAGCCAGATGGCGTGTGTGTGGTCCAACTATTCTAGTCCTGGACAAATACTGCAATAAACCTCAGTGTGCAAACACACCAGATCCATTCTCCTATTATATTATACTTTCATTTCATAATTCATCATACTGAATACATTTCATGTCTAAATTGAGCATTCACTTATACATACTTATACTGACATCCATGTCACCACTTACAATACATTTTACTCTCCATTTGGACAAACAGATTTTATCCAAAAAGACCCACACCTAATCTAAGCTTTCTTTCTGTACAGCGAGTATCTATCTGTTTCATTGACCCCCTCTAATCATGATGATTAAGTTAAGCCACCTGTAGACATTAGGCTGTAGCATGTTGCTGTTTCGTCCATACTCATAAACTTTACAACAACATGCAGAAATATAGAGGAGATGAATGCAGTGCACAAACAGAGAGTAACATCCCTATCCCGGCCCGTTTTCAACAGACAGGCATGTTTATTACCAAGTACATACTTATTTATTACCATAGAGGGTTACTGAGAATCACTGCTACTGTCTTGGTGTTGTCAGGAACGTACTATACCAGCTGCTACCTCTTGTGTTACGAAGACACACTTAAACTTCAAATGAAACCCTGGCCGGTTGGCACACTGTGTGTGTGTGTGAGTGTGTGTGTGTGTGTATAACTGCGTAACATCTGAACCCAGGTCAGCAAGGTGCATCTCCTTTAGCATGCTTTACGGGCACAGGTCAGGAACTCTACCGGGACGCCAAGGAGGGGGTCCCACAGCAGAGTGTCAGGACTGGAAGCCAGTAGGTGCTGTGGGCCTCTGGGCCAGAGGAAAGACTTGGAAAGTTGTAAATAAAACTAGGCTTATGGCGAGAGCTTCAGAGGGCGCCAACAAACAATACGCACGGAGGCTGAAAGAGTTCACGAGGGAATTAAAACATTCCTGACACACCATGGGCTTTCCAGAAAGAGGCAGGGAAGGATTGTTTCACTTCAAACAGCCACAAACTCTTCTAAAACAAACAGTGTCTTTCTAAGGCCTGTGATTCTCAGCTCACATTCAGTCACAGTTGAAGAAGAAGAAGAAGAAGAAGAAGAAGAAGAAGAAGAAGAAGAAGAAGAAGAAGAAGAAGAAGAAGAAGAAGAAGAAGAAGAAGAAGAATCTGTAGAATTCAGATTCTGTTTGCTTTATTCAATTTCACTCTCAAAAAATCACAACATTTGAATGTTTAAATGGTGCTCTATGCAAAATCAAAGAAGGATCACCGAGTTCTCTACCTCTTAAGTGAGTCAAATTTTATTCCTAAACTCTAATTATAGACAGGATATAAGGTATAACAAGCAAGGACTATATCAAGTTCTCCTCAGTAATGTATCAGTGTCCAGTGACACTGCAGAAAACACTGCCGTGACCCTGAGTCGAACCGCGGTTGCTGCGCCCACAACGCAGAGTATTAACCACTATACCATCACAGCACGCCATTATTAGGTGGGGGGCTCAGACAGACCTTTAGAACTCTGTCCCAATTGATTTTGTGACTTCATCAATCTTCCCATGCCTGTACAGCGATACCTGGCAAGGTCTCAGACTATGTGGAAAAACAACTCTGTGTGTGTGTGTGTGTGTGTGTGTGTGCGTGTGTGTGTGTGTGTGTGCGTGTGCGTGTATGCATATGGGTGTGTTATAAACAGCACATGAAGCAAGCAGTATGGCAGAAGAGTTCTTCTTACCATGATACATTTCTACAGTCAACACAATTACCCATCTGATTAAACTCTGAAATAATCCACTGATGTGCAGTTAGAGTCTCATAATTCAGCGTTGTTCTGCGCTCTGGCAAGACTCCAACCGACTCATTACGCCTCAGATTGCTGCTGCTCCGTGAGCAAGAATTCAATAACTGTCTCTAAGTCTGTCACTGTGCTCTCTCCTAAATGACAGACGACGCAGTCACTACCAGAGAATATGCAGTCATAAACAAAACACACACACAGCCAATGACACAGCCAGTCACCGTATCAAAAAAAATGAACAAACAAAACAGCCAAATCCATAGCCAGTCACTGTATCAGAGAATAAACAAAACAAGCACAGCCAATGACAGGCAGATAGTCACTGGATCAGAGAATATGCAGTCATGAATAAAAACATATAGCCAATCACGGAGCCAGTCACTGTAGCAGGGAATAGACAAACTCATACAACCATGACAGGAACACAGCCACTGTAACAGAAAGTATATAGTCATGAACAAATAGGTGTAGGCAATGACAGGGGGACTGTCACTGTATTAGGGAATATAAAGTCATAGAAACACAGACGCCGCCTACCCCTTTTCTGTCATTCTGTCAACAAGGAGCTGTACTGATAAGCAGTGCAAAGTGCTTCGATAGATAAGCTAATTAGCATGCTGCATTGACAGTGCATTGCAAAGTCAATAGGCCACATTTTTTTGCAGTAGCCTAGACTATCTAATCTCTAACTCCACTCTAGCTGGACCAAACATTCACTCCAATCCAAAGGAGCTCGCTGGAAAAAAGACAATGGGAAACAGCCCTGTTGTTCATCGTCCAGGAGCACAGGAACATCTCAATCCCATATTTTCTGTCATTCCTCCCGGCTCAGTGTGTTCTTTTGGATTCAAATGTGTATTTCTTACTGAATCACTCAGTCCATCCTTTTCCTTTCTTACTGGCATCACTGATGGTCATCTCCTGATTCCATTTCCCTATTCATTCAATCAATAATTCGTTCTTTTAGGTGCCACCTAAGCTGATTAATAACAACCTTGGCGACTTATCTTGGCTTGGCTAACAATCTTAGCCGTACTGCTCATAACCTGAGGAAACATGAAAAACAAATACAGGAAGAGCGCTTTCCCTGCCGCGCCACTCTGCTCTCCATGAGGCCAGTGTTAACCACACTCTTTAACACACAGGCCCCAACCTCCAGGTCCTCACCCTGGCCTGGCTTCTCCAAACACATTCTGTTATAGTTACAGTTCTGCTTGGAATAATGAAGGTTTCTCCTGGGGAAGTGGGGAGGGATGGAGAGGTAAAGGAAAGGAAAGGAAAGGAAAGGAAAGAAAAGGAAATGAGCAGAAGGGTTTTCCTTTTCTTAATTTGGGGGCCGCCTCAAGTCTCCCCTTTTCAGGACAAGCATCAACACTCTTGCTCATGAATTGGCGTCCTCTGTTACACGGACAGGGGGCCCCAGGTCTGTGTGTGAGCACAGGAGAGGGAACAACGATGACGAAGAAGGAGGGCAAATAATGACTGGTCTGTTCCCCCCTCATTGCACCACTGCCATCACCACCACCACCACTACTACCTCCACCTACACCCATCCTTTCTCCATCCTCACTGGAGCAGAAGGAGTTTGGCAAGGCCCCCGTCGAGGCACCCATGGCTGGGTCCGAGTCCCGAGTCTCGTCGAGAGCTTTTTAGCATTGTGAGCAGATCGCTTTCACTCCCAGCGTTCACTTGTGCGAAAGGCAACTCTGCTATTGGGTGCAGGCATTGTGCTCCTGATTACTCCTGTCACAGCATCAGATGATGTATCTGGGTCACCGCGTCTACTGCTGCCATTCTTCATTCATGGAAGCAATGTGTAAGCAATTTCAGACAAAAAAAAACATACAGTGGAGTCTACTGTGGGCCAGACTAGTAGACCTACTAGGAGACATCCTGTCAAATACTGTATGACATTTTTGGATGGCACAGATCGGGAAAAGTGTGAATGAAAAGGCTTTGGCCTTCCTATCTTATCTGTTTACACAACAACAGCAGCAGTAGAGCAATTTGTTTACCCAGCAATATAACTACAATAACACCTCAGGCTGTGTTTTATTCAGACTAATATGGAAAAACCCTTTAAAAATACTGCCTTGCAGGCTTTGTCTAAACCCACAGCACACAGCATCCTGAAGCCCCCCGGTGTGTGGTAGGTGCCATGCTGCATATGGAGGAGGGGAGGGGGGTTAATATGGCCACACATGCATCTACTTATCTTGTGTGTTTTTCCTTCCTCCATGCAAGTGTAGTGTGCTCACCTTACACTGGACTCAGCACAGGACACGGGCTGCTGGGGGGGGTGGAGGGGTTGGGGGAGTGAGGTGGGTGGTGGCGAGTGGTGTGGGGGGGGGGGGGGGTAAGGTGTAGGGTGGAGGGGTTGGGGGGAGTGAGGTGGAGGGTGGAGGGGTTGGGGGAGTGAGGTGGGTGGTGGTGAGTGGTGGGGGGGGGTAAGGTGTAGGGTGGAGGGGTTGGGGGGAGTGAGGTGGGGGCATAGACATGCTATACAGTATAGTATGAGGGATTGGGGGGGTGAGGTGGAGGGTGGAGGGGTTGGGGGAGTGAGGTGGGTGGTGGTGAGTGGTGGGACCTGGGGGGGGTGGGGGGGTGGGGGGTTACATGGGGGGAGAGTGAGTGGCTTTTGTTTTCTCCGTGGGCCCCTTGGGCCAAATGACGAAGAAATAGAGAGAGGGAAAGAGGGAGTGAGGGAAAATAGAGAGGGAGGGAGGGGGGAAGACAGAGAAAAAGAACATGTGAGAAAAGTTGGAAAGAGAGCACAAGTTTTAGAAAAATCAGAGGGTGAATAACAGAGAGAGAGTGTGGGTATGTGTTTGTGTTTGTGTGTGTGTGTGTGAGAGAGAGAGAGAGAGAGAGAGAGGGACAGGCAGAGACAGACAGATGGAGAAAAACAGAAAATGACTAGCATCTCGTATTTGACCCTGACTATCCCCAAACGGCAAGTCATGGGGGCATTATGGGCACCTGGGGAAGACATGGGGGACTGTTCCCACCATCTGCGCTGAGCTGGGGGCTCGGTAAGGCCAATGCTGTGGCAAAGAGCCTTCCCTCTGGATGAAGCATGGCTGAAATCACTTAGCGGAGAATAAGAAGGAGAATAAGAAAGGCCTTGGGCGCATCCGGCTCCCTCTCACTGGGTTTCCCCCTCACTGCCTGACGTCGGTGCAGCAGGGCGCTTGTGTTTCACTTGGACTCTTACAAAACAGTGAGGAGAGGAGAGGAGAGGAGAGGAGAGGAGAGGAGAGGAGAGGAGAGGAGAGGAGAGGAGAGGAGAGGAGAGGAGAGGAGAGGAGAGGAGAGGAGAGGAGAGGGGAATACCTGACAGTGTTTCCCACAGAATTTTCGGAGACTATGGCGCTGGGGGGCGGGTTGTGGGGGGGGAGGTGCACCACACACAACCGAAGCGAAGCGAGACGTGTTACACGGAAACTATTCCTCGGGACAGTGTGTGTCAAGCTGATCTCACCACTGCAGGGGGGGAAACTGTCCACACTGACGCCGCAGCTAGACAAAGGCTGAGGAACACTAACACCTGTCCTCCTCTCTTCTTTCCTTCTCTCTCTCTCTCTCTCTCTCTCTCTCCTCACTCTCTTCATCCTTCTCTCACTCTTTCTCTTGACACACATATCACATCCTTCTGTCACTCTCGTGCTGTCCCTTTCACTCACTCCCTCCCTCCTTTCCTTCCCACTCTCTCTCTCTCTTCTCTTCACACAAACTGGTCTAGTTTCGAGAAACATCTTTCCGCTCTCTTATTCCCAGTGACAAAAAAGTGACAGACGGGGGGGGGAACTAACTAAATAGTTCCCAGCTATTATTAGCCCGGCAGTAATCCGTGGGGATGGAATATGTCATTAGGACCTCATGCGAACCTAATCCACTGACTGAGAGAGGAGATGGGACATGACAAGAGATGCGTGTGAGTGTGTGTGGTTGGGTGTGTGGTGGGGTGGGGTGGGTTGAAGGTGGAGTTGGGAGGATGTGGGTAAAGGTTGCACTGGGGAGAGGGAAGTGGTGGGGCATTCATGCGACGCACGTAAGTTCTCACATAATGGCATCACGCAGTGGCATAAGATAGGGGGGAGCTATTGTTTTATTTAGCGCCATCTCATCTGTACCTCACGTGAAGTGGAAGTTACTTATTTCCCTGGCACAACAGCAGGCAATGGAGTTTGGGATACACGCCACCAGATGAAGTTACTATAGTTATGTCAACCGACTTTGCATCTTCAATAACATTTCAATTGTAAATCTGACCTCAACAGATAATCTTTTTTTACTAGGAAATCAAAATTAATGTACAAGGTAATCCCTAGTTACTGCTGTAGCTAGAGTGTATGTATATGAGTGTGCGTCAAGTCACGATCCATCAGTGGATAACTCTCTGGATGAATCTCTGAGGATCAATAAGACAAAACCAAAGCCAAAGTAATTTCTCTGCGATCCTGAAATAACACCATTCGTCTTTCTCTTCCCAGATTACAGGCTCATTGTTCATACGTCAAGATTAGACGGGGGAAGTGGAGCAAGTTAACTCTGAGAAAGAGGGGAGCCGCTGGAATTGTCTTCAGCCAAAACAGGGAGCTATGCAGGGAATGAGAAAGTAACCCAGAAGAAAAGTGCCACTCCTTTTTTCAATGCCGATCACATACCTTCCCCATCAGCAGTGACACACACCACACAAAAAGGCAAAGAGGCTTTGTTCTTATGCATTCAGGACATCTCTTCTCGAGTTTCGCCAAACCATTCCTGGTATTATAGTCTTACTGGTTAGTTGCATGTCTACAGGGGATGGATTTGTGAAGGATAAGATAACCATGTGGCATCTCAGGGCAGGGCATTTACAAAGTATTTACTCACACATACATCAAAACAACCTTCACTGAAGTGTACTGGTACAAACAGGAGTCTGAGTGTAATTCAAAGTCTGGGCTATTGTATGTGTCCTGAACAAACTGGCCAGGCACACAGATAAATAAATTCAGGTACATGCACACTGCACATTCACATAGATTTTCCCTTATGCAGAATACCACAATTGAAGAGTTTTCATTAGATGTTCTGCCTTAACCGATTTTTACAGACAGGAAGCCAAGCTTTCTGATGCAACGCTAAAGATAAGGTTGTTTATGTCATGCAAACATCTGAACAGTGCCACTGGTGCATTGTGCTACTTTAGCAGCCATAATCATGCAAATATGAGTCAGGCCAGCCATTTGATATTCATGTTTATACTTCCTTCATCTCAGCTTCCCTGATACAGACATGCCATGTCCAGGTCTGCTCAGCTTCTGCCACTGAGCAGAAAAAAATATCCACATGTCAACTTTTTAGCCACACTATTCAGACACTACATTAACACGTATGAACTGAAAATGTATTTTGTGAAGTTATGTGGTCTCCCAGAGATGAATTCTGAGAATAAATGGAGATATTTCTAGTTGGAAAATTAACGATCAGATCAAAATACTTCATGGCCTACATGTAATAAAAAGAAGCTGCTTCAAGATCGTTATTGGGACAACATGTTTCTCCCGAGACCTCCACATGTAGGTTACTGTGTCCTACATCACAGTTGAAATCTAAACAGGTGGCTTGAACCAAACGCTGATTTGGTAAAAGTCATATGCAAGACAAGATAAATAAACAGACGGAAAATGAGAAAGGGAGTTACGAAAGAAAAACAGAAAGAAAGAAAAGATAACCAAATTATTTATTTCTCTATTGGGCACTGAAGGTGTAGTCAGTCATCTGTTGAGGCATTCACCCTCAGGCGCCACTTTCACACATGTAATCAACGTGAGACTTATCCATCACGTTTGACAGGTCGCGTTCCTTTTCTCCATCAATTTAATTGTTAATTATAAACTTTGCGCGTAATCTTTGTAATTAGGCTTATCTTAATGCCTTTCTGGTGAGACAGGTGGGAAAAAGAACGAACTCCTAAGAAAGTTGAGGACACTGCACTGCACTGAGGACAAACTCCAGTGATGTGCTATACTGTATCATATTGCAATACAATACCTTGTTGGTAACGTGTAGAAATTCAAACACATTATACCAGTTCATTAAAGTGCTTTTGGGGGGAGCCATGAGTGTAGCGTATAGGCTATGTATGAAATTGTTTGTGTTGGCTATATGGGATTTTCCCTCTATAAGTGCCAAATGAAGACAATGCGACCTCACCGCCTATCTAACGTTAGGCTACCACATGTTTATCCTTAACCATGCCGTTTTTCGGACTCTTTACATCCATCTGTAACTTTAAAACACTTTGTTAACTAAAGATGGGTTTTAGAGTACTCAATAACATTCGAGCAGAAAGTGAACTCACGTAATTTAATTTTCCTGTGATCGAGTTTGCGAGCAGCGTTCTGCAGGGAGTCCAGTCGAAGTTGAAGTCTGGCTGCCCTGTGCACAACCGAAGCCGCCTCCGTCTGAATCTCAGAAAAGATGCAGGTAGCGTGTCGAGATAAATCGGAGAGTTGATGGAGAATGTTCGTAAAAGTCTGGCAGTTCACATCCTCCAGGGATGTAAAAGTTGGCGGTTTATAAACTTTGCTACTTTCTACTTTCCCATCCGCAAGGTAAGAATGTCCCGCAGCGAACCCCTCTCCATTCAACCTGCAAAGACGCTGGGGATTCACTATCCGTTTATGAAAAGGCATTATTTAAAACCTACAATTTAAAAGTATAAAACCCAAAGAACTCGTATGTCCATTAGACGCTGCTCCATGGCATTTGATCAACCCAACTCAGGATGCCTGTTAGATTCAAAGGATGCTACATGCAGGTCCGCGTACTGTTCCGTTCCTTCCCCCCATTTTTTAAACAAGAGGTCCGATACTCGAACTCTTCAGAAGGGGGCGAGGAGTACAAGCAAAACCCGGACACAATTCCAAGCATCTCAATGGATCCGGATTTTACTTCGACTGAACGCTGCCTGCTGGAGAACAGGCTACATTGCATGGTGATGTGGAAAAAAAAAATTTATTCATAGGCGCTTTTCAAAACACCACCTAAATACAAGTAAAAACAAACAACACAAAACAAACAAAAAACAGCATACAACAGTCACTTTGAGATAAAACACCACAAACAATACCAGGTAAATCAACACAAGAACAGCATACAATAGACAATGGGGTTCATTAAAACAATATAAACTTGTGCAGATGATGTAACATGCATGTGTACTAAACCTAAAAAAGTAATAAAAAAATCTTCAGCTTGTAATGGGCCCCTGGGACGTCCTTGTGAATAAATATTTAAGAACTTTATCACAATGTTAATTTCTTAGTGTAAGAAGCCAGTGGCAATACAAACATATTTCCAAAACCTGTTTGGTTACAAAAAGGTCATTATACAGAAAAGTAATCTTAGTAGACAGACATGCTGAAAATGTTTGTTTGTTTGCACATTTTGGTGTGCCAAGCAGTGCTTATGTTTTCTGAGCACCACCAAGTGGTTAGGATATGATGTATAGCCCTGCTTGACCATTGTACACATTTCCCACACTTACTTACCTTCAAACGCCACTGACCTCGGATCTTCCATTCTGATGTAGGCGTCTTTGAAGTGCATTCACCATCTCTAATGCCTGCTCGTGACCACAAGAACATAATCCCAGCTTAATTCCTATGTCTTTGTCACCAGAGTTTTTCTCCCATACAGTCAGTATTATGTGGTTGACCAAACATGTACAGCGTAGGCTTACACTGACATGCATAGGCAAAAGATCGTAACTTCAAATGTGGGCGCCATGGGTTACTGTGATTTTTGAAATAAACATCACTTTTATCACGTGGCCAAATATCTTGAGTCAATGTTGTTGTTTTTTTTAAAAAATAAGATGTTGTCCTTGCTGTAATGCTGAAAACACATACAAGCGGAAGATAAGTAATTTTTCTCAATTCCACACTCTGGTGAGTTAAGGTCTTTTCCCTTTGTAGGGCAGTACAGCCCTTGAATGTGCTATATTAGGGTCACTGTAGTCTTTCCAAACAAAATGTAGCCATACATTCTTCAGAATACATTTCTAAATATGTCCGGGTCACAAGTATCCAACTTCATATTTTAAAAAATTGATTCACGTTTTTATAGAATTATAATAATAATTTCAGGCCCACACTGTTAATACGAACGGAATCCAGCTATGTTTTGAAGTAAACCAACAGAAACAAAAAGTTAAAATGAACTGAAACATTTCTTCCTTTTATGTGAGGTGCATTCGAAAGCACAGATTACAATGTTGAAAGTCAAATAGCATTTTACTTGAACATATTGTCACACCATTACCAATGTCATCAAGGTCCATTAAAAGGCCACAAAGACCTTTGTTGCTATAAAGCAACTGTAACAAGGGCATTATGTCTTGCTCTACAAAAAAGTGTGTGTGTGTGTGTGTGTGTGTGTGTGTGTGTGTGTGTGTGTGTGTGTGTGTGTGTGTGTGTGTGTGTGTGTGTGTGTGTGTGTGTGTGTGTGTGTGTGTGCGAGCGCGTGTGCATGGGTGTTACAACCACTAGAGGGTGTCACGACACAACATTTGTCTCCATCAAGCTCTGTCTTCAAGCAGCTCCATTTTGTACAGAGAATATACAATCCAGACATTAAAAACTCTTTTTTGCTTGTTATAGAACTGGTAATGTTCTATAAAGAGAAAAATAAAACACCATAAAGATTGCATCTCTGAGCAGTTTGTTGCACTTTCATTTGAATGAATTTTCTTCTTTTCTTCTTTCATTAATATTAAACATGAATGCCTGAATTAAAATGTTTCATAACTGGGTGTGATTTTTAAGTGTCTTTGAAATGAAATGTCTGCTGGCACAGGTGAGGAGCCCCCGAATCTTTTGCTTTTTTACAATTTGCGAGCATCAAAGGCACACATGTCTCCACTACTGTGACTAGACACCCAGGCAGCAGCAGCAGCAGCATCAACAGATGCAGTAAGAGGAAGAAAAAAAAAAACCTCATCTCACAGCCAGACTCCTCCATTTGTTGACACGATTATGCTAATTTCATGCAAATCCTTGACCCCGTGACCTTTCTCTTGAAGGCGCAATCTGCTTCCCGGCCGGGCCCGGCTCAGACATGTCATAACAGCATTTCCTCTGCACCTCTCTCCCCGTGCGCACAGCCCATAATTGGCACCATGTCTCACAGTGAATGTTAAGTCGGGACTTGCATAACGCACTTTAGACAAGCACCACAGCTGGGTTTGAAGGGAAGACCTTGGCATAGTTCAAAACAGCGTGACATTTTTTTTGTCCTCTTCCCCAAGAAGTGTCATATCTGGAGTCACAAAATATTTCTATACCAGTGACATTTTAAATTGTAATATTAGCATTCTCATCTGTTACATGTCAGTGATGGGATGACATGGAAGACATGGGAGCTTCCATGCTGTGCTGTTTGAACCTGTGAGATCATCCAAATCTTGTGATACACATTATGTATATGTGTGATACTGTGGAGCCTGGCATGTCTGTATGAAAGACTCTCCCTAACATGTCTATGTTCTCATTTACTCTATATGTTGTGTGTGTGTGTGGTGTGTGTGTGTGTGTGTGTGTGTGTGTGTGTGTGTGTGTGTGTGTGTGTGTGTGTGTGTGTGTGTGTGTGTGTGTGTGTGTGTGTGTGTGTGGTGTGTGTGTGTGTGTGTGTGTGTGTGTGTGGTGTGTGTGTGTGTGTGTGTGTGTGTGTGTGTGTGTGTGTGTGTGGTGTTTTAATGGTGTGTGTATGTGTTGAGGGTTAATCCTGTCCCGGCCTGTCATGCAACCTTCAAAGCTCATCTAGCACTTCCAGCTTAGCACACAGCACGCCACATTATCTCAAACTTCTCTTCTCCTTTCTCTCCTCTCTTATCACCCCATCTCCTATTGTTGTCAGGCTTTCTAGACCTTTTTAGACCTTTCTAGATGTTTTTGTTCTTTTCAAACTTTCCACTTTTCATTGTCTTCCTAAATATTGTAAGTACCTCAGGATGAAATACCATATGAAGACTCCAGCTGTTCCTACAGTTTTTTTTACTTTAGCACTTCCAACAATGTGAAACATAGCTGACATAGAAACTGTTCAGTGACAACAGAAGTCTTCAGGTTTGGGGACAAAATAGCATTTTCTGGCATTGTTTTTGTATTTTTGCTATTGAAAGGGTCTAAAGATGAGGCGTCAATGCTAATGTGTTTTGATTGCGCCCGAGTGTCCCCCTCTCTGTTGTGTGTGCGAGA
>CM050205.1:11730000-11742500 GCA_027475355.1 Coilia nasus
TTCGAGACCCTTTCGTAAAGCCCGATCACAGCACCCCCACCCCCACCCCCACCCCCACCACATCTCCACCAAATCCACCCCCTTGCCCCTCCCCCTTTCCCTCTCTCCCCCTCTCCCCCTCCTCTCACCTGCAGGTTTAAAAAAAAGCTCCGTTTCATGGGAATGAAAGGTAGAGATGGATGATAATCAGCTCGTGGAAAAGAGGAGGCCCCAGATAAAACGAGCTCTTTATCAGGCCGATCGGGAGGAGCAGGAGCAGGGGCTGGGAGAGAGAGGAGAGGATGTGTGTTGCAGGGCAAATAAAGAGACGCTACGCCACAGCAGACAGCCACTTCAAAGGCCCCCTTAGCAAAGCACAGAGTGGAGGAGAGCGAGCCCCCAGTGTGAGAGTAAGGCCCCCCCCCCCCTTCTTGTTTTCTTTGTAATGGCAACCACTTTGCCCAGAGGAAGAGGGGTCATGACAAAAACATCAAAATAAAGGTGATGTGTTTAAAAACCTCTTTTCTTTAAGAAATAGACAAGCACACATACACACACTCTTTCTCTTTCTCTCTCGCTCTCCCTCCCTCTCTCTCTCTCTCTCTCTCTCTCTCTCTCTCTCTCTCTCTCTCTCTCTCTCTCTCTCTCTCTCTCTCTCTCTCTCTCTCTCGCTGTGTCTCTGTCTCTCAGTCTGGACACATCTTATCTATGTGTTATCCTTATGTGTTCGCACCTTCACCCAATCGTTATGTAATCTCTCTCCCTCTCTTTGTACAAGTGATGTCTCACAGACTCTTAGAGATTATGACAGAAGCAGAAGAGATTTGTTTCCCCACATGAGAGACATTTCCAGTACTCTCGGACTGGATCAATATATTTTAGCTCACAGTGATTGCACTATATGGGTGAACTGTCAGCCTTGCAGAGCTCTGAAAACAAAGCATCAGTGATATGTGTTTCGTTTTAGGAAGCTGTACCTCTGTCACAGTTCCTGGTTTTAGCTGCCGCAGGGGAATTTGTTTTATTGATAATGGAGCTAGTCTGTCTATGCCACTGGGGAATGGAGAAGTAGCTGGGCTTGGAAAGAAACACACAGAGAGGGAGAGGAGAGGAGAGGAGAGGAGAGGAGAGGAGAGGAGAGGAGAGGAGAGGAGAGGAGAGGAGAGGGAGAAGAAAAAAGCTAAATTATCTTCCTTGTAAGTTGTAATGCAGAGGCTGTATGTCCATATTTTGCATTTCTTTCTCCTATGTGTGTGTGTGTGTGTGGGTTTGCAATGGTGTGAAGGAGGATAACCACATGTAAAACACCATTTACGCACCTTTTTTAAATCTCAAAACAGTGTTTACTTACTCCTACTAAGTACTGTTTACTTACTACTTACTTTTTATAGTCATTAATGTAAAAAAAAAACATTTGCTTTTTTTTTAACTGTGCATACAGTTTACCTACCTTTCTTTTTACCACTACCCCACTGTGTGTGTGTGTGTGTGTGTGTGTGTGTGTGTGTGTGTGTGTGTGTGTGTGTGTGTGTGTGTGTGTGTGTGCGTGTGTGTGATATTCAGCAAGCAATCACATACCATTTTACAACAATCACACACCATATTCCACAAAGGCAATCAACAGCTCTTTGTCCCTGTCCATAGGTCTGTCCAAAATATCCACTCATTACTGTAACTGCACAGCAGGAGTAGCACTATCCACAGCCTTAACCATGCGTTTCATTCACTGTCTATTGTATTGTGAAAACATTGCAAGGCACAAAAAAACATTAGGCACAGACACATTACAGTACATCTATCCATACAGACCATGATAACCATGTCTGTCTGTCATGTCTGCCATGGGCATCGAACCCAGGTCTCTGGGGGAAGGAAACAGGGGCTCTGACTGCAACGCCAACGAGCCAGGCTTGTTGGGATGGCAGTCAGAGCACACCCACAACTCTAGTGATGGTCAGGGGAGGTACAGCCATGCGCTTCACACACTCAGGTGTCCCTCACGCATCTCCCACCATACTTCTCCCATCCAGGGTGCCCCACATACTGATGCTTCACCCATCAGTGGGGTCCCTCACACCAGGGTCAACCTAACCTGGGGGTCCTTCATATGGCTCACACAGTGACTGCACCTCCGATGACCTCACAGCAAGCCATCCCACGTCTGACACCATTTGTAGCGAAGGGGAGGAGAAGTCACCCCACCCGGCTTCAAACCTAGGTCTCCGGGGTACCAAACAGGGGCTCTAACCACAATGCCAAAGAGCCAGGCTAGTTGGGATAGCAGTCAGAGCACAACCACAACTCCAGTGATGGTCACTCCATCACAGGGAGCATAGCCTTCACCTCCTCCCGCTCCCTCAGATCATCCTCCTCCATCCTCCTCACCGTGCCCTCTGCCTGTCTGAGTACTAAGGGGAGCAGAGTCTCCTCCATCCTCCTCATTGTGCCCCCTGCCTGCCTCAGTAGTAAGGGGAGCAGAGTCTCCTCCATCCTCCTCACCGTGCCCCCTGCCTGTCTCAGTACTAAGCCACTCTGCTCCCAGACTCTGAAACTCACTCCCTCTGGACATCCGTAACATTGACTCTCTTCCCCTGTTTACATCCAGGCTCAAAACTCACCTGTTCCAGTTGGCATACTCCCTGTGACTGCACTCTGTGATCTACTCACTCTGTTTGCATTCTGTGTTTTGTTATCTGTGTATTACTGTGTGTTGTATTATTTATTTTGTATTATCTCTGTAAAGTGTCCTTTGGTGTTCTGAAAGGCCCTTATAAAAACTTGATTATTATTATTCCCTCTCGACCTTCAAAAAGCTTGTGAAAACCCTTCTTTTCCGAGGCTGCTTCTCTTCCTAACAAAACTAATCTCTACTAACCATCTCTTTACATAGGTGTCTTGTGCTTGTATGAGGTGTGTGTGTCTGAAGTGTCCCTGCTCCAGGAAACTTAGCTAAGTCATATGTATCTCCTTGTGTGTATGTGAGTAGTCTGTTTCTTTACACATCTGTTAGCTAATTATGTCCTCCTTTTGTAAGTCTGCTAAGTGTAATGTAATGTAATATTATTATTATTATTATTATTATTATTATTATTATTATTATTATTATTATTATTATTATTATTATTAAGAGGAGTGATCAAAGTTGGTACCATGTGTGGATGGAGTTTTTATATAAAGGGAGGACAGGAGGAAATGTAAGGGCAGGAAAATGAAAGAAGAGGGAGCTAATAGGTAGCCTGGTAAACCCGCCCCTCGTACTTCATTTCATTTTGTACAGAGGGTCTGGACCGCAATCTCTTGAGGGTCATTTATCAAGTCCCAGCAAGACTGATCCAATCAGCGAACAGAGGGTGTGTTCGTTAGCCGTGACGTTGACCTTGTGTGCTACATTTGAATTGTAGTGCGTAGGTAGGCTAATTGCATACGTGACGACCAGGTGTTAGCGATTGGGTAAAGGCAGAGGCTTTTTTTTAAAACTTCATCAGAGTCCACACCTCCAACAAATCGTTTCTGACGGTCTCTGTTCCAGACCCTATGTACAAAATGAAATGAAGTACGAGGGGCTGGTTTACCAGGCTAGCTAATAGGGGCTTAACATATCCAAATAGAAATAAGTCAGTAGTGGTCAGTAGTGTGTCCACAGTTTACCATATTTACATGTAATGTCAAACAACATGACGATAATATCTGTAGAGAAAAACAACACTAAGAAATTAGGTTTATGTTTCGAGTAACAGGCAGATTATGTTGGTAGCAAAGGACAAAAGGATGGATCATATGTTAAGCTCAATAAGTAAGGGCTTTTATACGAGGGGACAAAGAATTATCGTGGATTACTGAGTGTAACCTCTGAACACGCCATGGCAGACTATAAACAAGCCAACTGGACTCCAGCGTGGGGGGAGAAGGGGTTGCTCAGTTCCCACAGGGCCTCGTTTAAAACTACCGCATCTTGACTACGAAGTGTGTAAGGATCGATGCAGCCACCCGTGAGATGGTTCAGAACTGACCCGCAGTGACCCGACCCAAACCAGACCAACCTGGCCCGTCTGGGCGCGGACAGAGCCGGCAGATACTTCATCACAGCCCAGGTCCTGTGGCACTGGAGCAGAGCCGTGTGGAGCAGAGCGGAGCAGAGCAGAGCAGAGCAGAGCAGAGCAGAGCAGCACTCCCTGTGGTGGCGAATGGGAGCAGTGATAAATCCCAGTGACTATTAATACTCCGCTCCTCCTGTGTCTGACTGCAGCGCCTGGCCATGGCTCTTTCTCTCCCTCTCTCCCTCTCTCTCCCTTTCTCTTCCTCTCTTTCTCTCTCTCTTCCTCTCTTTCTTTCACTCTTGTTCCCTCTCTGTCTGGTTCTCTCCCTTTCTCTTCCTCTCTTTCTCTCTCTCTCCCTCTTTTTCTCTCTTTCTCTCTTTCTCTCCCTTTCTCTCCCTTTCTCTTCCTCTCTTTCTCTCTCTCTTCCTCTCTTTCTTTCTCTCTCTTGTTCGCTCTCTCTCTATATCTATACATGTATATAGATATAGATATATAGATATACTGTATATGTTTTTCACTCTCACTCTGTCTCACTCTCTCTTTTTCTCTCCTTCTCTTTCTCTCTCTCTTGCTCAGTCTCTCTCACACACACTCTGTCTGTCTCTCTCACACACACACACTCAATCACTCACTCTGTCTCTTGCTTTCTTTGCATGCGTGTGTGTGTGTGTCGGTGTGTGTGTGTGTGTGTGTGTGTGTGTGTGTCGGTGTGAGTTGCTATGCAGAGAGGAAGGAAAAGGGAAAAAAGTCATAGAGATGGAGACCATCTCGGAGAACAGACATGACAGTGAGACAGAGGGGAGGGCAGGAGGAGGAGGAGAGGAGGAGGAGGAGAGGAGGAGGAGGGGGGAGGAAGAGAAAGAGGAACAAAAATAGAGGGAGAAAAACGAGTGAGAGGAAGAGAGGGATTCATGAAACCCAAGAGAGAAGGAAACAGGCAGACAGATATGCAAAGGTGGCTTTGCATTGCAAAAAGTGTGTTTTTGCCATGCCAATAAAGCAGGAGGGATTGCGCTAGATTGCCAGGCATGGCACAGAGAGAACGATGGTATGGCAAAGAGGAGGATGGAGAGAGAAGACAGGAGAAGACAAGAATAAAATGAAACAGGGAAAATGTAAAAACAGAAAAGCGAGAGAGAGAGAGAAAGTGTGATAAAGACAGGAGGGGAGGAGAAGGAAAAAGAATGACAGAAGGAAAGCGCCAAGAGAGGAAAATTGGGAAAGCTAGAATAAATGAAAAGGAAAGAGAATATAGAGAGACATACAGAAAGAGAGAGAGAGAGAGAGATACGTTTTCACTTTTACAACCACTTTTATTGAACCTTCACATGACTCTAGGACCCCTTGTGAAAAAAAAACAGTCGTCTCATCGAGTACACTTTCTCTCCAGTTACTGATAGCATCAGGCTTTCATATGAACAAGGGCTTGATTACAGTAGTGGATATGATAGTGGTAGCCCGGGACTGAAATGGTTGCATATCCCCTCATGCCATGCTCCTGTGGTCGGGGTGTCAGGTGTGTATGATGTGGCAGGTGGAGGGACATGTCTGGGTCTCTCTCTGTTTGAGTCTCTGTCTTTCTGTTTGTGTTTGAGTTTGTGGTTGTGTTTGTGTGTGTGTATGTATGTGTGTGTGTGTGTGTGTGTGTGTGTATGTGTGTGTGTATGTGTGTTTGTGTACTGTATGTGTGTGTGTGCGTGTATGTGTGTGTGTGTGCGCGCGCGCGTGTGTGTTTGTGTACTATGTGTGTGTGTGTGTTTCTTTCTGTGTGTGTGTGTATGAGAGACAGTGGGAGAGAAAGAGAGAGATGGAGGGATGGAGGGATGGCATGTTGTGAGGTGAGAGGTGTGAGGTGTGATGGGATGAGGGAGAGTGTGATGGCGGACAGGCAGAGGGCCCCTGCAGGACACCGGAGCAGATTGGATGTCTGACTCAGAGCTGCAGTGGCCCCTGTTCTTATACACACACACTCCACCACACACAAACACTCTGACACACATACATACACAAACACGCAGCCACGGTCTGTCTGTCTGTCTGTCTGTCTGTCTCTGTCTGTCTGTGTCTGTCTCTCTCTCGCGCACACACACACACACATACACAGACACATACACACAATCTGTCTGTCTGTCTCTCTCTCGCTCTCTTTCACAGACACACACACAAACAAATACACTTTCTGTTGGACATGCAAATGGCTGCCATTATCTCTGTAAACACATAAAATGTAAACACACAGACACAAATCACAAATCACATTTCCAATAAAGGGGATGCAACACTTCCCAGAGGTTAAATGCAAGGCTTGACACAGCAAACATCAGCTGCAGCACACAGCAACACTGCCTTTTACGATGAAGCATGATTTTGCCCTCTCCGCGGCTCTGGCTCTCCAATTGTTAGCTTGTGAACATGCCCAAAGATGGCAAATATGAATATCATCAACTTATACACATGACCTAGTTCAGTGATATTTACAAGTACAGTAAGGGCTAGTACTTCATCAATTCAGTGCATCAATGAGTGCACTCCTTATGCTAAAGGTACAACATCGGGGGTGTTAACGTGTTACAAAAAACATCCTAAAATCTTTTAAGGCAATCTGGCAGCAGGTGTATGAATGCTTTGGTAGCACCTCTTTTACAGCCGTTATAATTAACACACACACACACACACACACACACACACACACACACACACACACACATGCATGGGTGCACACACACACACAGTGCTGTAGTGGAAGGTAAACACATGTAAATGCTATTTACATTTCTTTTCAAATTACAAAACAGGGTGTGTAAACCATATGCATAGTTTAAACCATATGCATAGTTTTTTTCACTACTGTATGTGTAGTTTATCCACCTCTCTTTTTCAAAATATGCACGCACACACGCACACACATTAAGCACACACTGCATATAATTACCTACATGGATATATTGTTAGCTCAGCACATTGACACACCTGTGAAGATTTGTCATGTTATGAAGACCCCTTGGGTGCATCCTTGCTCCAGTGCATAGCTTTCATTACATCAACTCTCTCTCTCTCTCTCTCTCTCTCTCTCTCTCTCTCTCTCTCTCTCTCTCTCTCTCTCTCTCTCTTCCTCTCTTTCTCTTCATTTCTCTCTCTCTTCCTCTCTTTCTCTTCATTTCTCTCTCTATCTCCACTATCTCTTTTTTTCCTTATTCCCCCCTCTGTCTCTCCCTCCCCTCTCTCTATCTCACACCCCCTCTCTCTAAATATAGAGGCCTCTTAAGAAAAGACTAGCACACTGTAATCAATCATTCTGATTGGCCCGCTACAACAGTGAGCTGTTATCAGTCACCCAACGGGAGAAGATGTTGTGGCTATCTGTAACATGAGTATAGTCACCACACAACCATTTGATTTTCATTATGTAAGAGGGCTGTCATTTTGTGGTGGAACATGTATGTACAAACACACACTGTACATTTACTATATGCAGGGAGACTTTGTGTCTCAGGAGTAAGATGACTGTCTCATATAGGTCAAGGACACCCGTTATCGCTCTCAGACACATATACAAACACACACGCACGCAGACACACACAGACACACATACACACACACACACACACACAGACAAACACACACACACACACACACACACACACACACACACACACACACACACACACACACACACACACACACAGGCATGCACACCTCGGTGCAGCAGTCTTTTGATGTGGAATTGATTGAGCTGACATTTAGAGTGCATTAAGAAAGGTTACAGTTGGGGCTCTCATCACTGGTAACCACCAGGGTGTATTTTAGTGTCTCTCCATCTCCTGTTTTAATCCCCTTACCATATGTCCAGAGTAAGCAAATTATGTAAAGACACAGACATTCATTTCGCTATTCTACCTTCCTACCAAGCAGGAAACAAGACCCCATTACAAACTGTACGGGGTTATTTTTCACAAATGAATTAAATTCATTATTGTTGTGAATATTTATTTCAGTCTTATTTTATACAATCTGTGATATATGTGCTCATGAAAGGAAAAGCAGATGAATGTAGATTTGTTTTGTGCTACTAGGAATATCTATTTTTCTTCCATTTGTGTATCTTTGTCTGTGTGTGTGTGTGTGTGTGTGTGTGTGTGTGTGTGTGTGTGTGTGTGTGTGTGTGTGTGTGTGTGTGTGTGTGTTGTTTTGATGGTGTAAAGTGGGGTGAGGGAAGCAAAAACAAATGTGGTCAGCAAGGTAAGCATTACAAACCAGCAGCATGAAAGGGCTTTCCTGGTGCTTTCAATCACATCAAACAGATGTTTAGAGGGTGTGTGTGTGTGTGTGACAGAGAGAGAAAGAGAGCAAAAAAGGAAGAGAGAGAGAGAGAGAGACCGAGAGGGAGAGACAAAGAACGAGAGAGAGAGGGAGATCGAGAGCGAGAGAGAGAGCATGTTGAGTGTTTTGACAAATTACATTCATTTATACAGCCTGATGTCTGTGTGTCATCTCTGTGTCATACGAGTGTAGGGTATGCCTGTGTGTGTGTGTGTGTGTGTGTGTGTGTGTGTGTGTGTGTGTGTGTGTGTGTGTGTGTGTGTGTGTGTGTGTGTGTGTGTGTGTGTGTGTGTGTGTGTGTGTGTGTGTGTGTGTGTGTGAGAAAGAGAGAGAGAGAGAGAGAGAGAGAGAGAGAGAGAGAGAGAGAGAGAGAGAGAGAGAGAGAGAGAGAGAGAGAGAGAGAGAGAGAGAGCGTTTTAAATAGCTCTTCTGTCCCATCATGACTTGCTTTGAAATCCACTGTTTGAAGCTGGGAGAGAGAGAGAGGAATGAGGGGGATAAAAGCTACTGCACTGAACAAAACTCACTTTTTACCTGTGCCAACAAACACATCACACCTTTATTAAGACCCTTCAAAGGCCACTTTAATACTGTCACGAGGCGGCCATTGGCGCCATTTTTTTTTTTTTTATCTCATGAAAACTAAGGACACTTTGGGGACTAGAATAGAATCGATATAGAATAAGGCTATAAGGATTGCGAGGGCTTAAAGGACGGATGCAGCAGGTGCTGGGCTTTATAATGATGGCGGTAATGAGGAAGCCACCGCCGCCACCGCTACCGCAGATGACAATCCCGTGTGAGTCGCCACGCTAGGTATAAGCGAAATAGGTCAAGTGCTTCTTTTCGCCGGCTAGGTTTGAGCTAACCGTGTAGTCACCATGGCAACGGCGTGCAAATGTACGCATAACAAGTGTTGGAGAGGCAGACAGGAAGCATTCACAGGCTGACCATAAGGAAACCAAGTTGTGCTCACAAACAGTGTTATAGGTGAAAGGAAAAGGCAAGTCGTACGCTCCTCATATGTTCATTTATCAAAACTAATCTGATAGATTCAAAAGACCTCATTAGTATGTAAATAACATCAGCATCATGGACCTCAACATTGTTTCTCCATTGCAGTCGCAGAGTACTACAATCTGCCAGCCCCAAAGGAGTTAACACTGAGTGTTAACTCTGAGCTAATGTTAATAAAACACACAGTGTGAAGCGGATGGTTGTGTTGACGCAAAATTAAAAGTTCAGCTTGGTAGAGTAGTTCTTACATTACATTTAGCAGACACTTTTATCCAAAAGGAGGACATAATAAACTAACAGATGTGTAGAGACCATCAAAGGCATATATTATAGAGATGGTTAGTAGAGATTAGTTTTGTTAGGAAGGGAAGCAGTCTCGTAAAAGATGGGTTTTCACAAGCTTTTTGAAGGTCGAGAGGGTCTTACTGTCGCCACAGTGATGTTCTGAGGTCAAGTTCATCCAAGAGGAGTTGTGAAGGATTCAGCCATCAGACATCTTTATCTGAATGATTCATCTGCTGTGGGCTGAGGCAGTTTGTTACGGGACAGACTGGCTGTCGCTGGTCTCACGCCAGTCTCGCTTTTAATGGGCTTTCTTTAATTTTGGAGAACACCTTCCCATTCTTGTTTCTTTTTGTCTATCTGTCTCACACAGCAAGACAGATACCTACACACACAGACACACACACACACAAACACTTTACCCCCCCTAATGTTGCTCTCCAACTGCTCCTGTGTTGTTGTGTGTGACCTCCTTGTTGGCGCTGAAGAGCTTGTCACAGTGCTGTCTGCAGAAAGGTCAGGGCTAAATGAAGAATAGTGGGGAGGAAAACAGAGAGAGGCAAAAGAGGGGAAAGGGGTCGGGGGTGGGGAATAAGGGCACTGCTAGCGTGAGGCACAGGGGAACCTGTGTGTGTGTGTGTGTGTGTGTGTGTGTGTTTGTGTGTGTCTGTGTGTGTGTGTGAGTGTGTGTGTGTGTTTGTGTGTGTGTGTGTGTGTGTGTGTGTGTGTTTGTGTGTGTGTGTCTGTGTGTGAGTGTGTGTGTGTCTGTGTGTCTGTGTTTGTGTGTGTGTGTGTGTATGTGTGTGTGTGTGTGTGTGTGTGTGTGTGTGTGTGTGTGTGTGTGTGTGTGTCTGTGTTTGTGTGTGTGTGTGTGTGTGTGTGTGTGTGTGTGTGTGTGAGGTGCTCCTGGAGTACAAAGTGCCATGGGAAAGGCCAGCCGGGGTGGAGCTGCAGAGTGAAGAATTTGAACTCGCCTTCTCCCACACACACACTTTTTCTCTCACACACACGCTCCCTCACACACATGTACGCACACACAAATCTCTCTTTTGCTCTCTCTCTCTCTCACTCACACACACACATTTACCCACTCTCTCTTACTCACACACTCACTCTCTCTTTCTGTCTGACACACACACACACACACCTAAAAAACAACCAACATGGTTGAACATTGACGCAACAAATACTGTAAATTGTGTATTTGTTCCATACACCAGTGGTATCACACATAAAACCAGAGTAAGGGAAACTATTTTTAGCCTGTTATGTTCAAGCAATAACATAGAGCAGATTAGTAGATGGTTGACTAAGGTTTTTATCCCTAAATGTCACTAGCCTTTGTTGCTCATAGCAAAACACTGTATGTTCTATACCCTCCACACGTTGCTTTACTTTAAACATAAAGACATTCACATGGCCATCACATGCTCTAACATAATAATAATACTAATACTAATACTACTACTACTAATAATAGTAATAATAATTATAATAATAATAATCACCATCATCATCAACATCATCATCAACAACAACATCTTTACTTGTATAGCACATTTCGTACAAAGGATGCAGCTCAAAGTGCTTCAACAGTCTGGCAAAGGAACACAGGACATGTGACAATGTGACATTTGACTGTGAAAGGAAATCACAGACAAAATGTCGACTGTGGCTTTGTGAGAAACTGGTCAGAGCAGTAGACTGTGAAGCCACTGGTAAAAAAAAATGGCTGTAGCTTTAACCAGAAAAGCAAAGGTTAAAAATACACTTTGTTGTCTGTTCTCTTATTTTCCAGTGCAAGACTCAACAAATACAATTCAAAACCTTGGCAGTGTGTGTACCTCCCAAGTTTGGGATCCTGAATTTCAAAACAAAGAAAAACATTATTTCACTTTTATTTTCAGACTAGAGTTTATTACAAAGATAATTATCTTTTCTCTCGAAGCATAAGCAGTCTCTATTGACTTTTCATGTTTCATGTTACAATAAATTTGAAATTACAAATGATTCACCAGGACTGTGTGGTAGGAGCCAACACTAGTCATACCACATAATTTAATGTATACAAAACACAATGCCATTTTTAGTTTCTAAATACATAGTACACAGGAGTGATATCTAACGACAGCTGGAAATGATTATTGTTGGTACTGCTTTATATGTAACAAGTAGATGTTTCACAAATGAGTGTTTGTCATATAGCTCTTACTTAAGGTGAATACATCTTAGCTCTGTTTGTTCCTAAGCTAGCCAACAAGGAAGCTGAAGGCACTATCTAGAATCCATCAACAGTGTGTGTGTGTGTGTGTGTGTGTGTGTGTGCGCGCGTATGTGTGTGTTTATGTACATGTGTGGGTGCATGTATGTGTGTCTGTCTATCAGGCAGTGTGTGTGTGTGTGTGTGTGTCTGTATATGTGTATGTGTATCTGAATAAAGAATGTAAGATAGACACAGAGACAGTGACAGAATGCAACATAATGAAAGACAGAGAGAGAAAATGAGACATTGGGAGAGACAAAGAGATAGAGAGACGGAGAGCTATAGAGAGAGAGAGAGAGAAAGAAGAGAAAGAGAGTTATAAAGGAATGAAAGATGAGAGTGTGGCATGATGAGAAGTTGGCATGGCATTGTGCCTGACAGACTGGCAGACATTTTTGAAGTTTCAAGTATGTGGCAGATTCTTTCAGACACCCGCACACATGTCCTCACTCCCAGACATTCACTATCCCACTCTCAGCATTGTCCTCTTTCCAGACTGCCACTATCTACTGTGGTATTCTGTATAAGACACACACCCACACACACACACACACACACACACAGTACATGCACAGAAAACATGCCCTCTCTCACGGACATAC
>CM050205.1:11745000-11757500 GCA_027475355.1 Coilia nasus
TGTATGTGTTTATCTCTTTAATTCATTGAAATGAATGTTTGAATACTATAATTCAAGTGGAAGACAATCCTTTTGGGGGTCAAGAAATATGCATCAGCCATTTTTTTGGTTCATTGGAAATCATGGAATACAATGCAGTGGCAGTCTATACAGCACAAATTGGAGTGTTCAAATTTTAGGGTTAAGTAGGGGAGTAGATTTTAACTCCTGTTGATCCCGCCTCAGAGGACTTCCTGTCTATGGGATCTTTGCCAGACCAAGCTCCATCTACCAGCTTGCTGTGACAGTCAGGGCTCATTCACACCGACTTGAGCGTGTACAGCGCGTATCCATATACAATATGTTTGTATAGGGACAGAATACGCACAGATGACGCGTGTGGTGTGAACAGTCTAATTTGCGCGCTGAATACGCAGAGTGTTTGGTGTGAATGAGCCCTCAGGCTAATATACAGTAAACGCTTCCAACTCTGTGGGAGTCAATTCGACACTGATCTTTTCGCTGTATGCCTGAGAAATGATAATAGTATGACTGTGCTAGTTTTCAACCAAGTGTGTGCACCTCATGGCACTAATAATGATACACCTGTAGGGAATTTGTCTTGCACACTAAAAGATCCACAGTGAACACTTAACACAGACCACAATAAATCACTTTGAACAGCAACAACATGAGATAATATAAGGACATCAGCGACAAGAACACAGAATATTTTGAGGCAAGGAAACAAAAATACAGACTTCTTCAAGGAGAAAAGAATGATATCTCCGAATCTGACAGAAATCTACTCCATGTAAAAATAGCCCCAGATTGTGGGCACCAAATAGAGGGAATGGATTTTGAACCATTGCTTTCCACCTCTGGTGCGAAAGCATAAATCATGTTGTGATGGCTATTGTGTTCTTGATTGCTCCTGATGTTTTTGGTTGATGATATGCGAAAAGCAAAGAATAGGATGCTGATGGTAATTGCTTCTGTAAATGAGGATTTAACTGGCTCAGTCACACATTCTACGTTTGCATTTTGTTTTTTTTATTGTTTTTTTTTTTCTTGAACAGCTATGAACTGTAACGGTGGATGTATCATTGTGTGTGTGTGTGTGCGTGTGTGTGAGTGTGTGTGTGTGATGCATGTGCAGGTACTATATATGTGCCTGTATGTGTGTGTGTGTGTGTGGGAGGGGTGTTAGGAGCGGTCAATGTGTCACACTTGTGGGTGCATGTGTTGGTGTGTGTGTGTGTGTGTGTGTGTGTGTGTGTGTGTGTGTGTGTATTTGTCTGTCTGTCTGACAGGCTGTGTGCGCTTATCTTTATTTTTTCCTTGTATTGATTGTTGAGTGTTTTGCTGTGTGTTCTCATAATGGATGCCATCTCTTGGCACAGAAAAAAACACCTTTCAATCACAATGTCACCCAAGAAACCTACGGAACAGCCTGATGACCAGTCAAGAAAACAAATCACATTATACACACACACAGCCACGATACCTTTCTTCAGCCCGAGAGTCTGTCTGCAATATTAATACTGCAGCCACTAATAGGAATAGATGACGCCTGGCCTCCAAGTAAGTAGAACAAAGAAAAAAGAAGATTTGTGATGGATGAAAGAAGAGGAGCAGACAGGAGAGAGGAATGTGTGCGTTAATGATTATTTGGCAGAGTGTGTGTGTGTGTGTGTGACAGTGAGTGTGTGTGTGTGTGTGTCTGTGTGGTGGAGGAGGCTATGTATCAGAGGGGGGAAGCGTCACCAGGGAAAAACTCATACCAATGCATTACTGCTGTCATTATTTGTGCATGTGTGCATAGTCCTACAGGGAGACTGATACACACAGAGGTGAAAATACATACGCATACTCACCTAATCACATAGCTTTACACATACACACACGGGCAAATTAGATACAACACATAAGTATGCATACACACACACATAGACAGACACACACACACACACAGAAAAACACTGTTAAATTACAAACACACACAGACACACACACACACACACACACACACACTGGAAAATTAGATACACACGTAAGTATGCATACACACACACACACACACACATGCATCGGCACACTTCTGAGAGAGAGTTGCCCTGACAGAGTGAAGAAGCTCAATCGCGCCTGTCTATCTGTCTTGTCAGCCTTCATTTTGACACCTGTCATCTCCTAGCAATAAACTGCGAGCATCTGAGGGCGAAGACACAGACACACACACACACATACACACACACACACGCACTCTCACACACACCTAAAACGAAGCCACAGACACACACACACACACACACACTCACACACTCACCTAGAATGAAGCCATAGACACAGACACACACACACACACACACACACACACACACACACACACACACACACACACACACACACACACACCTAAAATGAATCCACAGACACAGACAGACACACACACACACACACACACACACACACACACACACAGCTCGGTAAACTTCCAACCCGGCCTTACGTGTCATTACACACACTCCTTCAGGCATGGAATCAGCACTAGCGATACACCTGTGTTAGACACACACCTGGGCGCGGTGTGACGCGGGGGAGGTGCGCCGCAGTGCAGACAGAGTGTCACCTGTAGCTGCCTGTTGAATGTGCAGTCTGGAGGAAGCGTCCTCACATGAACTGACATGAATTCAGCCCCTTCCTAACTAAAACTAAACAAAACTAATCTCCACTCACCATCACTGTCCTGTGCCCTGGCTGCACCAACTTCGTCATGCCTTCGCTTATTCTGTGTTCCTCTGTGTCCCTCTGCATAGCTGTAGCTTGTTTATGCTCTTTTTTTTTGTAATCCGCTTTGGAGAAAAGCATCTGCTAAGTGTAATGTGGTGTAATGTAATTAAATGGAAATAATCTGAACTGAACTGAATAAAACTGAACTGAATTGAATCAAATGGAACTAAAACAAGTAATCATTGTCTCAATTGCATAATCAACAGCATATCTTAAAAAATGTACAGTATTCATGTAGATTTTACATGCATCATTTGAAATGGATTACAGTTTTTGCCCATTGCTTGAACGCAATAGACATATGCTTAAACCAAAGTAACATAACTTGAAGTTGTGTTAACATGCCTTAAACACAGTGTAACCATACCTTAAACACAAACGCTGCTTTACACTTTAGTTGCAATTCTGCAACACACTTGCTCCTTTTTGCAACACACTTGCTCCTGCACACTACACACTATTTCATACATAAGACACCTTGTTCAAAAATGAAATACCGATGTATCATTGGCAAAACACATCTATTCAAAATACAAAAAACAGTGTTATATATAAAGTAGTCTAGTGTGTTGGTGCTGATGTGACAGTGTTTTCATAAGATACAAGTGTGTACAATTTGTCCTGAGAGTGACATTTTGGCGAAGGATTGTTAGGTTTTGATTGCAGAGTTTCAATTTGACATAGATGTGAATGGTTTATTTCCAAGTGTTGTGTCCTATGTGGTTGGGTGTAGAGTTTTGGCACAGCGAGCCAAATTTTGCAAAATGTGTTTAAGCAATGGGCAAAAACTGTAATATGTATTATGGATGTAGGGATATAATACTGTAATAATAATTTAACATGTAAAATATGATCAAACACAGAGCATGAATCACTCTTTTTCACCATTTTATAGACCAAATCATTGACAGAATCATCGACTATGAAAATGATCTTTTGTGTGTGTGTGTGTGTGTGTGTGTGTGTGTGTTTGTGTGTGTGTTGTGTCTGCATATTTTTGCTGCTCTTTGACCTTATGTCTGGTGTCATCTAGTGTGTGTGTGTGTGTGTGTGTGTGTGTGTGTGTGTGTGTGTGTGTTTTATGCCTTGCTTCTTTTCAGCTCTCTTCTGCTGTCTGCTGTTGAATGGCGTCTGTCTGTCCATTTCTGCATGTGTATGTGTGTGTGTGTTTGTGTGTGTGTGTTTGTGTGTGTGTGTGGGTGTGTGCGCGCGTGTGTTTGCATGTGTGTCTGTGCGTGCACCGTTTACCTTCTCTCTGCTCCTGTGCACTTTGCTCTGGAGCGGTGCTCGTGTGTGACGGTCTGTGGGATGCATCAGCGCTCCTCATGTCCTCCGGGGGCCACCGTAGCTCCCCACTCTCCACTTCCCCCTCCGTTGGCTCCACCACGATGGACGGCAGGCGCTTGGACAGCTTCGGGTACCGCTCACGGCTGTCCGGAAAGATCTAGAAGACAGCAAAGACTGACTCAATTAAGTAAAGTAAGTAAAATTTATTTACAGAGCACTTTTCACAGACAGGACAATCACACAGTGCTTTACAACACAGTATCACTAGATAACAATACAAAAAAATCTATTCAATTCATTTCAGCAGGTAAGAAGGAACAATTCAGCTAGGCCCAGTTAATGTGACTCAAGGAATGCAAGTTGAATGTAATATGTTAAGTATTGTAATATGTTAAATATAAATTGTAATATGTTAAATATAAAATAAAAGGAGAGAAAGATGCAACCTACAGAGAAAGCTATATGATAAACTAAGAGCTTGGACCTTTTCACTCCTTCACTGGTTTCAAGCTGCATTGATTACTTTGTCAGTTGCAGTTGCCCATAATTACCTTTCATTAGCTTCAGTGAATCATTTGATAGGCTACAATTGACTTGCAAACATTTACAAATGACCTCCTAGATATATAATCGACACAGTGAAGCTGGTGAAAGCATTGATTAACTGCATTTTGCAGTGATCTTCTCATTGACTGACTGACTGATATCGATTGGCTGATTGATGAGCGAATCTGTTGGCTGGGGCTGGGGCATTGGCTGATTGACTGGTGGATCTGCTGGCTGGCGAGAATGGAGGACTGACCTGGAAGGCGATGCCCTGCTCCCCGCTGGCCCCCTCCACACTGAAGTCCTCCCGACCAGGCTCTCTGCTGTTTATCACGTCCGTCATGCTGGGGAGAGGAGAGAGGAGGAAAGGAGAAGAGAGAAAGGGAGAAGAGAGGACAGGAGGGAGGAGAAGAGAGAAGACGAGAGGAGAGAGGAAGAGAGGAGAGGAGAGGAGGGTAGAGGAGAAGAGAGGAGACGAGAGGAGAGAGGAGGAGAGGAGAGGAGGGTAGAGGAGAAGAGAGGACAGGAGGGAGGAGAAGAGAAGAGAGGAGAGGAGAGAAGAGGAGGGGAGAGGAGAGTAGAAGAGAGAAGAGGAGAGGAGGAGAGAGGAGTGGAGAGAAGAGGAGGGGAGAGGAGAGTAGAGGAGAGTAGAAGAGAGAAGAGGAGAGGAGGAGAGAGGAGTGGAGAGAAGAGGAGGGGAGAGGAGAGGAGAGTAGAAGAGAGAAGAGGAGAGGAGAGAGGAGTGGAGAGAAGAGAAGAGGAGAGGAGGAGAGAGGAGTGGAGAGAACAGAAGAGGAGAGGAGGAGAGAGGAGTGGAGAGAAGAGAGGAGAGGAGAAGAGAGGAGAAGAGAGGAGAGGAGGAGGAAAGCAAGAGATAGATGGATTGGATGAGGAAAGAGGGCAGAGTGAAGTGAAGGTAAAGGAAAGAGAGGAAGAGGAGAAAAGGAGGGGAGGGTGATTACAAAGTTGGTAAGTGGGGAGGGGGGGTGAAATGAAGGTAGAGAGGAGAAGGAGAGCAAGAGGGAGGACAAGGAAGTGGAGGAATGAAGGAAAAGAGAGAGAGGGGGCAAAAAGGACCACAAGGACCAAGTAAATCATAGCTGTGGAGACGCTGATTTAAGGCGGCCCATCAGACCATCAGATTGACCAACAGCTACAAATCCAGCATGGCCAAGGCCATCCCCACATCATCAAACACCACCTCCCCTCCACCACATCACACACAGCCTCTGAGCAGGATCCCACACACACTCTGACCTAAACCCATCCAATCCACATGTGCAACCTTGTGCGAAAACGCAACAACGCTAAAAATGTTTTCTGAGCTCAGATTGTACCCTCCGTAGAACATTTGGGCAGATTTTGGCCTTAGGTACAACTAAAAATAATTCATTTTGACAAAGCCAAAGAACACTGCCAGTGCTCCCACTTACGAGTGTGTGTGTGTGTGTGGGTGTGCGCGTGTGTATGTGTGTGTGTGCTTATGTGCGTCTATTTGCATCGCGGTATTTATTTTGGGTTTCTCAGCATTTCTGTGGTGTCTGTTTGAGCTTCAGTTCAGAATGTGTCTTCCCTTCCACTGCCCCAGATACTCTCTGTAGGAGAGGCTGGTATGGAGGTGGGGATGTGAGTACAAGCGCCATGGAGAAGGCACTATCTACCCAAAGGGTGCACAACAAGTGCACCCATTAGCACAAATGTGTCAAACACACAGAGCTCAGAATGTAAAGCAGCTCCTGCCTGATTAACATTACACTCCGAAGAAAAAAAGGAACTAACATTACACAAAAGGAAAAAGGAAAACATAAAAGAAACACTTCCCTGGGGTAAACGTTGGTAAAAAAAGAGCTTGAACACAAGTAGCTCATCCAAAAAAGGTCCTCTTTTATGTATAAAATAAAAAAAAAAACGAAAAAAAACTGAAAAAAACTTTGAGGCACTATTGTATTGTAATGTTATTAATTGGCCTGAACAGCGATTAATTATGATTTATTTTTTTTGTTAATAGGAGTGCCCCAAAGGCTTTTTTTTCTATTTTTCCACATTACTCTCATTTGACCTTTCCTGAGAGGCGTGTTAAGGCATTAGCCTTGTTGGAAATCAAATTTTTGGAAATACATTTATTGGCGTGTTCTGACTCGTCTGCGGCTAGCCAGCCTCGCAGGAGCTGCTGCGTGTCGTGCGTTTGGGAGCGGTTGGCGGGGGCACGGTTGGCGGGTGGTTGGGAGGTGGTTGGGGGGAGGGGGCACGATTGGGAGGTGGTTGGGAGGTGGTTGGGGGGTGTTTGTGAAGGCATGAGGATGACTCACACACCCTTAGGGGCCGGGAAGGGCTTTAGAGGCACGCAAGCAAGCCGTCCGACAGCACTTCACAATCAAATCACTCCATCCCCTTAATATGTCTGCCACTCTCTTACACACGTACTCTCACTCCATCTATCTATCTATCTATTTATCTGTCTGTCTGTCTGTCTATCTATCTATCCTCTCTCTGTCTCACTTCTTTGCCACTCCTGGGAAGCTTTCTACTTTTGTTGTTATCTCTTTATTTCTCTCCCTTTGCTTTTTTCTTACTGTCTCTGACTCGTTTTTTTGTCCGTTTTCGTTTTTTTTTTTTTTTGCTGTCTGCTCTGGCTGGCAAGCTTTGACGTGCTGCCAATTTCTCTCGACCATTTCTAAACTTTGCTCTGGAGTCAGACAGGCTTTTGACAGGGAAATCAAGCTGCTGTTTCGAAGGGCTGGGCCAGGCTGGGCTGGGCTCGACAGGGTGCCCATGCAAATACCACCCACGGCATCCTGGGATACGTGAGACCTCAGACATCCTTTCAGCTCCTCATCAGGAGCAGGGGAAAGAAGATCAGCCTCAGCTGAATAAAAAAGAAAAAAAGAAAAAAGGAATAGAAAAATGAAACAAGTTCCCTTCGGCGTAGCCCCTGCTGCAACAGTAACAGATGTGGTCGTGGTGCGGTGCTGTGCTGCTCTGGTGGGGGTGCGGGCCGGACCCGGGCCAACTCCGCCCCTGACTTGGCTCCTATCTGGGTTGCCTTGTCCCTGCAGGACCAGGTTGCTTTCATCTTCTGGCGACTCTGCCCACAACCCAATATTGTTCAAATATTTACCAAGGTGGTCTGCGCGGACTTGATCGAGAAGTGATTCACAGTTTCCCGAAATCGTGCATCCACTTCAAATAGAGTGGGGTGAGAGAAGCTCCTCTGCTCCTCAGCAGCCATAAAACACGTGTATATTACAGATCCACAGTTTCTGTTGTGTCTATGTGAGGCTGCATACTTACGAGTGCATTACTGCCTGTGAGTATGTGTCCATGAATGTAACTTGGTGTTTCTCTAAACTTTCTGTGCTGCATATATATACAAGCAGTACACTTGGGTTTATGTCTGGGTGTGAATATGTGTGTACAGGTGTAACAGGATAAATTAAGCCCCTGTCCAGATTAAAACTGGGTATAGTATATAGGGTACAGGCAGCTAAGCTGTCCTAGCCCAAACTATACTTGCAGTGTAAAATAGCCTAGGCCAGACTACACCTCTCCTGGCCAAAACGCCCTTCTTTGCAAAGAGGCTTTGATTGTATACTTTGATTGGGGGTATACTATGGCCTGTTAGACCAGTATGTGTGTGTGTGCACAGGAAATACTACAAACCAATTTGGAAAAGTAACTTCACAGACATTGCAAAATACATGTGTCTTACATAAGAGGCTATGTAATACAAACATGACTGCAGTGGTGTGTGTTGACATTTTAACAAACCAGTAGGAACAAGATTGTGTTACAACAACAGAGTATCCATTTGCTTTCTAAACAGAAGTAAACCTTGGGGATATCGTTTTCTTGTTTAGATAAAAATGAATTGAAAAAAGCTTTTCTCAGTGTGCATGACAGACTCAAACAAGGCATGATAACAAGAAAAGGCTGGGTGGTGATGACACAGACAGATTGTCATGACACACCTTCTGAAACAACTCCAGATATTTCATTTCACAACGTGCTGCAGGGCCCATCAGACCTCATCCTGCCATCTTACTGCTAGTAAGTGGGCGACCTACGCAAAAAAAAAAACAAAACAAAAAAAACACAGCTCTATACATACTACTCTAAGATTTGGGGGGTTTCTATGGCAACCCTGGGTCAAACCACAGACTGCTGTAAATGCGTTGAGACCTGAAATATTTGTGGTTGTGTGTATGTGTGAGTGTGTGTGTGGTGGAGGAGGAGTTGATTCGCTTGTTTTCAAAATGCTTTCATATTACGAGCCACTTAGCGGTGAAACCGCCCCCTCAAAGTGGGGGTTTGAGTTAAGTTGGGGCTTGCAGCAGTGTTAAGCTTGCCACAGCTCAGCCGTAAAGACTCCAGGTTCTACCTCACCTGTGGTCTAACCACCATAGGCGTAGGCACGGGTGGGCTGGGGTGGGCCTGTCCCCACACACTCGTCAATCAGTCCCACCCAATCTGAAGGCTGTATAAGTTTGATTGACTGTTTTAGTAATAAAAAATAACCTATGTGTTTTGGGCTAGGCCCACCTCATTTTGTTATGGGCCTGCACATTTTTAGCCTGGGAAGACCCGCCCCTCGTACTTCATTTCATTTCGTGCAGAGGGTCTGGACCGGAATCTCTTGAGGAGCATTTGGCAAGTCGCAGAACGTACGGTCCAATCAACGAACAGAGGGTGTGTTCGTTAGCTGTGACGTTGACCTTGTGTGCTACATTTGAATTGTAGTGCGTAGGTAGGCTAATTGCATATGTGACGACCAGGTGTAGCGATTGGGTAAAGGCAGATGCACTTTTTTTAAACTTCAGCAGAGTCCACACCTCCAGCAAATCGTTTCTGACGGTCTCTGTTCCAGACCCTCTGTACGAAATTAAATGAAGTACGAGGGGTGGGTCTTACCAGGCTAGCACATTTTATGATTTCTGGCTATTCTCTCTGCTAACCACACTAAGGTAACACACACGCATTACCATCAAGCACCTGAGGGGCTGGTTGTGGCAGTTAAGTTAATCTAGTGCTGCGACCGAAATAGTCACTTGTCACTACATAGGGCACTTAATCATGTGGCAGTTACACTGCCTGATTCGTTACATCATGCACTATGCAGTGAACAGGGTGTAGTTGTGAAATAAGAGAAAGTGAAAGTCTCATTTTTGTCACTGTGATGACATGGGACAGCACACAGTGCACACAACGAAATTCACCTCTGCATTTTAACCCATCACACACGTGAGCAAGGGGCAGCCATGACAACAGCACCTGGAGAGCCGTGCGTGGGGACAGTACCATGCTCAGGGTACCTCAGTGGCACTACTGGTGCCCTGAGATTCAAACCTGCAACCCTGTGGTTACAGGTCTGATACCTTAACTGCTAGGCCACCACCAGAGGTGGACAAGCTCTAAATTTAAAGATCAAAGTAAGGTGGACAGACGCATTGTACTGTATGGCATTTCATGTTTTAAAAAAGACATTATTTAAATTCATTATTATTAGATGGTCTTACTGCACATATTGTAAATGTAGATGATGAAGTGTGATTCTGGAATGTTAGAAGTTGTATTTGGTCTGTAAACTCTATTATGGGGTAAATTAACTCCACTGATAATAGGTGGATAAACTCTGTTGAGAGGAGAATAAACTCTATTTCTGAAATTTGAGAGGCAGGTAGACTCCGTTCACTTGCGTTTACCCTCCACTACAGCCCTGGTAATGAATACGTGAATGTAGTGTGACAGAGGTCCTATTGGAGCAGGAGACCTCAGGAGTTTCTCACCAGCACATGGCTGGGAAGTGAAGGAGGTAGCTGTGTGTAGATGTCTGGTGTTTCGTTTTAATCAGTAATAGGCAACCTGGATTGAGAATCTATAATTCAACACCACATATTCCAACTTAAACGGTTCTACCTGTGTTGTTAATATAGATGATTTGACGATGATTAACTCTTCTACCTGACTGTAGATTTTTGCCAATTAGACAAAGCTGCTATGTGGTACTAGATTACAGTTACCAAAGCCAGGCTGCCCATGACCAATTCATATGATAGACCAGATGTACCTTCCTTGTGAGGCATCATTGTGTACAGTTTCCTGGGAATTTTGCTGAAAAAAGATCCACCTAGGAGGAGGGGTGTTGGGGTGGTGGAAGGGGGGGGGGGGGGGGGGGTGCTGCTGGGACAGCGGGGAATATTTAAGTTGTACACAAAGAGGCGTTCCCAGCAGCGCTAGGTGTTACTCTCACTTCCCCCTACCGTACAAACACTGGCCAGCGGCCAGCAAGCTAAACAGGCCACCAGTCAGGCGGGAGAATGATACAGCAGCAGACACTGAATAGATTTGATATACAATCCAGCCATTGTGCCCGCCCCACCTATGCCACTGCTGATGAGCAGGGCAGTGCAATGCCGACCAGAGGTGTGGTGTGCAGTAACGAGCTGGGAGGTTTTAAGGCTGAATCGCTTCATTCATATGTGTCAAGCAGTTTTTTTCCCTCCCAGTCCACCTTGCAGACATCAGATAATTCTCTTGATAAATAATGCACTCACGCACACACAGACGCACACGCACACACACACACAGTCACAGCAACACGTATATACCAATCAAATACACACATACACACATTCTCTCTCTCTCCTTTCCTCTCATTCTCTCTCTCCCTTCTTAAACACATACATGTGTACACATATTTAGATGCTCACCTACACGTACAGGCAGTTCTTGGTAAAAAAAAATGGCATTGCTTAACAGACCCAGTAGAGAGGTGCTGGGGAAGGGTGTGGTATGCTGGGAGAAGGTGTGGTACGGCCGGAAGTGATGGAGTCACACAGGTGAGGCACACCACAGGAATTAGCATTGCGCCAAATAAAAGAGGTCAGGAACTTCAATGAAAGTAGCTACCCACTGCGTGTCCAGGCTGACCTAAGAACACCCCTGGTTTGTCTCTTTCAGTAAAACAGGACAACCATCAACTGGTTGGCTTATTGTCTTAAGTTTGCTTAAACTCTGTAATCAAACTACCAACCATCCAAATAATTTACCAAGCTAGTTAAGCATTATTCATGTTACATATACATGGACTACGATATTAGATAATGGATGAATATGTGCTTCAGCATCACTTTCTGATATACCGAAAAGTGACTGCTAAATACAGGACACAGGATCGTTTTTTGGGCACCAGACGCCACCTACACTGGCAGAAGTTCGTCTACCGTGCTTTCGTTCTACCAGCTGCACAGCGGATTTTCTTGTAATCTCAGGTTTTCTGTGCAGAACTTCAGGTCTTTTCAAAGTCACAGGAGAATTGAATGTATCAATCAAACTCAAAACGATTAAAACTCAAATCATATCGAAACGGACGACTTGGTTTCATAAAGAGGCAAAATAAGCTTTTCTTACCTTTTATTATGTCTTCGTCTCGCAAATGTCCAAGCTATTTCTTGGTTACTCAGAACCAGTGCGCACAGATGCCGTTCGTCTGGAGTTGAGGAAATAGCCTTGTCGACACCTAGGAGCCACTGTGCGCTGATGTTGCTCCGTTTCCTTTCACGCACAGAGAGATACTGCACGCTTTGATCGGTCCACCACATTTGATGTTACGCTTGAGTGTTACGTCAACATGATGAGGGATCTGGTGGATCAACACACTGTGGTCTATATTAACAACAAATCATCACACCAACTGTAGCTTAAATGTCAGTAGCCTAAATAAATGATTATACAGTGTGCAAACCCATGCGCAGTTTTTCACTGCTTATGGACGACATTTGGGTAGGGTATTTCAATTTGTGGCAAAACCCAGTTAGACAGGTGCCACCTGAAAAGCCATTAAAAATTTAAGCATTTTTAATAATCATGACATACATCCCCAATAAAAAAAACGTTTTAAT
>CM050205.1:11772500-11775000 GCA_027475355.1 Coilia nasus
CTCGTTGTCAGATGCCTTCCTTCTGGTGGTTCGATCCATCTCTCTGAATGCGAGAAATCGAGGGACAGTTATACCTAAAAGTTGCCTTGTAACTGCGCTGTTTAAACAGCTTAAAATAACCAAAGTGGAACCTAATTCTGGAAGAACTTTCCATATAAGTCCATAACTTGTTGGCGTCTCTCTGTGTCCAGTTGCATTGATTACCACATATGGATAGACCAAACAAAGTCACCCATCAGCTACTTTCTTACCCCTGTGACCCTGAATGTAGAACCCAGTGCACTAGTCCAGACCATATTCTATCTTCAGGCACACAAGGCCTCACAGTGCTCTTCTCTGAACAGACGCATAAAAAACACATTCAGTTGACATTCATTTGACAGCTAACAAGAATTCATAAAAACAACTAGAATTCCACAGTAGACAAGCACAGTCCCATACTGGACTCAACCTTGTGACCTGAGACATCATAGGTGGGCTTGCTAGCAAGAGGGCTAAAACAAACTATGAGGCGTAGCATCTGTCTTTATTTTTAATCATAGTTTTTGCCTTTATCTGGATAGGACAGTGAAAATGGATACAGGAAGTAAGTAGAAGAGAGAGAGGGAGTGGCATTAGGAAATGACCATAGGCCAGACTTGAACCTGTGTCCCCATGGGCACTTGTCCATTTCTGGCACAGGTGCTCTAGCCACTGCACCACGGCACACCCCCTCCTAACGTGTCTCTTTTAGGGTATTTGGCAGTGGGAATTAGTCTGTCCCTGCTGTTACTGTCACATCAGAAAAGGCTTCATTATAGTGGAAAAATGCCATATGGTCAAAAGCCACATTTTTTACATTAACATTTTTATTTGGCAATAGATGCACATTTGCAATGCAAATATTTTGAACAAACATATTCAGAATTAACGTGACAGCTCTTTATGTACAGAGCACGTCCTATAACAGTGTCTGTATTCTTTTATCTAGTCATTTGCAAAGCAAATCACTGTTGTGTGGGAATTGTGTTGAATAATAAATAATGTGAATATATCAGCCTTGTCCCAGTAATTAATAGTGAAAAATACCTGTGACCCATAAGGCACTACTAAAGCTCACTTAGCTAAGTATAGCATCTCTGTCAGCACTGGGAGTAACACACAAACACAATGTTAGATAAAAGATATTGAGGTCCCTAATGCTGTAGACATGTGCATTGACATGCCATGATCAAAAACACCTTTGTGCAAATCCCAGATCAAGGTACTGGACAAAATGTTTAAAATAAATCCAAGAAAGATGGATCCACACACTTGAAATCCTTTTGTTGTCTTTTCAGAATCTGTGCCACACAATGAAAGACAAAAAAGTATTTGAAGTGTGAGGATCCAGCTGTCTTACATTTCACATTGTCATGATGAACCATACTATAAAGGACAGATTAATTAATTAAATTCACAGTAGAGGTTTTAGGCATGGCGACCAGGGCAGCCACCCAGGACGGCCTGAGCTCTTGGGAAAAAGGTATTACCTATCACGAGAGCTTGAAAAAAATATTATTGGCATTGGCAAATTTTGGCAACAGAATTTTCATATGGCAGTTTCAACATTTGCCATTTGCTGCAGTTCATAGTTGGCATAGTTTAGCTTTAGCTTAGCATAGTTAACCACTCACAACTAAGTGTGCCCAGCATAGAATTTGAGGCAGTAACCAAGGAGCTAATTGTTTCTCCCTGAAAGATAAATTAATATAGCGTCTAATGACAGATATTTTGCATGTAAAGGCATGTTTATTTAAAATTGCAAATTATGAATGTTAAATTGTAGCTTATAGTATTTTGATGTTAATTGAAATTACAATCGAATTGCAATTTTAAGGGCTCTTCTAAAACATTTTGGAGCATTCTCTGCCACTGCCATTGGCCAGGATGAGCCACCTACCTTCTCCACTCATGATGGGGAGCTGCTATCAGGTGAGTTTGTGTGTGTGTGTGTGTGTGTGTGTGTGTGTGTGTGTGTGTGTGTGTGTGTGTGTGTGTGTGTGTGTGTGTGTGTGTGTGTGTGTGTATTTGTGTAGAGGGGGTATGCCCAGACTACAAGACAACTGGACAACCGTTCAGAGGGGGTCTCGCCCGGGGAGTAATTCAATATAGATCCGCCACTGAGCAGTCAGGTGGTGCTGGGACTGTGAATATGTGAACACACCTCCTCAGAGGCCTGTAACACCTGACAGCTTTCTTTTAACACCTACTAGTCGGACGGTCTGAGTGTTTTTCGCAGGAGCTCAGCCAGGCGTAAGACTCGCCTGCAGAGGTGACGGGGTAGTGGTGATGGAGGTGACCGTGTCCAGGACTCTGGCCACCTGACTAAATGCCCTTTCCCCCCGCGGCAGGAATTCACACCTTCACCAGACTGCAGTCAAGTGAATCATTTACTGTTGCAGGAAAGAAAAAGAAGAAAAAAAAAACAGCTTTCCTCCTTTTTGTGCCCATAGGGGAAAAATATTGTAGGCTTTTCTCA
>CM050205.1:11785000-11797500 GCA_027475355.1 Coilia nasus
TATAGACTTAAAGATAGGACAGCTAAAACATACAATAGAAACCCTGAATAAACCACAGTAGTGTTTGCCTCTTGATATACAGCATGTTCAATATACATAAGTGTTATGATTGATCATCCTTACGGGGGGGTTGAATGTTCAGTGCTACCAATGTTATCTTATTTGCTGACTGCTGATTGTTAATGTAGCATTTTCCCACTTTGCAGACCCACATTTGTGCAAAACGCGACATTAGGTATTCCAGTCACACCTCCCTATTTTGCATTTCTGATGTGCACCTGACGAGCGATTCCGAGCAGCCTGTGTGATATGAGCGTGTGCAGTCACGCGTGCCATGCAGGAGGGGTTCAGGTACATAGAGCTCAATTCATAAAATATGCTGCCAGCCGGCCCAAAATGGAGCCACACACACACACACACACACACACACACACACAGCCGTACCCCAAGGGGGTCGTGCTCAGAGATGAGTTTCGCTTTGCTGTACTCCACTTCACCGGGCATCACACGTGAGTGTGTGTGTGTGTGTGTGTGAGAGAGAGCGTGTGTGCATGTGTGTGTGTGTGTGTGTGTGTGTGTGTGTGTGTGTGTGTGTGTGTGTGTGAATGTGGCAAATGGACGGGGTGCCAGTTGGGCTCGGGTGCATGCTAATGCCTCTGTTGAAACCTCAGTGATGTTTGCTGAGGCAAGGAGTGGTTATTCCTGTACCTGCTCACCCACGCACACACACACATACACACCTCAACAGACGCACACACACACACACACACACACACATACAAACAGCCACACACACAGAAGCCCTGCTGAGCTAAGGGCCTCATATCTCTCTCTCTTTCTCTCTCTTCCTCTCTTTCTCTCTCTCTCTCTCTCTCTCTCTCTCTCTCTGTCTCTCTCTCTCTCTCTGTTTCTCTCTCTCTCTCTCTCTCTCTCTGTCTCAGTAGTCACACACATGCAGTAGACACCTGTGTGTTGTTCTGCATGTAATGTGTCTAGACACGAAAGCTCCCGCGCTTAGGTTCTGCTGCTTGACCCCGCCTTGACCTCGGCGTCATCGGGCCGCTGCCAAGGGCTGTGTGTGCTGCGTGGGCGGCCTGCTTTATGGCGCCATTATGCAGCGTCGCCCGACATCAACCTCACAGAGAAGACGCCTCGTCGCTAGCAGCGACACGGGTGGGATGGGGATAGAGTGACAGGGTTGTGATTGGCCAGGCAGGCAAGGCAAGGCAACTTCCTACCAACAGTCCCCCCCCCCCCATTCTCATACATATACGTGCAAACACCCACACACCCAACCTCCACACATAGACCTACCCACACACACACAAAAGCTCCACACACAAACACACAGAATGATAACCTTATTACTGGCTAGGCCAGCTGGGCCATCAAATACCACTATCCACCTACCTGCTGTTCCACCTTGCCCTGTTCCCCATATCATAACCACCACCCGCCCCAACCCCCCACCCCACCCCCTCACACCACACACACACACATACACACACCACCCACACGCATGCTTGCACACACACACACACACACACCACTCACACACATGCTTGCACACACACACACACCACTCACACACATGCTTGCACACACACACACACACACACACATACACACACACACGCACCACTCACACACATGCTTGCACACACACACACAGACACATACACACCACTCACACACATGCTTGCACACACACACACACACATGCTTGCACACACACACACACACCACCCACCCACACACACACACGCAGACACAAACACAACTCCTTTAACCCCCGCTGGCCAGCCATATCAGGAAGTTGTTGGAGTGTGGACAGGAAATGTACTCCGTCCTTCAGGATGGGGCGCCGCTGCAGCCTGCCCCATTTGTCTGAAGCTATTAATGCGCTCCTGCTCGTCACACATCAGGGCCGGCGGATGAAAAATAAAAGGCTCCGCCATCATTACAGGGTGTCCGAGCGTCAAGGAGCAAGCGAGTATGGAATTGGACTGCACCCTGCGTAGTCTAAAAGATATAAATATTCACTCTCACTCTTCATTTCTCTCTTGTAACGCCTTTCTTTTCCTTAAAGCACACACACACACACTTACCAGCACAGACACCTATATATATACACACACGCACACACACACACACACACACATGCACATACATACAAACACACACACACGCTTACCAGCACAGACACCTACACACACATACACACACACACACACACATGCACATACATACAAACACACACACACACACACTCACACTTACCAGCACTGACACCTATATACACACACACACACATGCACATACATACAAACACACACACACACACACACACACACACACACACTTACCAGCACTGACACCTATATACAGTACACACACACACACATACATACAAACACACACACACACACACACACACTTACCAGCACAGACACCTATATACACACACACATGTACATACATACAAACACACACACACACACACACACACACTTTAGCAGTGTTCGTGTATCAGGCAAACCTTGCACCGCATGGTGCTCTGTGCCAAAGATGTAAGCATCGGTGTGCAGTGCAGATACTGCATGCAGATATTTTTGCCACCATTGTCAAGCTCTGTGTCCACATGGGTGTGTGGCTACAGTATATTGTGTTTATGCATGTTTGTATATGTGTATGAGTGTAAATGTGTGTGTCTCTGTGTGCCTTTCCACATGTATGTGTATGAGTGTGCATGCGTGTGTGTGTGTGTGTGTGTGTGTGTGTGTGTACGTCTGTGTGCATATGTGTTTGTGTGTGCATGTGTGAGTTTTTATACTGTATGTATGTTGATGTGTATGTAAGTGCCCGCATCTAATCATATGCCCATTTGGACCCTCATTAGCTAAATCAGGTGTGTGTGTGTGTGTGTGTGTGTGTGTGTGCCTTCCCCACACACCTTCATTGCACCACTCTCCAAATAGTTTTTGTCCATTTTTACTCATAGGCAGCATCTGCATGAGTGCCACCTCTGCTGATTCCACTCTCATCCTTAACCCCATTGCTCTGCTTCACTTAGAGGCCACAATAGAGAAAGAAGTCAAACCCTCCCAAGTGCACAGATGGCCCTGCAAACCCCAAGGAACTACGATATATTTATCTATACATGTAAAACTTCTAAAGACTCCTACAGAAGTGCTGGTGTAGCAGCGTGCGTGCGTGCGTGCGTGCGTGCGTGCGTGCGTGCGTGCGTGCGTGCGTGCGTGCGTGCGTGCGTGCGTGCGTGCGTGCGTGCGTGCGTGCGTTTGCCAATGTGTGAATCAGTCAGGGTTATTAGGACGCAGAGTTGCTTCGCTTGCTGAGGCCTCCAGCTCGACGTCAGGAAGACTCGCCTTAAATCTGCCAGACTCCAGGCTCAAGATGCGGCAGCGTCAACCGCTGGTCTTCCGCAGCAGCAGCTAGGGCCAGGTAGCTGGGTAAGCAGGTACAGCACGCCCCTGGTGATTCCGGTTGTGTTTTACGGCCCGTGGGATGTTGTTTTCCACCATTCAGCAGTACCTCCCGATGAATCAACACGGGCGCTACGGCAAGAAGGGATAGGGTGGAGGAGTTGTAAATTGTGTCGGATGATATTTGCTGTTTCTTTAGAGTAAAAAGAAATTCGGAGAGCCTGAATATAAGTCAGCTCCGTGTTGGAAGTATTAATCTCGTAACTCACCTGAATATTGCTTTCGCCTCCCCAAAGCCACAGTTCAATCACTCTAATTTATCCTCTATTCTGTTTATATATATATATATATATATATATATATATATATATATATATATATATATATATATATATATATATATATATATATATATATATATATAACAGAACGCAGGATATATATATCTCAACCATTTCACTTCATCACAACTCCTGGGCTACCATAATAAAGGTGACTCAGTAGATGTTTGTCACCGGGTCGTGATTCATAAATTGTTGGATTTACTGTGCTGGCCCCTGCCTTGCCTCTATGTTAAGTCATGTAAACTGGTATTAATATGAGAATTCTTGAAGTAGGCCCAAAACCTACTTCAAGAAGTCTCATAGTATGTGTTGCAGGCAAAGGTTTGTAAAGACTGCTGGAAGAGCGTTTGAAGGAAACTTGCATTTTGGTTTTATAAAGGCCACTTGGCACGGGTGGAATTTGAACACCTCTAATCTCTGTCTGCATCTCTTACGCACCTTGATAACATCGCCTATTCTGCCGCCGGTGACAGAGAATGTGCAAAGGCACGCCCTGGTGCTTCTGATTCGGCGCCAGCACGCAAATCAAATCAGCCCCTCTCCAAGCTTAGGCAGACGTGGGGAGGGGGCGAGTGATGGACAGCTCCCTGGTGACGTGTGGAGCAGAGCCCAAGGAGAATAGCCACGTGTTCCCTCAGTGATCGCATGCCTTCTTTCAGATTAAAACACTAGAGGCAAATGCACTCAAACGTCTCTCTCTCTCTCTGGTAAATGTGTGTGTGTCATACATCCCCCCTGTGTGTGTGTGTGTGTGTGTGTGTGTGTGTGTGTGTGTGTGTGTGTGTGTGTGTGTGTGTGTGTCATATGCTCACTCTCCCTCTCGATCAGTGTGTGTGTGTGTGTGAGTGTGAGAAGTCCTTAGTGATTACTGAACAATGTGTAATACCTACCCTCACTAACAACTTTATTAGGCAAAGCCATGGCTTCCCCTCCTACTCCCATCATTGGCATTCCCATGATAGCTATACTAGTAAATCACACAGCACTCAGTGTTTGGTCATCGTTTCCCTGAGATTTTTCCAGAGCTGATCTCGGCACAGAATTCATTCGAGCGAGCAACCATTATTATCGCCTTTAACAATACTCTTTGTCAGTGTCTAAAAATAGAAATGCAAAACTCTAAATCTCCGTGTGCTGGCTATGTTAAACGGCTGCTGCACATTGCAGCTCACGTAGTTCTCACGGGCATTTCTTTCCGCTGAGGCGGTCCGTTTCCCCCAAATACTCTCATTACACATTGCGTGTGTCCTAAGCTTCCAGCCGTCCCTCTGTTCCCAGTTGCGTATAGAGGGAATGCAGCCGGTGTGCAGACATGCTCCTCCAGCTGATAGGATGACGTAGGATTGTGTGTGTGTGTGTGTGCGCGTGTGTGTGCATAAGAGAAAGAGAGAGAGAGAGAGAGAGAGAGAGAGAGAGAGAGACTTAGCCTATGTGAATTTTGGAGAAGGGGGCGGAGGTTGAAGCAGAGAGGGAAAGATTAGCCTACCCTTGCCTGAGATTCGCAATTTGAATCATCCTCTGCGATGCTTGAGCGAATGGATACCCCAGCCACGGGAACGCTCTGTGATCCTGCGGGGGGGAGAAACGAGGATGCAAAACTGTTCCAAAAGACCGGCTGTTAGGTTCGGTTGCGACGGCTCGTGCGGCATAAGACAGGTCTGACGTGAATAGGGATCATCCTCTCCAGAAAAAAAGGATGGATTAAACGTTTCTGACTGTGTTTGACCTCCTCCATGGGTGGCATCGAGGTTCTTTTTTTTATTCCTGACATTGTTTTTAAGTAGGGGGGCCTTGGCGGCGCTCGACTCTATTTCTACGCTAACGGAAACCTGAGAGGAGGGGGAGGACGCCGCTGTTGCTCGGGGCTCCTGGAAGAGTCGACTGCATGGATTCCAAGGCTCCCGTTTTCACTGTCGCTTCGATCTGAGAACGCGCTTCTCTCGTCCGTGCTGACAGCCTGGTGTCTGGTCTATCCATCACAGAGGGAGAAAGAGAGAGAGAGAGAGGGAGAGAGAGGGAGAGAGAGAGGGGGACGCATTGAGGAGCTAATGCTAGAGAGAGCGCAGAGAGAGGCATCTCTTCTCCGGTTCAATCGATCCACTGGAACTGGACAGGCACGAGAATCAGCCTCGGTGCGCGTGTGAGGAGAGTGATATTGCCCCTGGGGTATTCTGCCACGGGAGGGCTTCGCGTCTGACGGAGCGGCAGGAGGATAGACGCCGACAACCACACGTTGACAAAAGTCCAATTACGTAAAGGGACAGATTCCCGGCGACATATATGTGATTCGAGGGGATTATCTTGTGCAATCTCAGATCTCACAAAAACAGCCCGCCTCTCTCCCCAGCTAAAGCCAGGTACGTGCTTGTTATTACTGTGTCAGCCAGGCTTTCAGCATCGGACGCACAGCAGCTGGTACGTGTGGTTTAAGTTGGCTATATCCTTTATCCACCAGCGATTATGCATTATATAGTGAGTTCCTTGATTTTTTTCCGCGATGGATCCAGGCTCATCACTTAATTGGATATCCCTGGCCTTCGTTTTTTTTATTTCAGCATGGTGAAAATGCATCACTAGTCAGTGGCATATGCCAGTGACACGTTATAATAATAATAATAATAATAATAATAATAATAATAATAATAATAATAATAATAATAATAATAATAGTAATGCTATGTGTGCATGCTAGTTCACACCTGTCACTACACCATTATAACAACAATAATGATAACACTGTGCGGGTCGAACTTTTACTTGTTACGTTTGAGACAAGGCTTATTCGGAGCTGTGTAAATTTGGGCGGAGGGTAGGTGTGATTTATGATGAGTGGCTCTCGCCATGCCGCGCTGTGCATATGCAGCTGGTGCTTCACCGAATTACATTACCTTACATTAAATTCATTCATTTAGCTGACGCCTTTATACAGAGCGACTTGCCAAGGAACCACAGTACATTAGCCTACAGAGCAGGGCGAAAGGGAATTCTCCGTGTTCTGCCACAAGCGGTGCAAAGGCTGTCGTTAGTGATTGCATTTGCATTTCTTCCAACAAACGCATTGCTCACTATGCGCGCTGCTGTGCGCCTCACGCACGCCACGATGCGAGGCCCCTCGCATGTAGCTGTGAGCCGTGAGAGGCAACAGGCCAAGGCATGTCCTAAAATATGAGACAGTGGCCTAACGTCACAGGTCGGTGCTTCAGTAGTATCGAATTTAAAGTGGCCAGGAGGACATTCGACAAGCCTGCTCAGGGTCAAAAGTTATTAGTCATAGACTAAAGTCGGGGCTTTCCTGGGGGTGTCCAGGCCGACTGGTGGGGTCACCATGCCTATCACACGTTCTCATCCACAGGAGTCTTATATCAGTACAGGGGTGACTTCATACTAACATGCTTCACTTAAGGGGTTGCTTAATAGCTATATTCCCACTAATATGGTGATTCACGCCGGCCACGTGTCACTTATTTCGTCTAGTGTCAGCCTTTACTTGCAGGTGAACTGGGGTCGAAGGTGGTGAGGAGAGTGCGATCCTAGCTCATCATGATTAATTCCGCAACAGCTGACGTTCCCCGCCCCCTCGCTCTGTTCACTGGGGTCTCAAATCGCCTCCTTTAACGGGACTCTTCCCAAAATAGGAAGGGAGGGAGTCGTATGGCCCCCCTCTCGGGTTCCCCGGTCTCCCAACACCTCGTCAGCTCTCTCCCCCCCCCCCCCCCCTCTCTCTTTCTCTCTCTCGGCAGGCGTCATACCGAACAGTTGCGAGCTTGCCTCCGCAAACGCTGTGCACAAAAATGGAAGGAGTCCGCATCACATGCCCTCCAGGGACGTGTAGTGTGGGCCCACTCAGCATTGTTATTAAGCTGCGTGACCCTGCTGTAGAGGCCGCTGTTATCTCGTTGTTAATTGAGACTCTTGTCCTTGCCATGCTTTACATTAGCTGTTAAAATGTAACATCTTCAGATACAGGACAAACACAGAACAAAGCACAAGCAAAATAACTGTAAAACAGCTAGGACTGTAAATTTAAATGTTTTTCACCCTGATCTGTGCTCTGGTCCATTATTTTTCATGCTCGACCTGAAACTCTTCTTGTGTATTCTGGCTGGCATTTGGACGCTGTCATCAGTCCAGTGTCCTCTGGGCAGAAATATATGTCCGCTAATGGAGAGAGAGAACACATTAGCGTTTAACCATTATTAGGATGGTAATTATTCTGGAGCGCCTAATTGCTGCAGGCACTGCCCTCGTCAGAATCACTGCGAGCGCACTTTGTTGTGTGGGGACGCAGGGTTGGGAGACACGCATCTCCACCATTTTCCACCACAGATAAATTCCCCCGCAGATAAATACGCATAAAAATCGTTTCCGCTCGAAGATAGCCATATACAGCACCATATAAATGACACCCACACTTTCCCAGGAGATATCCAAATGTCATATCAAAAGACATAAACAATGAAGAATCAGTTAGGTGGGTTATTTATTACATTTATTACACACTTTTACCCTGAACGTTGTAATACTGATATTAATGTATTCAGTTAGGGAGAGGTATGCTAGTTGTAATACTGATATTCATGTATTCAGTTAGGGAGAGGTATGCTAGTTGTAATACTGATATTAATGTATTCAGTTAGGCAGAGGTATGCTAGTTGTAATACTGATATTAATGTATTCAGTTAGGGAGAGGTATGCTACCCATATTCTTTTTTGTGCCACTGTTATCAGTACTCTTGTGAACATACTTATGAATACCAGACATACATGACAGCGAGGAAGGCTTTGTAGTGGAAAAAGACAACACCTGATATTGCAGTAAAACAACCCATGCATAGGTTTTCTGAGAAAGAGAGGAAGGGGAGAGAGATAGAGGAGGGAGGGAGAGGGATGGAGGGAGGGAGGGAAAACAGAGAGGAAGGTTGGGGGGGGGGGGGGGGGGGTGCAAGGCTGTTTGGTTTCACATTATAGGCATGAGATGCGCCCGAGTGGGTCAGGTGCTTACCATGACTACATCAGATAGGTTTCACTTTATTTTACTGCCTCTGGTACATCAGTTAGGTACAGTGTCACAAAGTGTGTAACAATATGTAATATGTACTTGCACTGTACCATGGGGTTAGGGTTAGTTTTACATACATACATTTTGTTTATCATACTGAAAACTATTAAAAGTAACAGTTCAGTTACAGTTAAGTCGGCCCTGACTCAGTTTAAGAACTGGTTTCCAGCAGGTTCCTGTTTTGTAGAATGCAAAACCAATTAGGTATGTACAGTGTAAGTATACAATATTTCACGTTGTTAAATGCAGATACAACTGTACAATGAAGTGTTGTGATGAGATATTCAGTACTCTGCCTGAACCTTTGGTCCCCTCCATAGTCACCTCCTAACCTGGGTTGTTCACTGGTTTTGTTTTCTGGCTTAGGGTTAGGGTTAGCAACTGAACAACCAGGTCTTCTCCACAACACTGGTGAAGTCCTGGTACTACACTGGAGTCATTACTCATAAGACATTAGTCATTAGACATAAGCAGTGGTTCCATGACATCCAAGTGCGAATATACAGTAAGTGGAATGAACGCTCAGATGTTTGAATCGCGTTGCGTGCGGGAAAAGGTGGAAGAGGTTGTAAGTGTCATGTAGGATCAAATTAAGTCCGAAATAGATGCAGTACACTCCAATCTCTTGCACTTCACATGGTTCATCGATGTACATTCTCCTAGACACTAATTTCTACTTATTTCCAATGTTATTATCAGATCTGATAATGGTGTGGATAATTAATGAGAAGCATACGAGGGCTGGTAGTATCGGCTAATGAAGGTTCATATTGTGGGTGGAAAGTGGGAGTAGTGAATCTGAGGACTGTCCACCTTCATGATGAGGAAAGGTGTTGAATGTTGAACTACAATTACATTGTACATTGACATCACATGTCACTTAGCTGACATTTATCCAGAGTGACTTACAATGAATTAGGTACAAGGATAGTCTTCCTGGAGAAACGCGGGCTTAGATGCCTTGCTGAAGGGCAAGTGCACTTCAGCCATGGATAAGGATAAAAAAGAGTTGGTTCTTCACCCTCCCAAATATGTTTTTCCTGCTGGTACAGGAATTGAACCTGTGAACCTCTAACCATGGCCAATTCTTTTACCATAGGATCACAGCTGCCTCCAAACCTTGTTTAAGTAAAAGTTGGGATACAATAGTGTCATTGGACAGTAGTTTAAATCAAAGTGGCTACTGGCACGGCAGCTTCCGTGCCCCCAGAACTGGTATTATCGGTACAGAAATTCAATTTTCGGAATCTAGGGTTAAGGTTAGGGTTAGGTTTGAGTTTAGGGTTAGGGTTAGTAGGGAATTTTTATCTGATAAATCTGTGGGAACCCTGCCTGAGTGTGGTACAGATTTTAAGTTCCAGACCTATATTTTCACATGTATTGGTCCGGAAGAATATGGACCAATAAGGTTTCGGAGAATAGGTTCCGGACCAATATCCTACATCTAGTGGTACGAAATTCCAGACCCGTAGCCACTGCCTTAAATAATACTGCTGCTTTAAAGGTTGATTGTGGAAATGTCCATGCAGGAGAATCCCCTTTTCTGGGAGCCAAAAGCCTGAACAGTTCAGCAGGTTGTACTTCAAAGCGTGGCATTGCTTCCTCTGCGGAACCATTATCACAGCAGTTCTAGAATGCTCTGTGGGTCCTGTAAAACATTTCAGGGACGAAAGTGTTACAAGCGCAGCCCTGCCATTATCTAACCGAGGGAAGCAAAATGCTGTTATGCCGGTGAACCCGGAGTTGTTCACAGACTTCACTGAGGACACTCCTGTGCTATGCTGTCATCCCATGGTAAATGTTTTAGCCATACAGTCTGCCGTGGTGTTTTAAATGATGCATAAGATACAGGGAACCATGTACAGCTTAGTGAATGCTAGCATAGATACAGTCTGCCAGACAAAAAAAAAACCAGGAACAACCAAGCGATGGTCTTTCACATAGGGAACCATGTACAGTGGTGCAGTCTATCAGACAAAAAAAGGAACAAGCAGCCCTAGGTAAAGGGAAGTATGAACATCCTAGTACTTGCAACAATAAAACACAGGAAGTAGTTTGTCTGACAAGAAAAGGAAAGAACTTAGCCACACTGTTTGAAGAACAAAAGTCAGTATCTAATGAGACACAGGCCTTTTAGAATAATCATAGAGTCTGTGTGTGTGTGTAAATCGTCCCAGTGTGGCTGTACAGCAAAAGGCAAAGTGCGGTAGACATGACTGCATGTCATGTTAATGAATGGCAATGTCTAATTACAGAATATCTGCAGTCACACTGTGATTCATTCATTGAGTATGCGGCTCACAGGGAGTGAATGAGTGAGGGGGAAAGAATGGGAGCGAGAGTGAGAGAATGGGAGAGAGAGAATGGGAGAGAGAGGGAGAGAGAATGAGAGTGAGAGTGAGAGAATGGGAGAGAGAGAATGGGAGAGAGAGGGAGAGAGAGAATGGGAGCGAGAGTGAGAGAATGGGAGAGAGAGAATGGAGGAGAGGAAGAGAGGGGAAGAGAATGAAAGAGAGAGGAAAACATGGAGACGCCGAGGGAGGGCTGTTGGGGACATGACGAATAAATTAATAAAATACTCACAGCAAACACATAATTATACAATAACAATTAAAGGCTAAAAACACTCAGCAGGATGTCATGGGTGCCCGCATCTAATCATATGCTCCTTTGGACTTTCATTAGCTAAATCAGGTGTGTGTGTGTGTGTGTGTGTGTGTGTGTGTGTGTGTGTGTGTGTGTGTGTGTGAGAGAGAGAGAGAGAGAGAGAGAGAGAGAGAGAGAGAGAAACAGAGAGAAACACAGAGAAACAGAAAGAGAGAATGTGAGCTACTCATGTGTGTACATTTACGGTGTGTGACTTTGTGTCATTGGGGGTAGTGATTATTTGTATGTGTGTGTGTGTGTGTGTGTGTGTATGCATGTGTGTGTGTGCACATGCGTGTGCATGCACACACGTTTGTGCGTCTGTGTGTGTGTGTGTGTTTAAACATGCTCTAGTTTACTCCAGAGGATGGTCCATCCTATATAAAGGTCATGAATATGCATGCAGAATAAAAGGCCAGAACATGCCAACATCAACATTATTGAAAGGCTTTGAAGAACATATTCTCCAGTGCATCCATCACAAACATGTACCAGACCTTCCTCCTGTCCTCTTAGTCTCTTATCTCATTACTCTTTCATTGCAGGGCAGAGAACAAGAACCCACACCAGACCTGGCTAGGGACCTCTCTGGTGTGCGTGTGTGTGTGCGTGCGTGTGTGTTTTTGCGTATATGTGTGTGTGTGTGTGTGTGTGTGTGTGTATTAATTCAGGACAGAATCTCAGCCCTCATTATCACTGCTATTTACCTCAAGGAACTGCTAATACAGTGGGGAATGTGTGTTTTTTTCTCTGTGCATTAAAGTAAACTGCCTTGTGTGTATGTGTGTGTGTGTGTGTGTGTGTGTGTGTGTGTGTGTGTTTGTGTGCGCTGGTGCATGCACGTGTGTTTCTCTGGAGGTTGATTGCAGTCCATAATTTGCATACATATTTGCAGAAGGAAATGTTGTGGTGAATGTGTCTTCCAGCAGATATCCTGTTTTGGCTTTCTGTAATTGTGTGCTACGTACATGGTAGGAGCACGCACCACTTGCGTGGAGACGAGACGGA
>CM050205.1:11802500-11810000 GCA_027475355.1 Coilia nasus
ATCCCCTGATGCATGACCGGGGTCTTTGGCAGGTTTGCTCATTCAGCTTCTCCTGGTGCTTATTCTTTTGGACCTCCCTCACCCCCACTTCCTCTCTACCTCATGGGTTATTTCCAGCCAAGCACTGGCTTCCCCCATCAGGTCTTCTGTGCCCATATAATTTAGCCCAGTTCCCCAATCTCTCCCACCCCACACACCATAAGGCCACCTAACCTTTGGCTCGTGTCCACAGCTGCAGGAGAGAGAGAGAGGCACTTTGCCGATGCTGTATTGATAAAAAATTCAAAGGCGTGCCGCATTACAGAATTAAAGGTTTTGTTATCCAAAATGATGGTGGCCATTCTCACTGGGTGTGGGAGGGTGTTCAATCATATGTGTGAAATTGCTGTAATTTCAACTTAATGAGACCCCAGCCTCTCTCTCTCTCCGTCTCTCTGTTTGTCTGTCTGTCTGTCTCTCTCTCTTTCTCTCTCTCTCTCTCTCTCTCTCTCTCTCTCTGTTTGTGTCCTTGCATTGGGGGGTTCATTTAAAATGACTTTAAGCTTTGCTGCAGAGCCTCTAAATGATCAGGAAGTGCCTTTGCTATTCTGAACACACACAGAGACACACACACATGCACGTGCAGGGACACACACACTTGCGTACATTTAAATAGTCAGCCTGGGTGAAATTGCAATGGTGAGTGAAATTTCTTTGCTGCACTGTTATGATCCCTTTCTCCATTCCTCCTCTCTCTCTCTCTTTCTCCCTGTCTCTTTCTCTCTCTCTCTCTCTCTCTCTCTCTCTCTCTCTCTCTCTCTCTCTCTCTCTCTCTCTTTCTCCCTGTCTCTTCTCTCTCTCTCTCTCTCTCTCTCTCTCTCTCTCTCTCTCTCTCTCTCTCTCTCTCTCTCTCTCTCTCTTTATCCCTGTCTCTTTCTCTGTCTCTCTTTCATTACTGTTGGTCAGTGTTAGTATTATTACACACACACCCACACACACACACACACACACACACACACACACACACACACAAACACACGCACACAAATTTGTGTCCGTCAGAAACGGACCCCTCCTGCAACTTGGCCCACATGTGGTCCAGAATCACAAGCTGTCTCAGAATAAACCTCACTAGATTCAGCCATCTGGAATTATCTGATATATATTCAGCTTTCACCTCAACCTACCCACCTCATGAGCAGATAATATTGCAGCAGCTTGAGAGATGGTCTGTCTGTATCTTCAGACTCGAGTTTCTAGCAAAGCCTGAGACTGTAGGCGTGGGCAAACTTGTGCCTGGCTGTCTACCTGCCTGTCTGCCTGTCTGTCTGTCTGTCTGTCTGTCTGTCTGTCTGTCTACCTGCCTGCCTGTCTACCTGCCTGTCTGCCTGTCTGTCTGTCTGTCTGTCTGTCTGTCCTATTACAAGTATTGTTGTTTGTCACGTTATGCTACACATTTCAAAATTCAGCAGGTGTTTTTTTCTCTAAGGCAACTTACAACAATGAAATAACAAAAGCACTGATTTGTGAAGTTATTTAAAAGCACTGCCATTTTTTAAAAGCACTGCCACATCACCAACAATGACAATTACGACGTAACTTTAATGTAAACCTTAAAATGAGAAACCAATTACATAGGTGTCTTTTAAAAATGGGAGTTTTTTAAATGCATTTTAAAGGTATCATTTGGCTCCTTTTGTTAATGTTGATGTGGAGCTTACAAAACACAGAGGTATTATCTATCAATTATTCATGTAGCAGCCAAGACCTGAACAACTTTGGCTGTCTCGGTGCGAGAACAGTTGGACTACCCAGGTGGTGTCTTTAATAGCCAGATGCTCAGTCGACAGAGTCATCAGAGTCCGCTGAACACTTAGCTAGACTCAGTTGTTTCAAGATCTGTTGTTACATATACGCCAACATATGTTATATTTTCTGACATACGTTATTATTCCGCATTTAATATTTATAGTAATACAGTTGTAGTAGCAGCTCCTGACTGTATACCTGTAAAGGTTTGCCTTACCAGTGGAATTCTCAGAATTAGAGACACCCCCTGGGTTATAATAGGGGGTGTCTCTATTTCCGAGAATTCCACTGCTGTTACCAGGATGTTTGCTGTTACCACAATGGCAATGACCAATTTGTAATGTGTTACTAAAGACTCTCTGTATTGTTGTTGTAAAGTTGTAGTTATGGTTTTTTTCGAGTGGTTCCACCGGTGATACGGTGACTTGCTAAAGGGCTACATCAGGTTGCTGAGGCGTTTACCCGTCCTTTTTAGTATAACGCAGTATAGTACAGAGCAGTCTGCCAAGGCTTGTACACACAGGCTGTTCCTAGCGCTTTTATAATTGGAAATTCAAAGAATTAGTCAGAGCTCATGATAGAGCAGTTAAGAATGCACGGTATGCTACATACTGCTGGCCACCACAGCAAGAGTAAGTCAAAGGAGGTGATTGCTAGCCTGGTAAGACCCGCCCCTCGTACTTCATTTCATTTCGTGCAGAGGGTCTGGTCCGGACGCTCTTGGGGAGCATTTGGGGACTAGAAAATCTAACGCTCCAATCAGCGAACAGTGGGTGTGTTCGTTAGCTGTGACATTGACCTTGTGTGCTAAATTTGAATTGTAGTGCGTAGGTAGGCTAATTGCATACGTGACAACCAGGCATTAGCGATTGGGTAAAGGCAGATGCACTTTTTAAACTTCAGTAGAGTCCACACCTCCAGCAAATCGTTTCTGGCGGTCTCTGTTCCAGACCCTCTGCATGAAATGAAATGAAGTACGAGGGGCGGGTCTTACCAGGCTAGGTGATTGCAGCCTTCTTAAGAACTGTGCCTTCATATGTTACCAAGGGAACTAACATTGTAGTAGTTGGAGAAGATCACAAAGGGGGTTATTTTGGTGTACAGAGCATTGACTACGGTAATTCTGCTAGTCTTTCTTTCTTTCTTTCTTTCTTTCTTTCTTTCTTTCTTTCTTTCTTTCTTTCTTTCTTTCTTTCTTTCTTTCTGTCTTTCTTTCTTTGCCCCCCTTCTCTCTCTCTCTCTCTCTCTCTCTCTCTCACACACACACACACACACACACACACACACACACACACACACACACACACACTTCTCCTTCTCAGTTTCTGGCCTGTATGGGGTTTGCTTAGTTGCTGGTTTTTTAAATCCTGTGCTGATCAAAGCCTTGGCTGAGGTGGAACGAAACACACTGACACACACAAACACTCAATACAAGCACTTACATATGCTCAGACACTCTTGCACACACAGACACAGACAGGCACACACACACACACACACACACACACATAAACATACTCACATAAAAGCATACATACAGCTCACTCACTTAGACATGCATACACACTAACTGTAGTAAAAGGTACTTTTAAAAAAAAATCCTCAAGTCTCACACCCCAGTAACACTGTGACTAATATTAGCACTAGTTTCTTTCCTCAGAGATCTCCAGCTTCTACGACATCCTCTCTCCATCCCTCACACACACACACACACACAGTACAAAGAGAATGAAACCTGTGAACTCCGAGCAGCTCGGCACTGTCGCGTGTGGGTATAACAGCGGCGCGCGAGAAACCAGACAGAACACAAGAGAACAACAGAACACCAGGGAAATGGAATAGAACTGAACTGAACAGACTATTGAAATGGGCCTGCTTTAGAATGAGTGTGGTTGTCGCACAAATGCACTCACACACACATAGACACACACACACGCACACGCACACTAACACATACACAGTTATCTATATAAGCACACACACACACCACACACACACACACACACACACACACACACAAGAAGGCATTGATTGGGAATCTTTTTTTTCCCTTTCTTTGGCTGGCTTACAGAGCTGGCATCTTGTGTTCCCTTGCCCATGAAGTGTAGGGATCAGTGCTAGATGATTAGAGTCTTTGCGAGGGGATGACGTGGGGTTGGCAGGGGAGAGCGTGAGCATGTGGTCACTGCCTGCTCCACTAGGGACGGTCCCGCCCGTCTCCTTGGAACATCTTGTTCACCCAGTTTCAGGCTGCAGGAGCAGTTTGTCTGTGTTTCCACAAGAAGAGGCCCTGTGTGTGTGTGTGTGTGTGTGTGTGTGTGTGTGTGTGTGTTGTGTGTGTGTGTGCGTGTGTGTGTGTGTCGAGGAGCAGTTTGTCTGTGTTTCCACAAGAAGAGGCCCTGTGGGAGGGGGTCATGGGCGGAGGAGTGTGTGTGTGTGTGTGTTGCGTGTAGCCACCACGCCGGAAAGGCCCCAGACGTGAACTGCTCACATGCATTAGAGCGTGCAGTAGGGTCTGCTCTTCCAGATCAGCATGTTTAGATGGCCAGACAACCGTTTACCACAGATACGACCTGGAAAAAAAGACATAAAAACTCATTCACAGCTTTTTTTTTAGAAAGATGACCTGTTATAAATATAAATAGCTCTAGGGCCATTTTGACACTGATGTTAATGTGAACAGGGCAAAAGTTTACAATGGTATTGCTGTATTTTTGTAGCCTGGTAAACCCGCCCCTCATACTTCATTTCATTTTGTACAGAGGGTCTGGACCGGAATCTCAGCCCCAGTCCCAGCAAGGCCGATCCAATCAGCGAACAGAGGGTGTGTTCGTTAGCCGTGACGTTGACCTTGTGTGCTACATTTGAATTGTAGTGCATAGGTAGGCTAATTGCATACGTGACGACCAGGCGTTAGCGATTGGGTAAAGGCAGAGGCACTTTTTTTAAACTTCAGCAGAGTCCACACCTCCAACAAATCGTTTCTGCCGGTCTCTGTTCCAGACCCTCTGTACAAAATGAAATGAAGTACAAGGGGCTGGCTTACCAGGCTAGTATTTTTGTGCAGTAATAATTATCTTTACGTAGCTGTTAGGCTGAGGTGTACAAATAATTTGCAGTGTATATATGACAAAATCATACAGGGGGCAAATGTATACTGAGGTATTTAGCTGAAATTTAGGTTTAGTAAAGGTTGTCTGTGCATGCACCTTTATGTGGAGTCTGTGTGGATGTGGATGTGTGTGTGTGTGTGTGTGTGTGTGTGTGTGTGTGTGTGTGTGTGTGTGTGTGTGTTTGATACTGTGTATTAAGTGATGCGTCCACAAGCATCTATTTTTGTCGGTTTCTAATCTACGCTCTGTACTTCGGCTGTGCTCTCTTCACAGGTGGTGCAGCTGAGAGTGGGAACCAAAAGTGTACGCGGGCAGGAACCAAAACAACAGCCTAGTGCTGGATCCCCAGGGGACCCCCAGAGAGGACGGACCCTTGAGACGACGGAGGGTGCATGGACCGCTCGAGGACGACAGCGCCGGGCTCCTCCGGGGCCTGCCTCTGGCTCGGCCTTGTCGCCACGGCGATCGCCTTCATGTGCACGGAGGCGCGCGTGACGCCCAGCCCCCCCACCCTCGCTAACTCCACCTGCAAGGGCAACTCCAAGTGCTTCGCCGGCATCCTGCTGCCCATATGGTACCCCGAGGACCCCACGATGGGCGACAAGATCGCCCGGGTCATCGTCTACTTTGTGGCCATGATCTACATGTTCCTGGGCGTGTCCATCATCGCCGACCGCTTCATGGCCTCCATCGAGGTGATCACCTCGCAGGAGAAGGAGATCATTATCAAGAGGCCGAACGGCGAGACGACATCCACCACCATCCGCGTGTGGAACGAGACCGTGTCCAACCTCACCCTCATGGCGCTGGGCTCCTCGGCGCCCGAGATCATGCTCTCCGTCATTGAGGTGTGCGGCAAAGGGTTCGATGCCGGTGAGCTGGGACCCTCCACCATCGTGGGGAGTGCCGCGTTCAACATGTTCGTCATCGTGGGCCTGTGCGTGTCGGTGATCCCCGACGGAGAGGTGCGCAAGGTCAAGCACCTGCGGGTCTTCTTCGTCACGGCGGCCTGGAGCGTCTTCGCCTACATCTGGCTCTACGTCATCTTGGCCGTCTTCTCGCCGGACGTGGTGCACGTGTGGGAGGGCCTCCTCACGCTGGCCTTCTTCCCCATCTGTGTGATCCTGGCCTGGATCGCCGACCGCCGCCTGCTGTTCTACAAGTACATGCACAAGAAGTACCGCACCGACAAGCACCGCGGCGTCATCATCGAGACCGAGACCGAGCGGGCCAAGAGCATCGAGATGGACGGCAAAATGGCCAACTCGCACTTCGCCACGGCAGACGGCACCGGGGTGCCCAGCAACCTCGTCGGGCTGATTGATGGCGGCGGTGGCGGCAAGGAGGTGGATGAGTCGCGGCGTGACATGATTCGCATCCTGAAGGACCTGAAGCAGAAGCACCCGGAGAAGGATCTGGACCAGCTGGTGGAGATGGCCAACTACTACGCGCTGTCGCACCAGCAGAAGAGCCGCGCCTTCTACCGCATCCAGGCCACGCGCATGATGACCGGCGCCGGGAACATCCTGAAGAAGCACGTGTCCGAGCAGGCTAAGCGCAGCGCCAGCGTGCAGGAGGTGCACGTGGAGGGCGAGCCCGAGGCCGAGTTCGTCTCGCGCATCAGCTTCGAGCCGGCCGTCTACCAGTGCCTGGAGAACTGCGGCGCCGCCATGCTGACCGTGTCCCGACGCGGCGGCGACGTCTCCAAGACCGTCTACGTGGACTACAAGACAGAGGACGGCTCGGCGAACGCCGGTGCCGACTACGAGTTCACCGAGGGCACGGTGGCCTTCAAGCCCGGTGAGGTGCTCAAGGAAATCACCATCGGCATCATCGACGACGACATCTTCGAGGAAGACGAGCACTTCTTTGTGCGGCTTAGCAACGTGCGGGTCCCGGAGGCCGAGGAGGACGAGGAGATGCTGTCGCCCAACAGCCTGCCCTACCCCAAGGCCGTGCTAGGCTTCCCGGCCGTCGCCACGGTCACCATCCTGGACGACGACCACGCCGGCATCTTCACCTTCGAGAGCGACAGCGTGCACATCAGCGAGAGCATCGGCATCATGGAGGTGAAGGTGCTGAGGACTTCGGGCGCGCGGGGCACCGTCATCGTCCCCTTCCGCACCATGGACGGCTTGGCGAAAGGCGGCGGCGAGGACTTCGAGGACACCTACGGGGAGCTGGAGTTCAAAAATGACGAGACCTGGTAAGACCTGTTTTTTTTTTTACCACTATTTTTTTTTTTTGGTTGTTGCTGTTGCCTCATTTTATCTGCTTTGTGTTGCATTGTTGAACATAAACTACGACAAGGTCTTCTAACGCAGTTGCGGTCATGCAGGCTTCAACAAACACTGTTTTGTTGGCTCTCTCTAGCCATAAATAACTATTGCAAAGTGCCTAAGAATCCCGAAGGTTGCGTGTCAGCAATTTCATAAGTTCATGAGGAGCATATGCTAAAGTTAGGAATCTGTGAATCAGGATGCTGTCTGATTCAACAATTTCAGCATTCCCTCAATCGCCCTCAGCCTGGAGGTTGAATTGGGGCTCTGTCAGCTCTGGTTGTAAGGACATGGGCCTCTCGTGTTGAAGGCAGGAGGAG
>CM050205.1:11815000-11817500 GCA_027475355.1 Coilia nasus
CACCTTGGGATAGCGAGCCAGATGAAGGCATGGACAGGCTCCATAATAAACGTGGGCTGGCAATTAATTACTCGCAACGCAGAACACAAACCAGTCAAAACAGCGAAACGCACATAAACAATAACATTCAACAACCCCTGAAAGAGCAACAGAATAGCAAGCCAAGCGGGACGGAAGAGGAAGAGGAAGGGGAGCGTTTAAGAGTGCGATGTGTTCTGACAGCTGTGTGTTATGGCGGTGATGGGCTGAAATATTCATGAGAACGCAGAAACATACAGCGCTGGGCTAATACACATACAATCTCTCTCTCACACACACACACATACACACACATACAAACATACTGGAGAGCTATGACAGTGCACATCTGCACAAAACTAACACACACTTCAGCAGCAGAGTAGCTCAGTGCTAACCCCAACACACAGCATTATAGCTGTATATTATAGCATTATAGCATTATATCACAGTTTTAACACACAACACAGCAATACAGCACCACAGCATAAAATGCATCGCTCCCTCTGGCATTAACACACCACAGTTATACTCTGTGCATAGGGTGACCAGACGTCCCGGTTTGACCGGGACAGTCCCGATTTTTAGTCGCGTGTCCCGAGTCCCGACAGAAGCCCGTCGGGACGCAAAAATGTCCCGGTTTCCACCCAACACCACATCAAGCTGCCCAAATTACAGCGATCGCATATACAAAACTGTTAAATTAAAGCCTAATGAAGTGTCCAGTAATTCAGAGTCAATGTGTGTGTGTGTGTGTGTGAGTGACAATGGAAGGTGCGCTCTGCGAAATCTTCGCAGTCAATGTTACAATGTATCTTGCAGTATACAGCGGCCGTGTTTTAATGGTTTTCTTCGATAGCAGACTAGACTACTACACGACAATGCCTAAGAGAATGTGCACGCGCATGACGTCACACATAGTGTCCCGGTTTTAGACTCTGGAAATCTGGTCACCCTATCTGTGCACTACAGTTGTTCTCTGGGGCAGTCACAGGCCAGCGGTTAAGGAATTGGCTTTGCATCCTGAAGATCACAGGTTAAATTCCCGACACTGACAGGTGGGTGGAGGAAGCGACTGACCAGACTGGTCAGCGACTGTCCTCCATCCTCACCCCCCATGAATGAGGTGCCCTGAGCATGGTACTGCTCCCCAGGCACCATTGTCATGGCTGCCCCCTGCTCACATGTGTGATAGGTAAATGTATTTTGTTGTGTACTGTGTCATCCCAATGACCAATGGGACTGTACGCTAACTCTAACTAGTCAGTAAGCTGCTAATTTTTAAAATGTACATACAACAATGCACTGTATTTATTTTTGTAGCACTTTTAAGACATCCAAAGTGAAGCTACATTGTACAGTTTCTCTTTGCCTTTAACGTTGTTGGCTTTATGGCCCATACATACAGTATAAGTGCACTAAGAACTTTGAAATGTCTGAAATGTAGGCCTATCTGAAGCTGAAGTTTCTTGGCTTAGGTTCCTAGGCTGATAGCCCACAGTATACTAGTGAGGCGCTAGACCACTCAATGGTAGCACACAGCAGTGGAGAGCACACCACACATGCACAGCACAGCCTGTGACAGACTTGTACACACCATGAACACACCACTGCGTTGGCGCAACACACATAATTCAGTAACATACACTGCACTGCTCACCGACAGACTGGTGCACACACACCAGAAATGCACTGCACATGCATCCATAACACAGCAGAGAAGGGGGATGGTGTTAGGCTGACTGTGGCCTAGAATTACTCCAGTCTATTTATAGGCATGGTTACGAATGGATATTTACCACATGCTACACCTCCTCTGGGCCCTCGCTACAACAGAGGGAGAATGAAAGAGACAGAAAGAGAAAGAGAGAGAGAGAGAGAGAGAGCCTGCTGTGACAATGTAATGGAAATGATCACAGCATTATTCTCAAACACTCTTGAGTTTGAGTGTGTGTGTGTGTGTGTGTGTGTGTGTGTGTGTGTGTGTGTGTGTGTGTGTGTGTGTGTGTGTGTGTGTGTGTGTGTGTGCGTGCGTGCGTGCGTGCGTGTGTGTGTGTGCATTGTTTTAGAGAGCAGTAGAGAGATGGAGAAAGAGAGAAGATATGCTGCTGTAGCAACTCTATTGGGAATCATGCCAGTTGCACACAATGGTGATCATACCAACGTTTGAAATCTGAGTCCGGAATTGTAGATCCTAGAGTGGGAGACAGGGCAGAAAAATCTTAATCACCTCCATGTTCAAAATAACTTACCTGGTACACCAGCCCCTCGTACTTCATTTCATTTTGTACAGAGGGTCTGGAACAGACACTTTCACAAACGATTTGTTGGAGGTGTGGACTCTGCTGAAGTTTAAAAAAAGTGCCTCTGCCTTTACCCAATCGCTAACGCCTGGTCGTCACGTATGCAATTAGCCTACCTATGCACTACAATTCAAATGTAGCACACAAGGTCAACGTCACGGCTAACGAACACACCCTCT